>JAJOZX010001096.1:622500-1013749 GCA_023014485.1 Bathynomus jamesi | reverse complement strand
AGCTTTGCTGCAGATTCTATCAATCGTCAACTTTTATAGCTATTCCTTCAAATCCTATATATGGAAAAGAAAACTTCTCCCAAATGGCTTCCACATCTTGTGACAATTCTGTAACATTCTTTTGCTGTTCTAGAACCTTTCGAAATCAGTTCTTCTCGTTTTCTTACCAATAAATAATGCCTAAATACGTCAGCCTTTGAGGGAGTCATTGAAGGTGGAAATTCTGCAGGGTGATCAAATGTTGAATTGTGTGTTTTGCTTCTTGTCGCCATGATTTCACTTATTTAGGCCTAGTAGCATTAATAACAAGAAACTAATTGTTAAATTCTAGCAATTGAATCATTCAATCTGAATTTAATATAACTCATTCGGAATTAAATCATAACTCATTCAATCATAAACAATCTGAAAATAACAATCTGAAACTAAACAAAAAAACGTGACAATAATTTATATAATTCATCTAATCTATCCAAATTAATCTATGTAATCTATTCAATCTATCTAAAACTCTATCTAAATAATCTATCCAAATTAATCTAATCTACTTAATAAGACTTAGTATAATGCATGATTGTCACGTTTGGGGTTTATATCTGTGGAGAGAGTAAAATGGGGGGGATGCTATGGAAGGGGTAAGGGGGGGGTCGCATATACTCACTTTTTTTTACAAGATGTTGAGATCATCATTTCCAACTACGTGCATACTGTGGAATTGGAGACACTCGATTTTTGATATGTTTCGACCCCCTAATATATATACAGTATATATATATATATGAACAGAAGGATCAACACAACGGCAAACATTTTCATTTATTTGTACTTCAGACGTTTCGACAAATCTTTTGTCATCATCAGTGAATTAAGTTAAAACCTTAAAACAAAAGTAAAAAGTGAAAATTACATCAATACAATATTAAAACCATTAAAATTAAAACCTTAATGCAAAATGAAAATTGCATCAATACAAATTAAAATCATTTAAATTTCATCACTATAAAAACTAAAATTAAATTAAATTACCTCAATAGGTAAATACACAATGTTTACATCCACCTCCATACTGGCAAAGTCTAAGAGAACACCGGATGGTCAGAGGATTAGAAAGGGTATGTCTGTGAGAATCGGTTGGTTAGTTAAAAGAGTTGTAATTTGTAGGATGAGCTATTATTATTAAGGGAGGGTTTGTTTCTATAGATGTACAAAGATTCTAAAATTCGGAGTTCTGTAAGGTTATTGGATCTAGTTAAATTTCAAACTGAGTTTTGTGAAGGGATGGTCGTTTTCATACTATGGTTTCTAATTGCGGATTGTGGAGGGCTACTGAGGGGACGGTTGATACGGACTGACAAGCCCAAATGTTGAGAAAGGCGCACCTCCAGTTGGAGTGAGTGCTGCCAATATACGCAGCCTTACAGCTGTCGCACGTGTATTTGTAAACAACATTGGGGCATACAGTTTTGGGGAATTCATCTTGAACTTTAAAAATTTTGATAATTTAAGTGGGTTGACGAAGGCGAATCTAAAATTTATTTGGGGATAACTAGACTTCAGCAGTTTGGACAATTCACCTCGAATACGCAATGATAAATAACCATAAAAAGGTAATTTAATATATCTGGTTTCTTTTTGTACTGTAGTTATGGGGAGTTTTAGTATCAAAAGTGTTATTTAAAATTTCTTAATTGGTTATCGAATAGATGAGAAGGGTAGTAATTGTAATAAAGTACTGTTTTAAAAATTTAAATTCTTCGTTTAACGAAAAGTAATCCGAACAAATACGGTAATTCTTGTTAATAATGTTACTATAGCACTAATCTTATATTTATAAAACATACAACTTAAATAGTTGGTTCCCAAGCCAGTAAAAGTTTGTTTTCGAAATAGTGAAGTATGGAATTATTATGAGCCCGTTTAACTAAACATCCAGGAAAGGTAAACTATTATTTGTTTCGTTTTCACACGTGTACTTAATATTACTATGTTGTTTATTAAGATAAGCAAGAAAAAGTTTTACGTGTGAAGGATGGTTAAATATTAAGAAAGTGTCATCCACGTATCTTCTGTATATATGGGTTTAAAACTACTAGGACAACTTTTCAACCAAATTTCTTCGTAATGGCAAAGAAATGCATTGCTAGTGTTGGGCTTAACAGGGAACCCATAGCTACCCCATCAATTTGGCTGTAAAGGTTGTTATTAAATAAGAAAAGATATCAAAACACACTATTTCGAGAAGGTTTTAAATTGAGTCTGAGTGAGGCCATTAATAAGAGTATTATCAGTAGTGAATAACTTATTTAGTATATTTAATGTTTCTTTTAACGGGACATTAGTAAACAATGACGAGACATCAAAACTGGCCATAGTAAGAGAATCGGCATGATTGATCTCTTTTATCTCTTAGCAAATCAAACGATTGTTAATAGAATAATCATTAAAGGTGAGTTTTGAAAGCAACTCGTTTGATTTGCTAAAGAGATGAGATCAATCATGCCGATTCTCTTACTACGGCCAGTTTTGATGTCTCGTCATTGTTTACTAATGTCCCGTTAAAAGAAACATTAAATATCATACTAAATAAGTTATTCACTACTGATAATACTCTTATTAATGGCCTCACTCAGACTCAATTTAAAAACCTTCTCGAAATAGTGTGTTTGATAATCTTTTCTTATTTAATAACAACCTTTACAGCCAAATTGATGGGGTAGCTATGGGTCCCCGTTAAGCCCAACACTAGCAAATGCATTTCTTTGCCATTACGAAAAATTTGGTTGAAAAGTTGTCCTAGTAGTTTTAAACCCAATATACAGAAGATACGTGGATGACACTTTCTTAATATTTAACCATCCTTCACACGTAAAACTTTTTCTTAATTATCTTAATAAACAACATAGTAATATTAAGTACACGTGTGAAAACGAAACAAATAATAGTTTACCTTTCCTGGATGTTTTAGTAAACGGGCTCATAATAAGTTCCATACTTCACTATTTCGAAAACAACTTTTACTGGCTTGGGGAACCAACTATTTAAGTGTATGTTTTATAAATATAAGATTAGTGCTATAGTAACATTATTAACAAGAAGTTACCGTATTTGTTCGGATTACTTTTCGTTAAACGAAGAATTTAAATTTTTAAAACAGTACTTTATTAACAATTACTACCTTCTCATCTATTCGATAACCAATTAAAGAAATTTTAAATAAACACTTTTGATACTAAACTCCCCATAACTACAGTACAAAAAGAAACCAGATATATTAAATTACCTTTTTATGGTTATTTATCATTGCGTATTCGAGGTGAATTGTCCAAACTGCTGAAGTCTAGTTATCCCAAATAAATTTTAGATTCGCCTTCGTCAACCCACTTAAATTATCAAATTTTTTAAAGTTCAAAGATGAATTCCCCAAAACTGTGCCCCAATGTTGTTTACAAATACACGTGCGACAGCTGTAAGGCTGCGTATATTGGCAGCACTCAACTCCAACTGGAGGTGCGCCTTTCTCAACATTTGGGCTTGTCAGTCCGTATCAACCGTCCCCTCAGTAGCCCTCCACAATCCGCAATTAGAAACCATAGTAATGAAAACGACCATCCCTTCACCAAAACTCAGTTTGAAATTTTAACTAGATCCAATAACTTACAGAACTCCGAATTTTAGAATCTTTGTACATCTATAGAAACAAACCCTCCCTTAATAATAATAGCTCATCCTACAAATTACAACTCTTTAACTAACCAACCGATTCTCACAGACATACCCTTTCTAATCCTGACCATCAGTGTTCTCTTAGACTTTGCCAAGTATGGAGGTGGATGTAAACATTGTGTATTTACCTATTGAGGTAATTTAATTTAATTTTAGTTTTATAGTGATGAAATTTAAATGATTTAATTTTGTATTGATGCAATTTTCATTTTGCTTTAAGGTTTTTAATTTTAATGGTTTTAATATTGTATTGATGTAATTTCACTTTTCACTTTTTACTTTTGTTTTAAGGTTTTAAGACTTAATTCACTGATGATGACAAAAGATTTGTCGAAACGTCTAAGTACAAATAAATGAAAATGTTTGCCGTTGTGTTGATCCTTTGTTCATCTGTAAGCTCCGTTTCCTAAGGAGAAGTCAATAGCTTTGATATAATATTATATAATATATATATATATATATATAATATATATATATAGGTATGTATATATATGTATATATATATGTATATATATAATATATATATATATATATATATATATATATATATATATATATGATGTATATATATTATGTAGATATATATATGTATGTATATATATGTATGTATATATATATTATATATATATATATAGTTATAATATATGTATATATATTATATATATATATAATATATATATATATATATATATATATGTATGTATAGATATATATATATATATATGTATGTATATATATATATATGTATAATATATATATATGTATATATAATATGTATATGTAGTATGTATATATATGTATGTATATATATATGTATGTATATATATGTATGTATATATATATATGTATATATATATATATATGTATGTATATATATATATATGTATATATATATATATATGTATATGTATATATATATGTATATGTATATATATATATATATATATTTGTGTGTTCGTGTGTGTTTACGTGCACAAATTTGCACAATGTTGTGCTACACACTTGACAATTTGGGGCAGTATAAACATTTATGGGACATATTCCCGGTCCGATATTTTCGTTCATGTTTGTATACTATTTTGAAACCTCTACCTATATACAAATTTTCTCGTTGGTCTCGTTGTTAACCGATTTGAAAATGCCTCGTTTGAAATTCTCGCTCTCTCATCCTTTGGCGCGGAATGAAATGGGAATCATGTTGTGTGGGATGGTATCGCGCGGACCCGTACGGTGAATTGCCAACTAGCATTATATTTTCGTGTAGGCTACACATATCGTCGAGGGGAAATTATATAACAAGGGTGTCGAAAATTTTTTCATGAAGGGCCATATTTCAATTAATGACCCACTGATAAAATTTTTTAAAATAATTGTTTATGGAAATAAAATACATTAGATAATGAATTTTCAGTATCTGCCATCTGGACCTGATTCAAATGTTTGACTGGCCGGATTCTGGCCCGCGGGCCGTACGTTGGAAAACCATCTTATATAAGCATATATATATATATATATATATATATATATATATGCTTCAATATGACAATTCATAAGCATTTTAAAAATGCATATAGGCCTATTTATATTAACAATAATTTCTATATACTCTATAGCATAATTATGAATAAAACAAACCACTGTACAGTAATGGTATAAAAGTAAAATTAATACAAATGTGATAATTTGGAATTTGGTGAACGAGAGAATTGGTTTTCGCTCTCCCCGTGCCATAGCCTGGTACGCATGGTTAATCAGGGACTTTGCACAAGAACCTGTCCAAGTGGTCCTTGAAATTATTCAGATTGGTGTGCCAAAGGTTCCTCAGTTCTTTTGGCAGGACATTAAAAATTTCGGGCATCGTATTTTCATGGTATATTTTCATCTTCGTTTTCATGGTTCTCCGTCCCGTCACAGCTGGCACAGTACAGACTCTGCCTCTTCTCTCATTCCAGAGTATTTTTATTTAATTTCACAGGTTAAAGGCACAATCCTCTATTATTTTCCACGCGTATATTACTGTGTATCGCTCGCGTCTCCCTTCTGGAGAGTACAGTTTCAAAGATTGCAGTTAAGACCAGTAATCTTCATCTTTATTTTCCTCAATCTTAGTAATGAAAGTCCTCTGTGTGGCTTCTATACGTTTGCAATGTCTCATTTTCTGTATAGGCGTATGCAAGGCCGTAGTTTGGGGGCCGCCAGGCCGCTGAGCCTCCCCTGGAAAATTTTGAGTGTCCCTAAGCCCTAAATATAGATTAACTAAAATAAAGGATCATTTTAACATATTGCTTCCCCGGAACCTCTCTTTGACATATTGCTTCCCAGTGTATATCACTTTAACATATTGCTTCCCAATATTTAGGATAAGGAGTACGATAAAAAATGTTGGGTCACCTGAAGATCCGTCACCCTAGCCTTTCTGAGTTAGCTTTATAAAGCTAACTAACGAAAATATTACTACTTAACCTAACCAATCGTTAGGTCAACTGTACGCCCTTGACGATTGGTTAGGTTATGTCGTGATATTTTCGTTAGTTAGCCTTATAAAGCTAACTAAAAAAGGCTGGGGTGACGGATCTTCAGGTGATCCAAAATGTTCGCTTTAATAAAGTAAAGGCATAAAAAGTAAATCATAACATGTTAAAATATTAGATTGAAAGTAAATTTATTAGATGCAAAAACTTCACTTTTCTACGTGAAGGTCAAAATATGATAATAAAAACCCACTCTAATAGACAGAGTTTATTTCCACAACAGTTTCGATGCCCACTGGCATCCTCTTCGGGTGGATACAGAAAAACGAATGATCCAAAAACAAGAGGGAAAACCGTCCAGGGACCATTAAGAAATTCGCACCTAGGTTAGATCCCGTTCTCCCGACATCGGAAGGGCATTTTTATTAAAGGGACCCGCTTATAAGTACATTCGCACAAATTTAAAACTATCTTCTTGTTCTATACATACAGATTCTATTATTTTTTTACATAATTATGACATTTATTATTAAATTTATTACATTTAATATTGCATTATTATTTATTACAGAAATTATAAATTTATTATTACATTGATTATTACATTGTTGTTTATTATACAGAAATTATAAACCGAAAAACGAATGAAAAAGGCGAGAAGGAAACAATCCAGAGACCATTAAGAAATTTGCACCTAGGTTAGATCCCGCTCCCCCGACACCGGATGGGCATTTTATTAAAGGGTCCAGCTTATAAGTACCTTCGCACAAATTAAAATTATCTACTTGTTCTATCCATACAGATTCTATTATTTTTCGTTTGACATAATTATTGCATTTATAAAGTAACTTACATAATTCCCAATCTATAGCATGATCATTTTGGCGTTCAAATATTCGTCTACCGTAAAAAGTAAATTGGTTAGGAATAACATTGCAAAACAGGAACAAGCCTGTGTCTACAGCATTCCCTGTAAAAGTTGTGATTTAGTACACGTAGGAGAAACTGGAAGAAATATTGAAACCCGTATTAAAGAACACAAATAAGCCTTCAGAAGTTGTAATACTAATAATGCAATTTTTTATCACGCCAGCCAAAATGATCATGCTATAGATTGGGAATCAAGTAAGTTACTTTATAAATGCAATAATTATGTCAAACGAAAAATAATACAATCTGTATGGATAGAACAAGTGGATAATTTTAATTTGTGCGAAGGTACTTATAAGTTAGACCCTCTAATGAGGTTTTTGGTCAAAAAATCCCTTACGGCATCGGGTTAACGGGTTCTAACCTAAGTGTGAATTTCTTAAAGGTCTCTGGATTGTTTCCTTACTCGTTTTTCGATAAAATGTAAATGGAATAATAAACGTAAATGTTAATGTAATAATGGAAGTAATAAATGTGGAAATAAATGTAAATGTAATAATAAAGGTAATAAAATAAATGTAATAATAAAGGTAGTAAAATAAATGTAATAATAAGTGTAAAGGTAATAATAATAAATGTTAAAAAACGTAAATGCAATAATAAATGCAGTAATTATGTCAAAATAATAGAATCTGTATGTATACAACAAGAAGATAGTTTTAATTTGTGCGAATGTACTTATAAGCGGGACCTTTAATAAAATACCCTTCTGGCGTCGGGGGAACGGGATCTAACCTAGGTGCGAATTTCTTAATGGTCTCTGGATTGTTTCCTTCTCGCCTTTTTCATTCGTTTTTGGGCTTATAATTTCTGTATAATAAACAACAATGTAATAATCAATGTAATAATAAATTTATAATTTCTGTAATAAATAATAATGCAATATTAAATGTAATAAAGTTAATAATAAATGTAATAATTATGTAAAAAAAATAATAGAATCTGTATGTATAGAACAAGAAGATAGTTTTAAATTTGTGCGAATGTACTTATAAGCGGGTCCCCTTAATAAAAATGCCCCTCCGATGTCGGAAGAACGGGATCTAACCTAGGTGCGAATTTCTTAGTGGTCCCTGGACGGTTTTCCCTCTTGTTTTTGGATCATTCGTTTTTCTGTATCCACCCGAAGAGGATGCCAATGGGCATCGAAACTGTTGTGGAAATAAACTCTGTCTATTAGAGTGGGTTTTTATTGTTAAATTTATTAGAATTGTTGCGCTATATGGTCATACAAAGTGACCAACCAACCTTTCTCTTTTTAACATATTGCTTCCTAGGAGGGATCACTTTAACATATTGCTTCCCGAATGCTTTGGGAAGCAATATGTTAAAGTGATCCAAAATAAATACTTTACAGTCTGTACTAACATCAGTACTTTTACTAATCGTAATAATTACTAATAATTAATTCTACTAATAACATTTTCCTCTGTCCTCCCAAATAAAAATATTTGTGAAAAATGTTTCGAACATGTTAATTAAAATTTTAATGTGCTGAATTTTCTAGAAGGTGTCCGTCCACTAGAGATATAATGAGCTATGTTGCACGTTGGTTAGTGACCATCCACTCTTCGAGTGGTGAGGTGCTGTAGTGAGTGTGAAATTTCTGTGATTGATATTAGGGATTTCTGAATTGCTTTTTTATGATTTAGTGTTTGGATAAAGACATTCTAATTTATTGCAAGAATAATTTATAAGTTATGCATACTTAATTAATAATGGATAAATCTGTAATTAAAGTAGCCAAGACAACTAAAAATATTTCAGTTTCTACTCCTAGTTCTTCCTGTACAACTTCAGGTTCAATCTCTACGCCTACTTCTTCCTATGCAACTAGCATTACAAACGAAAATTCTAAAGTAAGTCAGAAAGTTGATAACAATCCTTCTATGTCGAAACTAGGAGAAAGTATTATACAACACAGGCTGCCAGTTTATACTAAAAACATTGAATAGAAGCTTTCAAGTAGATTGGTTTCAAAAGTTTAAATGGCTAGAATATTCAAAAAGCATGGATGCGGTTTTCTGTTATGCCTGTGGACAGTTTCGTCCTTTTGGAACGAATGAAAGCGCAGTTACATCAACTGGGTTCAGGAGCTGGAAAGTTGCTTTAAATAAGAAATATTGAAAAACACGAGGAAAATAGCTTATTTCGTAGTCTTTTTGAATTCACACTACAGAAAGATGGAAAACTTGCTGACTGTGCAAAGAGTGTACCAGTAGGGTGTCAATTTTGGGGGTGAAATGACTAAATTGAAAATCATGTGATTTGGTAGCAATTTAATGTAATCATTTGGCATACAAAATAATATCCTTGCTTCAAAAACAATAAAAAATAACTCCTATCTACATCAATTTTAATTCAAAAATTCCATTTTTCCGTAAATTCGTAACAAAATAACAAATGTGCGCAAACATCCTATCAACATTTAAAGTGGCAATAAGATATCATTCAGAGTCTTTATTTGAAAGTAACCAATGCAGTCATGTCCTTTTTGCTGCGGTTCCTTGACATCAGCATTCGGCTTGCTACTTGCGCTTTGATGTAGCCTTCTCGCCTCTCGTGACTGTAAACTTGACTAGCTGCTACTGTGACCATTTTCACACATCTCTCCACACTCTGAGTGTGAGAAGGCCACTTTGGCACTTGCATTGGGACCTCTTTAAGTTGTGTTAAATCTTTGTTTGTTATACATGTTGTCAGTGGTGGCTCCAAACCTTCCGAACTCAAGTTAACTAATTCTGACAATTTCATGGCATTGACGTTTATCGGAGGTACCTTCCTTGTCTGAACAGAACAGTCTCCCAGCTGGTCATCATCTAGTGATGTTCCTCTAAGCTTCAGAATGATTTCCACAGCCTCAGTTCGCTCTTTGGTACATTGGCTGCAGAGTATTGCTTGCAAAACTGCCTCTAGCCTAGCATACCAAGCGGACCTTCTCACCACAGGTAACACGATGTCCACCACTACTTTCCTTTGGGTTCTCAGTAGCTGTAATTGAAACAAGATGTGGTTGGGCCCCTCCATCCACATTGGATTAAGTTTTACATTGAACCAGCAAGGAAGATAAAACCCAATAATAAATTCAACAATCAACATCAAATTCTGTAGCATTTTGCCCTTCAGTGCATGTTTGGAAACCCAAATCCTGCAGAAACGAATCGCTGTAGTTAACCAACGACTGTGACTTACGTTCCAATCTCCAAGAGAGCCAGATTTTGAGGCAACTCTCCTGATCTGATTGCTTGAACAATACGATAAGCGTAAGATTGATCCGTGCTGAGGTCTTTGATAACTTCTTCAGACAACACTGGAAGGGGAGGGCCTACTTCGACCTTTGGAAATTTTGTATTTATTTCTAATTCCGTTCCTTCATCTAGCATGTTGCCAAGGGGGCCTGACCACTTGGTGTTGCTCTTTGTAGGACCATCAAGTTCCTGGATGAGACGATGAAGAGGTAGTTCCCCTGTGTGCAAATCACATACAATCCAAACAAGCCTTCTTCCAAGTTTTTTCTCTAAATCCGTCATAACACCGCCCTGCCATCCAGTGTTCACAGCAGTTGAGTCTCCAAGAACGGCCTGCAGTGAACTGTCAAGTCTTCTTTCTTGAAGCCAACATATTATTTGATCAGCAATTGCCTCTGCATGTTTCTTGCCTTCTACTTCTGCTTCAGGAACAAAGTGAAACAAATAGCGGCCACCAGGTTCGGAACACACAGAGTAGTGTTCTTCTTCAGGCACGTGCACAGGGGGGGGCTTGGGGTGCTTGAGCCCCTGCCCTTTTTCTTCTTCATATCAAAAGTGCCCTTTTAGTCAAAATTCATAAATATATTGATTCGACATAAATTTGAATTAATTAGTTATATTTTTATTTAGTTACTGCTACTTCAACAGATTTTCAAAACTGGAATTACTTTGATCTATGATTTTTTTATTAGAATAATAAACTTAACATACCGTTACTATTATTTTGTCAATCAGGGAGGGCGTCCCTAGTGGTAACACTGACTGCAGCTGTTCACTGTTGATTGCGTCTCTCGGGTATGTGGGTGTATTGTTTACTGTTTGTTTATTTTACGTTAACCTAAGCTAACTAGTGATTTCTCACTGATAATTATGGTAAGTTCGAATCCAAAGCAGTGTGACATTACTCCAAAAAATATTGTATGACATTACTCGTAAAGTTGGTAAAAATGCATTGAATTTAATGGAATTTAAGAATATTTACCACATACAATTTTAAAATTTTTCTTTGTGTGTGTATACCTATATATAGCCTATATGGCATTGCGGATTTCATTTTTAAAAATGTTAGGGGAGTGCCCTTTTTTCAACTGAGCCCCTGCCCTTCTGAAAGTCTGTGCACGTAACTGTTCTTCTTTGATGAGACTGGGAAACTTTCTGTCCATTCCCTCTACCTCTAGGAGAACTTTTGTGTCATCCCTTCTTCCATCAAACAAAAGGCAAGAGAGACCTTCCTCCTTCAAATCTTTTTCATGCTGATCAGATATTTCCTTCATTATTTTTTCTTGTGCTCTTCTTATCTTATTATGATCTATCACTAAGGATGTATCCTCTCGGCTGATGAGGCCTGCATCTATCCAAGCGGCAGTGGCAATCTCTGCAGTCTCTCGTAGCCCCGTATGGTGGCGAATACTGGCAAGGGCAATGTTTGAGATGTTTTTAGTGTTGTATTTCATTCTCTTCGGCGAAGGTTCAGATGACATTTTGGAGATATCATCTGATGTTGCTTCTTTCTGTTCATCTGAAGAGCTTTCAAAGAAGTGAGAAACCTCTTGATAGAGCTCTTCATCTCTTTGGGTGGCTTCTTCACTCTTTTTTTTCTTCCTTTCTTCCCTCTCTCGGATTTTCTCTTTTTTCTTAGCAATAACAATCTGTTTTTTGATTTCTGAATAATCTGCCGAACCAATCTGCATACTTCCTTGGCCTCCTGCCTTTGTTCTCTGCGCCTTTATGAAAGCCAGCTCCAAAACAGGGATCTTCTTCTCAAGAGGACAGCGACAATCAATGTGAGGGTGAGGTTCTCTTCTGCATGAGGGAGAATAATTGGCTTCAGAACACAACTCCATGAGACACTGGCAGTTAAAAATGTCAAGAAGAGTATCAAGTGTGTGGAGAAATTTATTTTTCTTTGCTAGTTTTCCTTTACCAAGTGGTCTCAACTGCTTTGTGCCACAGCTTTGTTAATTTTAGCTCAATAGTTCTATACTGATTGAGTACAGGTGGTTTCAATAACACATTAGCTTTTTTCCACTGATGCAGAAGAGGGGGAATCATGTCCCTTATGAGCTCTTTCTCTGTGTAGTTCCTTCTATCCTTTGTATTTTGTTCACGAAGGAGTAACTCTAGTCTCAGCATGTCTCGCACTGTTGGTAGTTCTGATACGGGAAGCTCCTTGCCTGTACCGACTAACAGGCTCAAGTGGCATGACGACTGACCTCTTGTCTTCAATTTTGGCATCTTAGGAATATCTGAAAAGAAAGAAAAACATTTAAGTATTTTATATCAATTACGATGTTTCAAAGTTTAGTCATTCGATGTTCTAAAATTCAATAAAAAAATATTTCATGGGATTACAACATAATTAGACAGAAGAATATGATGATAATAAATAATTGTAATAATCAATAATCCATACTTACAGTTAAACTATAGTATTCGTCTAGCAGAATAACTATGAAGTAGGTACAAGAGCAATAACAGCAAACCACCGTCTATGACATCTAAGAGGCAACTGAGGACTGAGAGTGAGGGACAGTTGTATTCATGTTGTGACTTGTACATTGTACAACAACTATATGACCTTGAAAACACTCCATATGCGATCAGTGGGATAATTCTGTGACAGATGAATAGTTAATCAATTTATGTCCTATTATTTAGTAAAAGAGTCACTTTCTGAAACTTTAAGGTAAAATTGATGTAGGTAAGGGTTTTTATTTCATTTTGGTTGGCCAATTTCAAGTTTTGACATGAAAAGACTATATTTTCACTACCAAAATTGATTTGAAAAAAGTTGACAAAATTGACACCCTAGACTGTACCAGTATGCGCAACATATTTATCTCCTGAAACACAAAATAACATAATACAAATTATGGCAGAAATGTTAACACAAAGTGTTGTAAATGGTATCCATAAGGCTGATGTTTCTTGGTTTTTAATCCTAGTTGATGGGACACGCGATAAAAATAATAGGGAAAATATCACTATCGGAGTTAGATATGTGATAAATGGGAAACCAAACGAATCAATTTTGGCGATAAAACATTGTTTTGAATTTGATGCCGAGACATTTGTCAAATTGACATTAAAAGTTATTACTGATTTTTGTTTGGATAGTTCTAAAATTCTTAGCCAGTGCTACCATGGAGCTTCTGTTATGAGTGGTAAGAAAGGTGGAGTACAAGCACTACTTCAAAAGACTCTAAATAGGAAAGTCCCATATGTACATTACTGCAAGCATAGATTACACCTGGTTATTGTGAAAGCTAAATGACATCTCTAAGATTAAACAGTTTTTCGAACAATGTTCCATGCTGTATGTTTTTCTTTAAAAGGGGAGTATTTCCAGAATGTATGAAGGTCAGGCTCTTTCTCGTCCTTTGCCACAGTGCTGGAGTGGACATTTAGATGTGACAAACGTTATTTTCAATAATTATAGAAAAATTGTTGATACACTAGAAATGGTGAAAGAGAATAAACAACTCAATACATTGTGAAAGGCTTCGGTTTACTAACTGTTGCTAAAAGTAAGCAATTTCGTTTTTGTACAATATTTATGAACAAGATCGTAAGAATTATTCAACCTGCTGACAAATTACTTCAATGTCATGAATCTAGCTTAAGAGATTCTTTAATGATTTTAGATTGTATTGTGGATATTATTAAAGCTTTAAGATGTAATGAAGTTTATGCAGAAGTTGTAAATCAAATAAATGCTGAATTTGACGTTGAGGAAGAAGAAATTTACTCCACTAAAAAACACAGAACGAAACTTCATGAAAAGTTTAGAGATTACATCGTTACAGATAGCATAGGGAGAGATCAGAAGTAGATCAAGAAGTAAATGAATATTTTAAAGTGATATTTAACCAAACTATTGATATCGTTGTATATGAAATGAAACGAAGATTTACTGATAATGATAAACTACTGATTTCTATCTCTAGTGCCGAAGCTGAAATGGATTTAGATAAAATAAAATATCTAGTGTCTCAACATTAAAATTCTATCACAAGAAGAAATATTTGTTGTTAGAAATTTTCTTAAAAACCAAGCAGAAAAGAAAGCAGACGTGGTGGTTTTCGATGAAATTTTTGAACAAAGGATTGATTTTTAAGACACTTATAATTTACTGGCAGCTGCTAAAATATTTGGATGCAGCACTGCGACATGTGAATCCACTTTTATCAGTTTTAACCAGGATAAATCGTCCCCAAACACTGCCAATGTGTCACCAACGAATGACAAATTTAGTTCTACTGCATTTGAGAAAGAACGCAAGAAAGCACTCAATATGAATATTATTTTAAGAAAATTTAATGATCAGAAAAACAAAGTTGAAACTGTTTTTAAGTAATTTTATTATTTTTATTAGTGTACTGAAGTGCTGCATTTTGTTTTTAAATTTTGAAGCAATGCTTCTGTTGTTGTTTATTTTTTAATAACTATTAGATTCGAATAAAAGAAAAATTACCGCAGTGTATTATAGGCTACTATTTTATAATTATTACCAATTTGTATTTTGTATTATATCTAAGTCATGTTTCGTTTGTTTAAACTTTCTCCATTCTAACACGTTGTTTACCAAGTAGTTTTAGAATTATAATTCGGTTTTGTAATCGTTTAATTGACCTGGTCCAATAAATGCGTGTATATAAAATTTTAACTTTAACATGTGTTTTATTTTTACAAAGATTTCCCTATATTATTTATCGGTAGCCTCCCCTATATTGCCAGTAGCCTCCTCTATATTACCAGTAGCCTCCCCTGGAGGTTACCATTAGCTACGGCCCTGGGCGTATGTTTGTACTGAGCAATACTCAATTATTAGTAGGACTAGAGTCTTCCATAACTTTAGCATGATGTTTGCTTTTCTGTTGGGGAAGCTCCTCAAATAATTCTTATTACTTTTGTAGCTTTTGTGATTTTAATGTTATAGTGCTCTCTGAATTCTGCATCCGATGTCATTATTACTACAAGATCCCTGACTTGTGGGTTTGGTGTTATCTATTTGTCTTGCATTGGTTTTTACGTTTTCTGCAGCACATTATTGTCACCATATCTTATAAGTTGAAATCTTTCTTCGGTCTTCTATGTCCCCCCACTCCCACATTGAAAGATTAAAAGTTTTGTTTTCCATTTTCCCCTCTTTCCCCTCCTCCCCCTCCCTCTTTTCCCCTCTTGGCATATTTATTTGCACTCATACTACTAAGTTATTACTCCAACACCCCTGATTGTGGGTTTGGCGTTATATATTTAGCTTGCAGAGTTTTATACCTTTATTATGTAACATCTTCTTGTTACCACATCTTATAAGTTAAAATTTTTCTTCGTTGAATTTCATATTGTTGTTTTCCTCCAACTTGAATAATGTTTCAATGCCTTTTTTGATTGTTCTGCCATCTTTGTTTGATATTTCCTTGCATATCTACTAAATATATCCTTGCTGAAAAGCTATCATGCTTCCCAACAGCATATTCAGATAAGAATACTGTAATTAAACTACCTGTCACTAGAAAAAAAAATTCAAAATTAAACGTTAAGGCCAACATTGTGTAAACCTATATGGCTGTAATGTATATCGTATGTGATGTTTTTTTTCTGAATGAAGATTATTATTATTAGTATTATTAGTATTATTATTATAATACTCAAAATACATCACTGATATCTCTGTGTCATCCACGAAACAGGATACGATACTGAAATTAATATATACATGTGTCTGCAATCATTATTATAAACAGCAGGGGAGCTAATACTGTACCGTGTGAGACAGAGCTCACGACTTCTGAGACTTCAGATTTCACTCTATTTATGATACCATTCCGTGTTTCTGAGGTCAGAAAATTAAATATCCACCGTCCCAGCTTTCTTGTAATCCTGTATTCTTATGTGCTAGAACTCCATGATCGCATATATTGAAGGCTTTAGGAAAATTAGTATATACTGCACCTGTTTTGACCTCGGCGTAATGCTTTAAATAATTTCTATAGGCGATCTGATAACTGTGACAGGCATGATTTTCCAGCCCTGAAGCCATGTTGGTTCGGGTTAAAGAAATTCTTTTCTTGTAGGTAGTAAGCAATTTTTACTTTAATTACACGTTCGAAGCACTTTATAAAGGTGAGAAGTGAAAGCTACTGGCCGATAATTCTTTGGCATTGCTATGTTACCCCCTTCGAATAAGGGGTCAAAGTTCGCGTTCTTTAATAATGGAGGTGGAATTTGACCTGTGTCGAGTGATTTTCGCCATAATAAACAGTTAATGACAGAGTTAAATTGCTTTTTGAGCAGTTCTCTTTACAATGCCTTTTTCTTTCTCGAACCTGCTACCTTTTCTTTTACTGTTTCTTTCGAACATATTTCACCAATATGATGTCAGTTTCATTTTATATTATAGATAGTATTAATTCTAGAGTTTTCTTGTGAAGTAGCAATTCCCAATTTACTTTCGTTAAATCTTCATTTACACTTTCAGAATCTCCTTTCTTCAAATTCACTTTTTAAAACTTCAAATATTCGTTCCGACTCTCTGAGATGCGTTCTTGGTCCCATGGTTGCTAACTTTGGTTGCATATCATTAGATTATGGTCAAAGAAATTTGTGTACGTTACCTTTTTATTTATTATCATGTTAGTGTTATTTATCAAAATTAAATCCAAAAGGTTCTCTTTTCCAGTCGCTTCACAGATTTCCTGGGTAAGTGTATAATGTTCCATGATATCCATTAGTATTATTGCTTGGGTTCTATCATCTTTTGTAATGTTACTATGGAACTTCTCAACCTCCTTTTCCGGTACGAGCGCAAATAAAGCTCGAGTCAAGCCACACCCGAGAGGATTCTGTACTTGATATTAACCATGCTATGCGCATAAACCCGTTGCCATTAGGCCGGTTCATCTACTCCCATTAATCATCAATTAAAGTGTTATGCAAGCTATCATTCATCATTCACACTTTTTCGGCTTACACCCTGAAGCATCGACGCCATCCTGATGCCCTAGTGACATTAACCCTTTCAGCCCTGAATTTTTTGTAGGGTTAAGTTATGAATGCGTGTATTTGAAACGTTAGCAATTGGCATCTTCAGTCCTTAAAGGGTTAAGGGCAACTGCGATATCCAATAAACCAGTGGATCCGAACCCCCGCCATAAATTGGGCGTTCCACCAAGACACTCGTAACAACGAACCAGAACCATCAATATTGTAGGTCTAATGTCAGAAGTGCACTAGTTCAGAATAACTAGTGTCTGAGAAGGCCCAATACAGAATAATTGCTGTCAAAAGTCTCCATTGGCCCCCCACGGGAGTACCTCTTACCACTGAGTTTCCACTCATCTCTACAAAGAAATCCAGTGGAAGGATCAACAGAGGTACGTGCTCCTACTGTCTGACTTACCAGCCCAGGAGGAACCTAAGATCGACGCTTCCTCCGTCTCTAATACGACGTCAACCCCACACTTCAACCGATCGTAGCAGTTGATGCCACCCAAGTAACCCACTTCTCATTCCAAAGAAGTAGCCTCGAGAACACGCAGTGCAGCAGCATCTAGTTCGAATTCGACAAGACGCAAAAATCAGGTGAGCGACTTACCTTTAGTTGACACAGCGAAGGGTAAACCTAAAGTTCCCTCACCCCCGGCGAACTTAAGTTCGGTCCCTGAAAGTGGTCGCGAATCCCGTTTTAACCCTTTCGCGCCGAGGACGTACGCGGTACGTCCCCATTCAAGAGCTCGAGGACGCACATTTAAAAAATACCGGCGCGAAAGGGTTACGTTCCTACCTTCACAGCCCTATTATAACCTACATATTTCCGTGTCCCGCCATTGCACATCCCCTGCCCATCATTCCCCCTTGTCACATTTACAAACTGATCCTGCTCTTGGATCCGCTGACCCGTCCCTTTTAGCCCCTTTAGATAATCCATTGGACAATTAGGACTTCCCCTTTGACGAACCTTTAGCATTAAGGACGAAACAGACCCGCATGAGTGGTGAAAATGGTCACCAAAGTTCAAACAGCTCTGCGAGGAGAGATACAGGTCAGATAGGGCCGCCCTATTACGGACGCGGAAAGTGCGACAGCAGAGGAAGTTACGAATAAACGTGGACAAAAGGCCCACGAAACCAAAAGACTTCAAACGGTCCATGACAACTCCCCGATGGGTCGTGTCATAGGCCTTTTGGACGTCGAAAAAGACGGCCAGAACAAGATTCCGGCGGGAAAAGGCCTCCTGTATATCATGACCAAAGAGGAGAAGGGGGTCCAGAGTACCCCGAAATCGACGAAAGCCATACTGGGTCGGGGGTATAACCCAAGCGACTCCAGTGTAAAGGAAAGTCGGACGGCCACCATCTTTTCAAGGAGCTTGCATAAGCAGCTCGTCAAGGCAATAGGCCGATAGCCCGCCACCTCCGCCGGATCCTTCCCCGGCTTAGGTATCGGGACCACAATCGCCTCCCTCCAACGGGAAGGGAACGACCCCTCAACCCACACCGGTTGAAAAGATCCAGCAAGAAGTGTAGGGCCATCGGGTGCAGATTCCAAATAAAGTCATACGGAATGTCATCAGGGCCAGGGGCGGAAGAACGACGGGTTGCCAAGGCAGCCCGAAGTTCCCGCATCGTAAAGAGACGGTTATAGGGCTCGTTCCCAGGGGCGGGAACGTAACATCCGACAAAGGACGATCCGCAGCTGAAGGCGAACGGGAAACCGCAGCAAAAGCCCCGGCCAGCCGATCGGCCACAGCAAGGATCCGAAAGGAAGCCGTCCCCGTCCCGAAGGACAGGGCGACTAGCAGGGACCGGCTTCCCCTCGATACTACGTACCTTCCGCCACACAGCAGCAGAAGGGGTAGACGAGGAAATGCCGGACACAAAAGCACGCCAAGAGGCCCGACGGGCCAACTTGAGAGTCCGGCGGGCGAAAGCCTTCGCCCGCCGCATCTCAATCAAGTGGTCCGCGCTGCGGTGGAAGCGGCGCGTTGCCCTCTTCCTCTCACACACCCTGGTGACATGCTGGAGTCCACCACGGGACGCTACGCGTCCGCGGGTTACCGGAAGATCGAGGAATACAGTCCTCCGCGACGCCCATCACCACCCGCTCGAAGAACTCCAAGCTCTCATCCACAGAGCCAAAGCTCAAACCGAACGGGCAATGACGGAACGAGCTCTGAAGGATGGCCAGTCAGCCCGCGCAAGGCACCACCTCGGTCGAGACGAGACACCCGGCTGCGGTCCGACCGGCTCAAGACAGACTGGGTAATGATCACTGCCATAAGAGTCCCCCAACACCTCCACGAAAAATCGAGTAAGGCATCGAGGGACACCAAGGAGAGATCAATACAGGTAAATGAACCCGTGGGTTCGTGGAAGTAGGTAGGTTCACCGGAATTGAGGCAAAAGGAAAGTTCCTCCATTAAGGAGAGCAACATACCAGCAACATTAGTCGACCGGACATCTCCCCAAGCCGGGTCGCGACTGTTAAAGTCCCCGAGGAGGAGAAACGGTCGAGGCAGTTGCAACACCAACTCGCGAACCGCGTCGCGAGAAGGAGGGTCATGAGGAGGAATATAAATCGAGCAGGCAGTGTACTGGCGATCTAAAAAGAGCCGCACAGCCACAGCCTGCAAGGAAGTACGAAGAGGCACACCTCGCGAGGGTAACGAATGGTGACATAAATCGCCGCACCCCGCCGGCGTGTGTGCTCATCCGGGGTGCAAGGGAAACCAACATAGCCAGAGAGACGAGGGAGCCCCGCGCAGCCAGGATAGTCTCCTGGAGACAAACACAGGAAGGCCGCTCGCTCTCCAGCAGGGAGGCAAGGTTCTCCCAGTTAGCTAAAAGCCCCCTACAGTTCCAATGCAAAATGGAACTGTAAGGGGAAGTGGCATTATAAAGGCAGAGAAAACAGAGAAATAGCCACGGACCAAGCTGAGCAGCAAACTCAACGGTCCGTAACCAGGGACGGAATCGGCTTCCCCGACTCACCCCGAACGGGGGGGTAGGGGCCACCGACCCCGCAGCTGCTTCACCCGTAGTAGAACGAGGTGGAAAGTGGAACAGGGAGTTCAGAGGGGGGCTCCCCTGAGGGGGGAGAGAGAGACGAGACGGGCCCAGCCGAAACCCCCGACTCCCCACCAGAGGGGGCCGGGAGAACCAGATGTTCGAGGGCTCGTCAACCAGACAAGTGCTGACGGGGGGGAGGAAAGGTCCACCACAGGTGGGAAGGTAGATCCAGGAGAGAGACCCGACCACTCTCAGCAGGAGCCGAAGGAGAGAGACTCCATGAAGAAGGGCCAGGCTCCTCTCGACCGGGTCCACCATGGGAACCGAGTCAGTAATCGAGGGTGTCATGGGGCGGTGTACCTCAACCGACACCCGGACACTGTTGGGGCACCGGGAGGTGACGCCCACCCCCTCCGTATAGGGGGGGAGTCCCGAGCGGATCAGGAGCGGCGCGCCGCTTCCCCTCCGGTGAAGAAGGGGAAGCAGGGCGAGCAGTGGTCATGATCGGGTCTGGAGGACTCCGACCACGGCGACGCTTCCTCCTCCCCTTCGGGGCATCACCTTCCCCACCCGAGAGACGAGTAGGCAAGGATCCAGACCCCAAGGCCGGAGAGGGAGAAGGGGCACTTGTAGGCAGGGAATCAGATGGTGACTGAAAGTGAGGCAGAGGACAAGAAGGTCCCGCGGCGCCAGGAGGACCACCAACCCCGGAACTTCCAGGGGGGGCACCACTCCGGTAGGCGCCGGGTAGCACGGGAGGGGCCCGAGGACCCGCCAGGGCCAAGAGCCGCAGCATAGGACAACCCCCGCCGCGGCTCCCGGTCACGGACCCTATCGCGCGCCTCCCGCGCACTAAGGAATTCGGTAGTCCTTAAGGACCGCACCTCGAATTCAAACTTGAAAACGGGGCAGTCCCGAGAGGAGGAAGGGTGGGCCCCCGAGCAGTTCGAGCACCGCGGGGGCTTCGTGCACGGGGTAGGGTGCGCAGGCCCACCGCAGCGGACACATAGCTTACCCTCACGGCGGCACGCAGAGCTAACATGGCCGAACCGGTTGCAGCCAAAGCAGCGAACCGGGTCAGGCACATACGGTCGCACCGAAAACTCACACGACCGGCGATCACCCACGCCCCAGAACACCTGGGCCGGAGGCACAAGGGAGTCAAAGGTCAGGAGCAGACGAGCGGACGGGGTAAGAGCACCATCCCGGCGCGACGAAAAGCGGAAGACCTTCGTTACCCCCTGGGGGGCAAGATCCTCCTGCAACTCGCCAACCGGGATTGACAGCAGACGGGAAGCGAAAATGGTGCCCTGACAGCTATTCAATTGCGGATGGGGAGTCACAGAAACTCTGCAACCCAAACATCCTGCAACTGTAGAAGGGACTCAGTCACCCCCGAAGAACGGGACTTCAAAAGAAGAGACCCATCCTTCAGAGGGCGGATATCATAACGACAGGGAACCCCCACCGTCTTAAGACGCTGAAACACCCGTTCCGAGTTGCCCGGAAGGGAGCCAGCGGAAGGGCGGAGAACAAGGAACCTGTCCACCGGACAGAAATTGACAGCAGACAGGTCCATGTGTCGGTAACCGAGAGTGGGCGAGAGAACGAGGGCCGCGAAGACCCCGCCCTACGGCCACCACGAGTCCGGCCACGAGAGCCAGACGCCGCAGAGGACGAGAGGGGGCCATACGGCTTTAAGGTCAATCCAGCGGAGGCAGAGGCCGCTGAACGACCAGAAGTAGAAGTCTTATCCAAATCCAAGGGCGGGCCAGAGTCGTCAACAGGAGGGGATTGAAGTTTTGAAATTGAACCCATAAACAATAGCTTTACAAAAAGACAGCCTCGGACCCAAGGCAATGCACCATCCGCCGCTGCATCCTTCAAGGCGCAGGCCCAACGTCCCGGGTAGCCCGCCCCCCAACCTGACTGTCGTTTTAAAAACAGCAGATTGGCTACGGAGATTTGTCCGTTAAGGGCCTAGCAAAGACCCAATCCAGACGCAGCAGCGGTCCGGGCGCCCACCGTCCCCAGAGCACGGCTCAGCCACGGAGCGATGCCCCCCGCGGGTGCACCCGATGACCCCAAGACTGCAAAATACAAACAGAGGGGGGGATACTACAATTGACAGAGGCACAAGACCGAGTCAAGACAAAGAAATTCCGGGAAGACGGAAAAAAAGGGGAGCAAAAGAAAAAGGAGGGAAAAAAAAAACGCAACTAGGTAACTCTTCGCCCACACCCCGCAAGAGTTGAGGCAAGCCGGAGTACCTAATCGAGGGGGTATATATATATATATATATATATATATATATATATATATATATATATATATATATATATATATATATATATATCAGCTATTGATTGATGGCGTGGAAAACGCCAATAGGCAATAGGCCAATAGGCAGAACCTTAAATAGACTAATAAACCCCACAACTAGAGACGTAATTACAGTCCCCAAAGATATCCTGTATTTCACTTTGCCTTATATGGGAACCTCAAGTTTTAACATTAGAAACAAACTTTTAAAATTGCTCAAGGAATTCTACCCACAACTATGTACAAAAATTATATTCACCCCGTCTAAATCGATTTATCATTTATTTAAATACAAGGATGTTATTCCTACACTTTTTAAGTCATCCATAGTTTGCCAATACAAGTGTGGCCACTGTATGGGGTCATATATAGATAAAACTAAAAGACGCTTAAAATCCCATATTTGCAAACATCTCGGTAAATCAGTCCGTACAAATTTACCTCTTGGCAAACCACCTAATTCTCTCATATGTGACCATTCACACAACAATAACCACCCAATTTCACAGTCTAATTTCGCCGTACTTGCTGCTGGAAGCTCTGACCTTAAACTCAAAATTATGGAATTTTTGTTTATTTATAAATTAAAACCACACCTAAATTCTGATGAATCGTCGGTAGATCTGCTATGTTTTGATTAAGGTACTAGTTTATTTTATTTATTTACTTTTTAGTTTTAATGGTTTTATATTTTTCCTAGCTACTTTTTATATTTGTAACTTTTTAATTTCATTTATTTCAATTCTCAGGCTATTTATAGACGGCATATAAACAATCGTGGTTGCGGCTTTATAGCAGTACAGTAGTCTTGGCCTGTATGTTCACTGTACTAAATACACGGGTCAAAAACATTTGGTTGCCTACGGTAGTGGAGCGTGCCCGTTAACTAGCTGTAGACTGTAAACTTGAATTTGAGTGTAATATGGGTCCTGAAGAGCTGAGAAGGGTAGAACAGTAAATGAATGCTCGTATAATTGTATTTGGAATGGATGATCGTCGTAGGACTGTGTATGTTTTTAAAAGCAATGTGAGATATCGTACAAGATCCCTACTTATTTTAGGGCTGTCAGGAACAACATAGCTACCTATCCATAATATAAGGGACATTTACGCTAGTTATGATAAAAGTCGAAAATATGGACGACATCATGAGTTGTGTAAGGGTTGTATCGAGTTTGCGGATGATATAGTGAAACATTGTAAAGATTGCCGCATGGTATGCGAGCAGTGTAAAAGCTCCAAATGTGAAAGCCGTGTAGTTGATGCTGAGAAGAGGGATTGTGATGTGTGTAGACGCACATTTTTCAATAATAACTGTTTTCGGCTCCATAAACTAATTGGCACGTGCAGGAAAATGAAAATTTGTGAACGTGGTGTGTTTCATATGAAGGATAAATGGGGGAATTTCAAGCATAAATGTGATGAAATTCACTGTTCTACATGCCATGAGAAATATAAGGCAGTTGGAGTAAAGCATGTATGTTATATGAAAGACGCCAAGCCTAAAAACAGTCCCTGTATAACTGTGTACTACGATATAGAAACATATACGAATGCTGAAACCAAAGAGGTTATTCCACATTTACTTGTAAGCCAGACTATCTGTGATGAGTGTATGGAGAGCGAGTGTGATGAGTGTCACAAATGTGGTAAACGGACAAACGTTTTTATAACGAATGCCCATGATAGCCCTGTGAAACTCTTTGTATCCTATATTGTCAAGTTAGCGGACAAGTTCAAAAAAATGATTGTGTATATTCTTGCCCATAA
Source organism: Bathynomus jamesi (assembly GCA_023014485.1). Classification (NCBI taxonomy): domain Eukaryota; kingdom Metazoa; phylum Arthropoda; class Malacostraca; order Isopoda; family Cirolanidae; genus Bathynomus; species Bathynomus jamesi. Next base: position 989,275 of record JAJOZX010001096.1, on the reverse strand, counting down.
CGGGGCGAAATTTGACACACAGTTCCTTTATAAGGAGTTGCTTGAGCACGAGTCATCTGAGATATTTACAGGCGATCCCTTGAAAAGAGGCAAATAATACAATGCTAATAATGTACAGTTTAAAGACACTTTATTATTCACACCTTGTAAATTAGCAAAGCTATCCAAGGTGATGGGCGGCGTAGCCGCTGAAGTTTCAAAAGGATATGTCCCTTACACTAGTGAAACTTTAAATTACGTAGGACTACCTCCACCCAAACATTACTTTAACTATGAATGTATGAGTACAGATGAACGTGAAGATTTTGACCGATACTACAACAGTTTTAATGAATGTAATCCTTATAATATAGCTGACAAATGTGAGCGTTATTGCGTGAATGATGTGCGCGTGCTTAGAGTATGTTTCCAGGCCTTTAGAAGGATGTACATAGGTCGTTTCAAGTGCGATCCGTTGCAAGTCGCAACCACCATCGCCTCATTATGTTTTACGGTGTTCAAAAATAACTTCATACCTAAAGACACCTTAGCCGTTATCCACAGAAACAATCCCCGCAGTTATGGGCACAAGGCTATTTACTGGCTCATACACCTACAGCAGCAGACAAGTGTATACATAAAGCATGCCCGCAACACGGGTGAAGTACCCATTAAGGTTAATGGTCGTGTTTTTTTGGTTGATGGTCTAAGTGAAAACCGTGCCACTGGTGAGAAGACTGTGTACTCCCTTAACGGTTGCTGGTGGCACGGATGCCCCCGTCCTGAGTGTGGAATCGTAGAAGATATCCACGGTAGATCTCTTGCTGACTGTCTTGCGTGGACCCGCACCCGCGGTCAACTTATAGGCTCCCACTTCACTCACAAAGTGTTGTGGGAGCATGAGTATGATGCACGGATGGAGACAGATGGACAGTACCGTGAAGAAATAAAGACGATCAAACGTTCAATAGTGCTGGATCTTCTCAAATGCGGGATAGCTTGTTCGGAGGGCGTACAAATCCCTTCAAGCTATACTTTCCGCATACGGAGGGTGTGAAACTCCATTACTACGACTTCTGTTCTTTATACCCCTAGGTGAAGAACAATCCGTATCCCGTAGGTGCACCTGAAAAAATGGTGGGTTTTACCATACCAACCATCGACGAGGTTTCAGCTTACTTTAATGAGCGCTACTTTGGACTCTCTTTCGTAGACGTGCTGCCCCCTCGCGATTTATGGATGCCGATCTTACCCGTCGTTATAGATCACAAGCTGTGAGTGAAGTGCGCAGAAGAGAACAACGGTGATTGTGACCAGACACCCTACCAGTTTAAGATCAGAGGTGTATATACAAGCCCTGAGCTGGCCCTAGCCGTTCGCCATGGGTATAGAATAATGAAGATACATGAGGTGTGGAGGTTTCAAAAGCTACCCAATCTTTTCACGCCATATATAAACGCTTTATTGAAGGATAAGGTTTGAGGCGTCAGGATATCCGCGAGGGGTTGACACCGAAGATGAAAAAAACGGCTTATATTCAGCGTTACCGTGCCGATGAAGGTATACAGCTTGACCAATTCCAAATTGTTAAGAATCCTGGCAAGCGCTTTAGTGCAAATTTGTGTCTAAACAGTCTTTGGGGAAAGTTTGCGGAGAATACCGTCAAAGGGAACGTCCATTTGGCACAAAATTATAGTGAAGTCTGGGATTATGGCAACGCCCCCGATAAAGTAGTTATGGAGATAGTGAATGTAGGTAATACTTATATAATAAAGTACAACAATACCGAATTGGCCACAGATAGCGCACGGGTTACAAACATACCTGTAGCCAGTTTCACGACGACCTACAGCGAGGGAAGGTGAATACATGCCCGCGATTGGGGAGTTCCTCGGAGAGCTAACTGACGAGATCAAGGATGAGTATGGTGATGGTGCATACGCAGACTCGTTTGTCTCAACAGGGACAAAAACTTATGGGGTACGGGTTAGGGTAGGGGATGATATGAAGTATATTGTGAAGGTTAATGGTATCACGCTTAACCATGCGAACGTCGAGTCGTTAACTTTGAATCGTTGAAGGAACTAGTGTGCTTGGAAGATGAGGGTGACCAGCTACTCCAACTGACTGTGGGGACGCACAATTTTCGGGCGCAAAAACTGGGTGTGTGAAGGAACTTAGGGGCACGAAGGTATGCCGTAACACCTATAGGAAACGTTACCAGGTGCCTGGTACCTATGATACTGTACCCTTTGGCTACCTTCATCCTTGATTGTGTTTATATATATGTGTATTGATATGTTTATTTATCACGTATATTTGCTCCAATTAAGGTTTCATTTTCTCCTTTGCGTGTGTGCATGTGTGTGTGTACAGTAAAAAGCTAAGCCCCGCCCACTGTAAGATCAGCAACGTGAGTCCTGCCGCTACCTGTGCATATCTCTATCCCAGCATGCTCAGTTGACCTCTGCATACCCTTGAACTCAGACGTATATTCTCCCGCGTAGAAGAAAAATAGTAATGGCTACCTTTAATATTGCGTGTTCAACATTTATGAAGTGGTATTCGGCAAAGTGCCAAGATGTGGTGGATCCTGAAAAACTCCCTATTCCCCCCTCCTTTGACACTTTTAAGGCTACATTGAGCCGTGCGAAGGACCAAGATGTTCAAATACTCTACGGGTATTGTGGCGAAGGCATTGTAGGGTTTCGTAGTACAGACGATGTATTGAAGTATGTTATAAACCTATCCTTTATAAAGGCTGACATATACCGCGAAGTAGAAGAAGCAACACGTTCAGAAGATAAGCAACGGTTATGGATAATGAGTTTGTTGATGAGTGGTCTGACAAGCGATATTATGTCATGTTACACCATACCGACTACTTGTACCCTCCGGTTGAGAATGTAAATCTTGTCATCATGGAGAATCTTAAGTATTTTTACCACTATATTAATATATATAATGAGGTTTGTAGTGAGGTTGTGGCTAAGGGGCTGTGTGAATTTTTAACAGACTTTAGAGACGAGTATCGCTTGTTAAACAAACAGGATAAATATGGGCATATGTTTCTCTCAAATAGTGCAGCGGATTGTGAAGATGTCTAGTTTGTGGAAATGAACGTCTGGTGAGTGCTAAAGCATTAAAACCGGTATTGTTTCATGTAGGGGAAAATTCTGTTCGTCCAAGAGCACAAGTGTTCGAACAAGCCTGTACACGCTTTAGCAGTGTGACGCGCTCCCCCCAGCGAGCCGCCCACCCGTGTACCTTACGAAACACACGAGTTCGAACAAACCCGTACACGTTTCACCAGCCTGACTCACTCCTCCCGTCGAGCCGATCCGTCCACCTGTGGCTCATGGTCATCTCAGAGCTTGAACCGTGTGGACGTGCGAATACGATGGAAATTCCTTTGAGAAACATTCTCAACGCCTCGTACGATGTCTCCGTGACGAAGTCATTGCGCGTGATCAGGCGTGAAGCCGGCACCATTAACTACGCACTTGAAACGATTTGCAGGCAAGCAAACTCTGGCAAACGTAATGTTATTTATTTAAGTGTTGAGGAGATGAATAGAGTCTTCGTGATAGTTGAGAAGTGTGGAGAGGACCGTTATAAAATACCTGCAGGTGTAGGTACAAGAAGAGAGCAGATTAGTGACGCCCGCTCATATGCTGTTGTTTGCACGTTGTGTATAAATAACGAACAGCCATGCATTGATATACGACTGATGTGGAAGAATGCATCTGATAATAACGTTCTTGTCCTTACGCGAAACCGTTTTATCCTCGACAGATTGTTTGAAATCGTCGGATTCCGCAAGCTGAAGCCTATATTAGACTCCCGTGTTACGGATATGGTTTATTTTGACACGGTTCTTGAGTACGCATACACCGCTCTGCTCGACATATTTATCGAGTGTAGGAATGAACTAGGCGAGAATGGTCTAGAGCTGGATGCATATTTAAAAGGTTTAGATTCTTCGAAATATCCTGAACTTTGGTACAAGGCACTTGAACGGTACAGGGCAGAGCTTGCCTACACTGTTCACCCTGAAGAGCTGTACCTCGATATAATGAATAGCTTGGGACGGTAAGAAAAAACCCTCGATTGGAAGGGCGTGTTTATAAACTTGTATTTAATAACGATGTTGTGGTTAACGATGACCTCTTTGTGCGTGCTTTTGATTGTATTCTAGCCGTGTTTAAAGATAACTTGCCAACCGAATGTAGAGTGGGCACAAAAATAGTATTGAACGATATGAAAGCCATTTATGTCGAGTATATGCATCCGTATCAGTTAAACGGTGAAGTGTTGCTTGGACGGTTTTACCACGTAGTACAAAGTAATATCGATGTGAATGCAGACTATTACTTGTGAGTTTAGCGTTTTGCACCGTAGAACATAAAGAATGTATATTTAATTATTTAGTTGTGCATATATATTATTATTTTTAATTATTTATTATACCCCGAAGAACATGAAGGATGTATACTTATTTATTTAATTATGTATATATATATATATATATTTCCTGTCCTAATATGCATTTGATTATACGTTTCGTATATTATTATATTCAGTATATTTAATTATTTAATATAACTGTATATATATATTTTTCCTGTACTAATATATTGATGATAAAACGTTTTGTATATTTTTGATTATATATTTCCCGTTCGTGTTTCTTATGCTATTATTATTTTTTGATCATATATATATTCCAATGTATATTTATTATATATTCATCGTCCGTATGCTATTATTATTTTTGATCATATATATTCCATTGTATATTTCTATGTATTTCCATAGTTCGTCTAAATAAATAGAATGATGTAATGGTGTTTTATTTTATTCTTTTTGGTTGTACACGGTATTTATTTATATCAATTGGCTGGCTTCTAAAACGAATTTGTAAACCAGAATATATGCATTAATTATATAAATAGCGCTATCTGACAACTCAACCTGAACGAGCCATTTACGCCTTCTAAGCCAACTGACTGATTAAGCCAGAATATATGCTTTAATTAAATACATAGAGCAATCTGGCAACTCAGCCAGATAAGCCAACTGGCTGATTAAGCCAGCTGGCTGATTAGGAACATAGTAAGACAACGGCCGCTCGACTGAAGTCTTAGTATGCGCTTGGCTCCAGCCAGGCGAACACCTCTCCTCTTCCTTTCTATCCTTCTCCTCTCTCTTTCTCTTGGAGGCTAACCCGCCTCCAAATTGCATAATCCCTTGTTGCTCTTGCAACATCCCCCTCCCCCTCTCGTGCATAACAACTTGCAACATCCCCCTTGCTGCATAACAACTTGCAACATTCCCTCTTTGTTGCATAACAACTTGCAACATTCCCCCTTCCCCTTGTTACATAACCACTTTGCAAAATTGACCAACATTTGCAATTGCATTGCACTCGTCCATTTTGTGCCCATACTACTAGATCCTATATCTTCTGAGTTTCCTATTTTTCTATTGATTTTTGTGTCATCGGCAGAGGATGTTACTGTGCTGTTTCTGGTAACGTCCTCATCTATGTCAATTAGCACGATTATGAAGAGTAGTGGAGCTAATACTTGTGGTACTGAGCTGAGGACCTCTGATTCTGATGAAGATATTCCTTGTACCGTAACGACTTGCCGACGCTCACTAAGAAAATTACATTTCCATTTCCGTACTTTTCCTGTCATTCCCATATATATTTCAGTTTATGTATTATGATTCCATGATCACACTTGTCGAACGCTTTGGCAAATCTGTGTATATTACATCATAGTTTTCATTACTTTCCAGTGCATCAATAATTTTGTTATAGTGTTGTAGTTGTGATAGGCATGATCTGCCTAAACGAAACCCATGTTGGTTATCATTCAATTTTTTCTGAGTTTCCAAGAAGTCAGATTTTCTGTCTAACTATTCTTTCAAATATTTTAGTGAGATGAGATGTAAGCGACACTAGCCTATAGTTTTTGGCCTCGGATCGATCTCCTCCTTTATATATTGGGACTATGTTCGCGCTCTTCAGGATGCCCGGTATTTCTCCCGTGTCTAGTGATCGTCTCCATATCCAATATAGGGGCTCAGCGGTTGCATTCTTGCAGTTTTTGTTCAATGTGGCATTCCATTTATCCAGTCCTGCCGCTGAGTGTGCTTTTAGTTTCCCTAGAGCTTGTGTAATATCATCTGTCGTAAAGTCGAAGTCCGTCATACAATTTAGGCTGACCATACGTACCGTTTTGAACGGGACAGTACCGTTTGTTTTATATTTCCTGGCCGTCCCGTCGTTTTAATAAAAATGTCAATTTTGTCCCGGTTTATGTACTTACTTTTTCATGAATACAGAATATTACATAACCCCGTCCCTTTTTTGCCATCCCAATGTCCCGTTTTTGTCTCAAGGAAATATGGTCAGCCTAGTCATACTGTACTTTCCCCTTGAAGTTCTTCTTCAAAGAACGCGTTTCTATCGCATATCAGTTTGTCAGTTTTTGGGATACTGAAAGGGGATTCGTACTAAGCTTTTAATATTTCAGATACTTCTGTTAGATCATCAGAAAAAGTACTCTCTTCGTTTTTCAAAGGGCCGATAGTCGCATGGTATTTCGTCTTCCTTTATGCAAAATTATAGAAGTACTTTGAGTTAACCTTTATAGCTTCAATTGCGTCGTCTTCTTTTTCTGTATGTTTCTCAATTAGTTCCTGTATGACGACGTAATCGATACTCTGCAGTTTATCATTTAATATTTTTCTGATGTTATCTTTACAGTTACTTAATTTTGCCATCACTCTTTTTCTCTTTCGGAACAATGACCTCTTTTGTCTCTCGAACCTGCTTCTCTTTCCTCTTTGTTGTATTTTTGGGACATGTCTTTCCACAATTTCCAGCGTCTTCTCCTCTAAGGTCACTAGCATCTCTTCCGTTGTTTTGACCTCGAAGTTGGTTTTCCAATCTATTACTTCCATGCTGGATGCAACACCTTCCCAGTTTATAGCTTTGGAGTGAAAATTAAAAATTTCAAATTTGCTTCTTTCTGTTGTTCGTGTTCTTTCCTTTCCTGTTGCTTTTGTATTCGTTATTTCAATAATGTTGTGATCCGATACTATAGTTGGTGATATTTCTACATTATCAATTAGGTTGCTTTGTTTGTGAATACCAAATCTAGGCAGTTGATTTTTCTTGTTTTCTGTTGTTTCTTTTGTAAACATAAATTCATCTGCTTGAGCTAGTATCATTTTTACCTGCTCATGGTCTTCCCGTATGCTCCCCTTGTCCTGGTGTATACATATATTTTTTCCTATCCTTTTATATTCCATGAATGGAAAATTAAAATCACCACAGAGAAAAATATTTGGGGTTGGAGAGTTTAGATCTTTTACCCAATTTCTTACCTCTGTAATGGAATCTGAAAATTTTGAGGTTGGCGTATTCGGGGTCTGTACATTACAACTAGTACCATATTTATTTTTCATCTTTTGCTGATACACATTCTACGTAGCTGTTTGAGGTACTTATAGTCATTTCTGCCATATGCCTCTCGCGTGTGTAAATAGCACAGCCTCCTTTACGTCTCACTGTTGTGTCGGCTCGGAGGATGTTATAGTTGTCAATTTGTATTTCTTTTTTGTCAATACAGAACTCACAGTTTTCACAGTTCGCTTGGCAGTCCTTTAGATGGGGTTCCGTGAGGCATGCAAAATCTGCTCCGGTTTTTTGCATGAGTCCTTTCAGGTATAAAATTTTGTCCGGGGAATGGTTTGATTTAAGGCCCTGAATGTTGGCTAGGATTATTTTTATTTTTTCCCTTTCGTTTATACATACTTGTGTTTCCGATTCATTTTCCAATGGTGGTGCCGGTTTCGTTGCTTTGTGAACCTCCGAGAATTTTCCTCTCTTTATCTGTTTCGATAACCGATGTCCCGATATCGCATGTAATGTCTTTCTGTATGCCTTCTGTACGGGTGTCGGATCCCTGTATTTATCAGTTGGCTTTGTATTTGTTGGATAGTATTCAATAGTTGAATTGTGTGGGCCACATCTAAAAATTTGTAGCCCTCTTTGTTGCTGGTTTCGTCTGCTCACCTGTCGGGTTCCTTTGAGGGTGGTGGTAACGGCATTTTTTCCCGTATTTGCACCTCCCATATGTTGCATAGGTGTTGCAGACTGTAAGATGGTGGAACTTACACTTTTTTTCACATCTGTAATATCCTCTTGTATAATGTGTGCTACATAATGTGGGATGTACATAGATGCATTGCCCATCCCGATATCTGCATTACCCTTTAGTTTCTACGCTTCTACTTCTTGTTATCTGATTATTTTCTATGTTCTTAATTTTGATATTATCATTATTTTTCTTTGGCTGTTTATTTCCTCCGTTAGTTATCTTTTTATCATTTTGCTCGTTGAGTAGTTTTACTACCTAGCAACTTTTACTTATCTCTTTTCTTTCATCTGTCTTTATTCCGTATTATATTGTTATTCGTTATTATATTGTTATTCGTTATTTCCTCTTCTCTCTCATCCACCCGAATTTTCACTGGGGCATTTCCGGATTCTTGTTTCCCCTTTAATGTGACACTCGAATTCGCTTTCTCCATTTCTTTAAATGCCGCAAAGGAGTTTACAGTCTGTGTAAATGCGTCATACAGAAATTTGTTTCCCACGATCTGTTTCGCGTTCGAGACGAGAGATATTTTCTTATCATCCAAATTCGTACAGATAAAGTCGTGCAGTTTATGACAGAAATCGCATCTTATTGCTGCATTTTCAGTTGTTTCTAGATTACACAAATTGCAGATTAAGTGAGAATTTGGACCCATGGTCATGCTATTCATAATTATCGTAGAAAGAAATACACACACAATTTTTTTTTCCTTTCTTTCCCTTTTCTTTCCCTTTTCTTTCCTTTCGATGGTCACGAGGGTTTTCCGACCTTTGCGCTTTCTGACCTTTTTCCTGCCTAGTTTAAAAAATTTCTCTAATGCCAACCGTATTACGGTTTAAATATATCCGTTAAACTGGTGATAATTTATGTAAACTGCATTGCACTTTCTTAATTTTAATGAATTTCACTTTCTAATTTATACCTTTCCTTTCCTTTCAACCTTCCAAATGTTCCGTGCGATGACTCCTCATTTCACGAAGGTCAAGCTTGTCGCCCGTCCTCTCGAGTTGGTCTGGTGAAGTAGTGAGTTGTTTTCTTGTACTCTCACCTCACATAGCCAGGTACGCCCGGCTCATCAGGGATTGTTCTGAGCCAGGCGTCTAATCTTCTTTTGAAGATGTCCACTGCAACACCATTCGTGTTCCTTAAGTCTTTGGGCAGCTGATTAAACAGTTTTGGTCCTCTCACAACAAAACTATTTTCTTTTAAGGTTAACGATGTTCCCTGTCTACCCTTTAATTTGGAAACACGACACAGTCTTCCTTTTCTACTTTCCACTGTTGTTTGGGGAGTTACAGGGTTCAGAATAAGATTAGGGACTAGTTTCTCCATTATTTTCCAAGTGTAAATAATGGTGTGTGTGTCTCTTCTCCTTTCCAGTGAGTATAGGTTTAGTTCGCGTAACCTTTCCCAAGGAGCGTTGCTATAATGTTTAAACTTAGAAATGTAGTCCCTAAACAAGTTTTATTGACTCTTTATCATACTCTTGTTCTTTCTTATATAACATACTGTACCCTTGTTTGGGGAAACTCCGCTAACAACGCATTAAATGGTATCTTTGTCATCCAAAAACGAGCAATAAGGTTATTATCTGATGCTGATTTCCTTGATCACTCTCGTGCATTATTTAAAGAGCTAAACCTACTAAAGCTCAATGATATAACCAAACTGGCACATTTTATTTTTATTTACAAGTGTAAGAGCAAAATCATTAATTTCCAATGGGTAAATAGATATTTTGTAACTCATCAAGAAATCCACTCGTATCAGACCAGAAATAGATCAAAGCTTGTTATACCTCAATTTAGATTGTCTTCATCTCAAAAACTACCGATTTTCATTGGATTGAAACTATGGAATGACTTGCATGCCGGTATAAAAAATATTGCGAATGTAAATTTGTTTAAAACCAAGTTGAAATCCCGATTAATAATGGGATACTAACAAAAATCTTGGATTAATGTCCACTAATAATGTTTAATATTGTCCATTAATATTGTTTAATATTGAAATACAGGTTTTAACTATTAATAATACTTATTTACTTATTTATTTATTTATTATTATTAATTTATAACAGCTAGCTGCTTATTTTTAATAAGAGCTCAGTAAAGTCTAAAGCTTAAGGGCCTTATGTCATTGTAAAAATTGTAAATTGTAAAAGATTGTCAAATAGTTTAGTTCATTTTACCTCTTGATCTTTGCTGTCTTCTTTTTTATATGGGGATGTTAGGACCAAGCATTATTCCAATTTGGGTATTATCAGTGTTTTCAGGAGAGGAATCATTCTATTCCTTTCCCTTCATTTAAAGGTTCTCAGTATCTGCCCAGTTATTCTCTTTGCTCTATTTACTGCTATCTTATTTTGTGTTTCAAATTTCGCATCATCAGTCATTACAACCCCTATATCTTTTGCTCTAGAATTTCCCTGAATTTCCTGCCCATTTGGGGTATAATATTCCATGGATTTTAGGTCTTCTCTTTTTCCGTACCTTAACAGATGAAATTTATCAGTGTTAAACTTCATATTATTGTCTTTCGTCCACTTGTAGATTCTGTTCATGTCGGTTTGTAGATATCCTATGTCTTCTGGGTTTCTAATTTTTCTACTGATCTTTGTGTCATCGGCAAAGGATGTTATTGTGCACGGATTCACTGATACTTTATACACTTTCGAGTGTAAACAGAATAAACCGGCGAGTAGTTTATTCCCTTCTTATTCTGGTCTATCTATTTGTTTTTTGGCATGGTTTCTTTTTGGTTATTTTCTCGTTTGGACGATGACACTCGATCATCCTGATTGTGATTGTCTTCAGACGTAACTCTTTTACCTGATTGCTCGGAGGATCTTATACCCCCATCATATGGGAAGTGGGAAGGCGTCCTGGCGCGAGCCGTAAGAATCCCTTCCTCGGTAAGGGCTCGAACCCTGGTACGATCGTTGATCGTCTCTGCCATGATACGGGCTTAAGCTAAGGTAATATTTCTGCTGAGCTCTATCGCGGTCCTCTGGACCGTTTCTACGGTCTCTCCAGTGACCCGATGAAGGGCCCCGTGATCTATTGTAGTCGGAGTCCCTCCAGCGACACGGAGAGGAGGCTCTCGACCCGTAGTGTGGGCTGTCACCCCTTCCGTATTGTCTTCGACTCTCAGAATCTCTTCCTCGCTCATATCGTTCATACTGCGGCCTGAACCTATCAGAGGGTCTGTCATTTTGGTCAGTCCTGTAATCCAATTGCTGGTAGTAATCGTCTTGTCTATCACGCCTGTCATACTGTGGCTCGTACAGGTCGCGTCTCACTCCTGGAGAGTCCGGGCGGACCCTGTTGACTCTCGCTTGCCTTCCTCGCTTCGCTCGGATTATGTTGGCCGTGAATTTTCGTTAAATCGGCCACCAATGGGCATTCCTTTACCAGGTGTCCAACCTCGCCGCACACCAAACATCGGGACGCGGTTTCTCCTCGCAGACTAACTGCGGCTAAAGTAGAGGTTAGTCCTTCCTCATCTACACCAAAATATTGAGTCGCATAACCGTAACCCCTAGATAGCACATAATCATACCCCATGGAGGGATAATGTTCATATATTCTCCGGTCAGCTCTGAGCCTCTTGATTTTCTTGTATATGTCCTCGAAATGGTTTGGTATGGCATCGAGGAGTATTTTATGTGTCGAAAATTCGACATCTAGATGCCGCAGCAATTGGAGCGCATCATTTTTTAGACGTTACAATTCGTGTCTCACTCTCACAACAAAGGAGGGGAATGACTTCTCTGACCTTTTTATTTCGTTCTCGATTTGCACCAGCCTTTCGAAATTTCAGAGTGGCTGTTTCGAAAATACATGTTCGCACACCGATCGAGGAATGTCGACCATACCTGTCTACGGGTAGCCAGGTCACTGAGTACCTGTTCCGCCGGAGTGACGGAACATCTCACTGCCAGTTTTATCCGGAACTCATCACTATTAGGGGATGAGCTTGGAACTAATCTTTCCACATCCAAAGCAAATTGTTGGAAGGTGACGTAGGAATCTGTGAGACCCTTACTGGAAGCAACTTTATAACCACTTGGGCCTCCACAGAAAACCGTCTTCGTTAGACATTATAGATTGGAGTCGAATCTCTACTGCCTATTTGAGATGTAGCTAAGGGGGCATTGGCTGTGTGCCCACCGCCTATTTGAGGTGTAGCTAATGGGACACTGGCTGAGTTCCCAACACCGGTGGCAGAACTAATGCTAAGGGTGCTGGTAGTGGCAGTACAATAAACGTTGTTTATTGTGGTGGGGGGAAAGCTTGCTGTACCCACTTCAGCGGTACTCGCTGCACCAGTGCTTTCAACGCCGGAATTGGTAGCGGATGCCTCAGGGGTGTGTACTGAGCGTCTCCTGCTTCAGTCTGTCACGTCTGCGCTACTGGGGGCCCTCCCACCCTGGGTGCGTTGTTCCGTCTACGCCGACGATCTGGCTGTCTATGCCGCGGGGACGAGCTCCCCCCTCGTGGAGAGGCAAGTCCAACTCGCGGTCAATCGGGTTGAACGTTGGGCGTTGTCAGTGGGCCTTACGCTGTCTTCCCTGAAGACTTCGTGTGTGGCCTTCCTTCAGTCGAGGAGACGGGGCCCTGGCGACGTCCCGGCCTTTAATCTTACACTCGAGGGTCAGCCTCTGGCCCTCGTTCCATCAGTGCGTTTTCTTGGTATGGGCTTCGATTACCATCTAGGTAATCGCAGGCTGCGCGAGACCGCAAGACGTACCCTGGATTTGCTGGGACATTTGTCTCACACTACATGGGGCGCGGATAGGCGGACACTCCTCCGTTTGTACGTGTCCCTGGTACAATCAAAATTAGACTATGGGAGTGTGGTGTATAGCTCCGCCTCCTGTACGGTCCTTCGGATACTGGACCCGGTCCTCGCTAGAAGACTGCGGATGTCCTCTGGCGCCTTCCGCTCCTCTCCGGTTGATAGCCTGCAGGTTGAGTGCGACATCCCTCCCTTGGAGGATCGGAGGTCATTCCTCATTGCCAAGTACTATCTCCGGATCCTCCGTCTTCCCAACTCTCCTCTGTTCCCGGTGGTGGAGAGGGCGTTCTGCCGGGATGGGGGTTGGTATTTCACCGACACGGTGACATCCCTCCACGATGGTATGGGCACTCCCCCTCCAACCGTCATACCGGTCTCTTTCAAGGGTGTTGCACCTTGGGAGAGCACCCCTGTTATATGCTTTAGTGCGTTGCGCCCCGTTCGCAGGGCCGATTCTGACTCTGCCTTGCTTCGGTCCCTGTTCCTTCAGCATATAGCGTGTCACCCTGCATATGTTGCGGTCTTCACAGATGGCTCGAGGTCGTCTGGGGGCGTTGGGGCTGCGGCTGTTCCCCAGTCGTCTGCCCTTGCTCCCCGATGTACCCGCCTCCCTGATGAGGCTTCCGTTTTCACGGCGGAGCTCTAGGCCATTCTGAGCGCTCTGGAGGTGGTGCGGGAGCATCCGGATGGGTCGTTTGTTATCTATTCGGATTCCCGCAGTGCCCTGGATGGCTTGAAGTGTTTCGACCCCGTCCACCCACTGGTCCGATGTATCCAGTTACTGTGCCATATCCTTGTCACTTCTGGTGGCAAGGAGGTGGTATTTTGCTGGGTCCCTGCACATGTTAACGTGGCTGAAAATGAGGCTGCCGATCAAGCTGCCCGGTCCGCGTGCCGACTACAGGTTTCACCCGTGTCCCTCCCCTTTTCCGATTATATCCCTGGTTTCGTAGGTTTTTGCGCTCCCGCTGGCAGAGTCGCTGGGATGGCGCTACAACTAACAAACTCTGCAAGATTAAACCCAAATTGGGATGTTGGGCCTCTTCCTTCCATCGGTCGCGCCATAAGGTGGTGGTTTTGGGCCGCCTCCGTATTGGCCACACCCACCTGACCCATGGCTATTTGATGGCCTGGGATCGGGTGCCTCGATGTCCCAATTGTAACGTCCCACTTACAGTTGCCCACCTTCTGGTGGAGTGTCCGCTTTACTCTGCGCTGCGCGCAGAGTATTTTCCCTTTTTGATGAGCGTCGGACCTTGTGATAGGCTTGGCGCTATTTTATCTGAAGGTCCCTATTTTTCGGTAACCGGGTTGTTCTCCTTCCTCTTTCGTTCCCAACTTCTTTACCGGCTGTGACTCCGCTATGATTTTTCTGCATCTGTTTTTTTTCCGTCTATTGTTCATTTCCGCTAGCTGTTTCATAGTTTTCGTCCTATGTTCGCTCTGCTATCCACCTTTCTTTTGGTGCCCACGAGCGGTCATACTTTGAAAAAAAAAAATATATATTTTTAATATATATATTTTTAATTTTATAAAAATAGACCCTTGGTGTTTTTGTATGGCATATAATATTTTAATAGTGCATAACATGCTCCATCCAGCTGCCGCGCTGGTTTTGGATCCATTGGATACGTGTGATGAAGTTACTCACAACATCAATGATTAATGTTGGGTTATTCTCCTTACTTCTCGGAGAATGTTGACCTTCAGTTGCTCTAGGTCATGTGGTACGGGGTCCCTGTAAACTCTGTCTTTCAGGTAACCTCAATGAAAATAATCCTAGGGGTAAAATCCGAGGAATGAGGAAGCCAATTGTTGCTCGTTTTCTGAGACATTACCCGATCACCAAACGTGCCCTCTATCCATTGCAGGACACGGTTGGATGCATGTGGTATTGCTTCACCTTGCTGAAACAACATTGTGTTTTCATCAATCCCCTTGCGACATGTTAATGCTGGCATCTGCATCATTCTCACATAGCGATCCGGTTTAATGGTAACTGTCTCACTTTCCTCATCAAAGAAGTAAGCCATGCCCATTCGCTCACCAAGCAATAACTTTTACTTTTTTTTATGTAGGAAGGAGGAGGTAAGGGCGAGCGCCCGCAGAAACGACCCAACTCTCAAACTTTGAGAGCATGCTGGACTGCTCATTGGGTAGATGAGACGCAGAAAAAGATCAGCTAAAGAGGAAAATGACAGAAGAAACGGGAGTTCCAGTACATCATCAGTCATCACCCCCTGAGTACTTCCCCGGTCGATTGGTGCCTACAGTCTATACCAGAACAACTTATACCGGACAACTTATACCGGACAACTCAGACCTATGACAACTCAGACCTATGACAACTCATACCTAGGACATCTCATACCTAGGACATCTCATACCTAGGACATCTCATACCTAGGACATCTCATACCTAGGACATCTCATACCTAGGACATCTCATACCTAGGACATCTCATACCTAGGACATCTCATACCTAGGACAATTCAAACTAAAAAATTTAGAAATAAGATGCATTTAACAAAATTATATAACCTATTTTTAACCAACAAAACCTAAATATATATACCTTATGAACCTTATGTTGTTTCGTGTGTTGGTCTCTCTTCACACGGAGGTCAAGCTGGTGGCCCCGCCTCTAGGTCTGGCCTGATGGAGGAGCGAGTTACTTTCTTGCGCTCTCCACCGTACATAGCCAGGCACGCCCGGCTCATCTGGTACTGTCCTGAGCCAGGCATCCAGTCTTTTCTTGAAGACTTCAACTTTGACCCCCGTTACGTTTCTGAGGTCCTTAGGAAGCTGGTTGAAAAGTCTTGGCCCCCTGACAACCAAGCTATTTTCCTTCAGGGTTGAGGAGGTCCCTTGTCGTGCTTTTAATTTGGGAACACTACACATTCTGCCTTTCCTATTTTCCAGTGTTGTTTGAATGGTAATTGGGTTTAGTTTTAGGTTTGGTACCAGTTTTTCGATCATTTTCCATATGTAGATTATGATGTACCTCTCTCTTCTTCTTTCCAGTGAGTACAGATTTAGTTTACGTAGTCTTTCCCAGTAGTTCAGTTCTTTGCAGCCATCAATCTTGGCTGTGAAATGCCTTTGCGTTTCGTCTAGTTTATTAGTTTCTTCCTTTTTATATGGGGACGATTGGTTAGGTTAAGTCGTAGTATTTTCGTTAGTTTTGACGAAAATATCACGACTAAACCTAAAAATGAATGTTTTCATTTCAAAATGTTTTCATTAATAACTTGCATGAATTCTAAATGTTTAAATTTAATTTTTAATTTTACAAAATAAATGTTTTCATTAATTTTTCATTTTTTTTTCTGGTCCTAGGTATGAGTTGTCCTAGGTATGAGTTGTCCTAGGTATGAGTTGTACTAGGTATGAGTTGTCCTAGGTATGAGTTGTCCTAGGTATGAGCTGTCCGGGTATGAGCTGTCCTGGTATGAACTGTCCTAAAACCCCTACATTCTCCTCCTTATATACAGTATATATACACTAGAATGCCCGCTACGTCTTGCGCAGCAAAAGGCTTCCGAAGCACAAACTAGAGAGGTACAGGGAGGGGCGAGTGTGTTTCTAAAACCTTCCCTGCTTCTCCTTTAATGTGTATACTAAATTTTCTGCAGAGTGTACCCTACCCTTTTATGCTTGTGAAATGAATATAGAACAAACATCATCATCATCATTCGTCAGCCAGACTCTGTACTGAACGGACGCATTTCCTGAGCTCTCTGATTTTGCATCTACTTTTGTATATTGCTGAGAATTTTACTTTGGATAGTTTTTGAATTTTATATACTTGCGTTTAAATTTACATTGTTATAGTTAAGTAATTGAATATTAGTGGTTTTTAGCGATTTAGAAGTTTTCATAGCGTGCCGGCTTAATTTAACTTATACCTGTGACGGTTTAAATTTTTAACTCCGCGATGCCGTCGCAGAAAGCGTCGTGTGTTAGGTGTAGGGTTAACCGGTGGTATTCGGAATTTAAGGATTATAACGGCGGTCCAGTGGCGATTACCGATAGATCAGTTTGTTTCTTTTGCGAGTTCATGGAGGAATTAGTGGACATAAAACGCAGTGTACGTGAGGTAGCGGATAGACTTGCAACGCTTGATGAGGGCAGGGATAGGGCTACGGTTGACGGAAACCGAACCAATACTAACGTTGAAGACGTTAGTAATTTGAAGGGTGAGGTGCGTAACTTAGTTTCTAGTTTAGGTAGCTTGTCGGGAAGGTTAGATAGAGTCGAGGAAGACGTTAAGGTTAGTCCGAGAGTAGTAGATAGCGAGGGATTTAGAGAGGTTGAGGGTGGAGCTAGGCCGCGTACATTAGGTGATAGGAATCCCCCCCTATCGAGGTTTCGAACCCTTTCGCCCATTTGGAAAGGGATGTGAATGAGGGGGAAACTATTTTAATTGGGGACTCTTTAGTGCGCCACATGGACGAAGAGTTCGTTAAACGGAATCCAACCAATAGGAGGAGGGTCTGTCTCCCGGGGGCCAGGGTTGACAGAGTTAGAGACGAAGTGGATAGGTTGACGTTGCCTCCCGTCACTCAATGTTGGTGACGATGGTAGGAGGCAACGACTCGTATAGGCCCGATACGAGAGTGCCTGACCTTTTGGAGAGATATAGGGGGTTAATTAGGTCCCTGAAGGCGAGGTCAGATAGGTCTTTAGTTCTAGGTATTACCCCTAGGCACGGGTTGGGTCTTAGATTACGTCAAAAACAATATTTTTGAATAATAAATTAGAAGAGATTTGTGCTGAGGAAAATGTACCCTTCGTAAAGCTGTGGTCCGAATTCAGTGATCCTAGCCTTTTTATAAAAGATGGGGTGCATTTTAATGAAATAGGTAATGCTAGGCTAGGTAGGTTAATAGACGAAAACGTGCGAAAGCTGTATAGGTCGAAGCCTTCTTTAAACGTTGTGGGTCCGGGGAAACGCGGGCCCGACGTGAAAATAGTTTAAAACGCGGGCCCGTGGTAAAAAATAACTTAAACGTCTTTTATTGTAACGCGCGTAGTATTAGAAATAAATTAAATGAATTTAAGGCGATAATTTATTCCGGCAACTATGATATAGTTGCTATCACTGAAACTTGGTTAAATACCGTGACTCGGGACTTGTTGGGGGAACTTGATATACCGGGTTTTAAACTCTTTACTAATGATAGGTTACATAGGTTTGGGTGGCGGCGTTTTGCTGTACATTCGTAATTCCCTTAGGGCTATCGAGGTTAAGTTAGATTTTCCGGCAGCAATTAATGCGATATGTGTTGAAGTTAGGGCGCGTAGTATTAGTTTTAATTTTGTTGTTGTTTATAGACCTCCCGTTCAACCCCTCGATACAGATACTAGATTTTACTCACTTCTTGGTAATTTTATTGACAATCGGAATAGTATAATTGTCGGAGACTTTAACTGCCCTAATGTTAATTACGAGAATTTTACTGGTAATGAGGAGGGTTTGAGATTGGTTGAGTTTATGGAGATAACTTTTTACGACAGATAGTTACCGAACCAACGCGCGGTGATAATATTTTAGATTTGGTGATGACGAACGGCGAGAATATAGTCGAAGGTTTAGAAGTAGGCGAGAGTTTAGGATGTAGTGATCATCAAATTCTTAGGTTTAAGTTATTGATAGAAAACACTAAGGATAGTAACGTAATAGAAGTCCCTGATTTTCGTAGGGCTAATTTTGATAGTTTTGCGGATAGGATGAGAGTAGTGGACTGGGATAACTTATTTATGGGTAATGACACAAATTTGCGTTGGGTGGCGTTTAAAGAAAGTTTTAGGAATATTGAAAGGGAGTTTATTCCTCGTAGGCCCAAGCGCGCTAGAAATCGTGGTAGGCCGAAGTGGTGGACTAGGGAAATAGGCGAGTTCATAAACGAGCGTAATAGAGCGTATAGACTTAATAAGCGCAATGGCAGGCAGCTAACTTTAATAGATATATCGAGCTTAGACGTCAGGTTAAAAGATCAGTTAGGAATGCTAAGCGTAATTTAGAGATACTTATAGCTGCGGATAGTAAACATAATCCAAAAAAGTTTTTTGAATACGTAATAATCGTAAGCCGTAAAAGATAACATAGGCCCTCTAGTGGATGTTAATGGCGCTTTGGCTTCTGACGCTCAGGCGATGGCGGGTATTTTCAATAACTTTTTTGCGACAGTTTTTACCGTAGAAGACGTAAATAATGTCCCCGACGTGGACGATATCGTTCCATTTAGTAGCGAGACTATTTTGGATGAAATAACTGTTTACGAGGCTGAGATTGCGCATTATATCGATAGGCTAAAAGTTAGCAAGGCTCCAGGCCCTGACGCTTTTTATCCCAGACATTTGAAAGATTTGAAAGACGTTATCGTAGGCCCCTTAACGAAGATTTTTAATCAGTCACTCGAAACGGGGATTATTCCTGAAGACTTCAAATTAGCTAACGTCACGCCTATTTTTAAAAAAGGCGACCGCGCAGTAGCTAGCAATTATAGGCCCATTAGCTTAACGTCAATTGTCGGTAAACTTTTGGAATCCGTAGTTAGGGATCGTATCATCGATCACTTAGAAAGTAGAGATTTGATTAATAGTAGTCAGCATGGGTTTCGACGCCATAGGTCTTGTTTAACTAATTTGTTAGAATTTTATAACGAAATAGTGCGCGAATACGATAGGCATAGGCAGCTGACGTTATTTATTTAGATTTTAAAAAGGCGTTCGATACAGTTCCGCATAGGAGACTAATTGCGAAGGTTAAAGCGCACGGTATACGCGGTCAGGTAGCTAACTGGTTAGAAGAATGGCTTCGTGCTAGGAGGCAGAGGGTCGTAGTTAATGGTAGTGAATCGGGGTGGTTAGATGTAGGTAGCGGTGTCCCACAGGGTTCAGTGTTAGGCCCATTGCTATTCGTAATTTACATTAACGACATAGATGTAGGATTGACTAGTAACGTGTCAAAATTCGCGGACGATACTAAAATAGGCGGTAAGGTTGTTAACGAGGACGATAGAAATAGGATCCAAGACGATGTAAATAGGATTATGGAGTGGACGGATAAGTGGCAGATGCAATTTAACGTAGACAAATGTAAAGTTTTGCATATAGGTTCTCGCAACAATAATTACACGTACACGATGGATGATAGGGAGTTAGCGAGCGTTGACGAGGAAGTAGATTTAGGCGTACGCGTATCTAAGGATTTAAAGGTTAGGAACCAGTGCCTGGAGTCTTGCGCAAAAGCTAATAGGATGTTAGGCTTCATAGCGCGTAATTTCGAATTTAAATCGAAGGATATTATATTGCCCCTTTACAAGTCCCTAGTCAGGCCTCATTTAGAATATGCCGTTCAGTTTTGGTGCCCGTACTTGCGTGAGGATATTGATAGGTTAGAAAGGGTTCAGCGTCGTGCCACGAAACTATTCCGTCATTGCGCAATAAGCCTTATGAAGATAGGATTAAAGAGTTAGACTGTATTCACTCGAAACTAGGAGATTAAGGGGGGAGCTTATTGAAGTTTTCAAAATCGTTAATAACATCGATAACGTAAATTTTGACAAATTGTTCACTTTCGATAATAGTAATACTCGCAATAACGGATTTAAGTTGCGTGGCAGACGTTTCATTACTAATATCGCTAAAAACTTCTTTACGTTTAAAGTAATTGATAAATGGAATAATCTTCCCGCGTCAGTCGTTCATTCTACCAGCGTTAATATGTTTAAGAACCGTCTTGACAGACATTTTAAAATATTAACGTTGTTTAAAATAAAAAAAAAAGTTAACAGGAGCTCTGGTGGTGGTGCTCGAGGATGAGTCTGTTGACGATAATGCCAGCTTGTGACATGCCAGCGTGTGATGCCAGCTAAAAAAAATAATAATTAAAAAAAAAAAAAATTAGACTAACACGAACGTAGATGTAGCTCGTAGCGTAAACTAACCCACTTTTTGTTTAACTTTACCTACTTTTTTTTTTTTTCTTATCTCCTTACTTTGCATGTCTGTAACTCTTTCTTGCATGTTTGTAGTTTGCATGGTATGACAGTGAGTTAAGACTGTGTTTGCATGGTTTGTAAGCGTTCTTATTTTACTTCTTTTCATCTTTCACCCCTCTCCTATTTCTCCGACTATTTTTCTGACTTGTCGGCAGTGGCCGGCGGATGATGATGGTGAGACTTTTTCTCTTTTTCTGAATGAATGTTAACCCACGATGATAGGTGTTGCTCCTTACTTAACCCCTTTCTCTCTTCTCTTAACCCCCTACTCTTTCCTTTCTCTCGGGCTAGCCTTAGAGTGGATCTTAGGGTCTTTGTTAGCCTTAGCTTCTGTAGATCTGTAGATCTGTAGATCATCATCATCATCATGTACAGAACGGACGCATTTCCTGAGCTCTCTGATATTGCATCTACTTTTGCATATTGCTGAGAATTTTACTTTTGGAAAGTCTTGAATTTTATGTACTTGCGTTTATGTTGTTATAGTTAAGTAATTGAATATTAGTGGTTTTTAGCGATTTAGAAGTTTTCATAGCGTGCCGGCTTAATTTAACTTAAAGTTGTGACGGTTTAAATTAATTTTTAACTGCGCGATGCCGTCGCAGAAAGCGTCGTGTGTTAGGTGTAGGGTAAACCGGTGGTATTCGGAATTTAAAGATTATAACGGCGGTCCTATGGCGAATACCGAGAGATCAGTTTGTTTCTTTTGTGAGTTAATGGAGGAAATAGTTGACATAAAACGCAGTGTACGTGAGGTAACGGAGAGACTTGCAATGCTTGATGAGGGCAGGGGTAGGGCTACGGTTGACGGAAGCGGAGCCAATACTAACGTTGAAGACGTTAGTAATTTGAAGGGTGAGGTGCGTCACATGGACAAAGAGTTCGTTGAACGGCATCCAACCAAGAGGAGGAGGGTCTGTCTCCCAGGGGCCAGGGTTAACAGAGTTAGAGACGAAGTGGATAGGATTGACGTTGCCTCCCTTCACTCGATGTTGGTGATGATGGTAGGAGGCAACGACTCGTATAGGCCCGATACGAGAGTGCCTGACCTTTTGGAGAGATATAGGGGGTTAATTAGGTCCCTGAAGGCGAGGTCAGATAGGTCTTTAGTTCTAGGTATTACCCCTAGGCACGGGTTGGGTCTTAGGATTACGTCAAAAACAATATTTTTGAATAATAAATTAGAAGAGATTTGTGCTGAGGAAAATGTACCCTCCTTCGTAAAGCTGTGGTCCGAATTCAGTGATCCTAGCCTTTTTATAAAAGATGGGGGGTGCATTTTAATGACATAGGTAATGCTAGGCTAGGTAGGTTAATAGACGAAAACGTGCGAAAGCTGTATAGGTCGAAGGCTTCTTTAAACGTTGTGGGTCCGGGGAACACGGGCCCGACGTGAAAAATAGTTTAGAACGCCGGCCCGTGGTAAAAAATAACCTAAACGTCTTTTATCGTAACGCGCGTAGTATTAGAAATAAATTAAACGAATTTAAGGCGATAATTTATTCCGGCAACTACGATATAGTTGCTATCACTGAAACGTGGTTAAATACCGTGACTCGAGACTTGTTGGGGGAACTTGATATACCGGGTTTTAAACTCTTTACTAACGATAGGTTACATAGGTTTGGTGGCGGCGTTTTGCCGTACATTCGTAATTCCCTTAAGGCTATCGAGGTTAAGATAGATTTTCCGGCAGCAATTAATGCGATATGCGTTGAAGTTAGGTCGTGGAGTATTAGTTTTAATTTTGTTGTTGTTTATAGACCTCCCGTTCAACCCTTCGACACCGATAGTAGATTTTACTCGCTTCTTGGTAACTTAATTGACAACCGGAATAGTATAATTGTCGGAGACTTTAACTGCCCTAATGTTAATTACGAGACTTTTACTGGTAATGAGGAGGGTTTGAGATTGAGTTCATGGAGGATAATTTTTTACGACAGATGGTTACCGAACCAACGCGCGGTGACAATATTTTAGATTTGGTGATGACGAACGGCGAAAATATAGTCGATAGTTTAGAAATAGGCGAGAGTTTAGGATGTAGTGATCATCAAATTCTTAGGTTTAAGTTATTGATAGAAAACACTAAGGATAGTAACGTAATATAAGTCCCTGATTTTCGTAGGGCTAATTTTGATAGTTTTCGGATAGGATGAGAGTAGTGGACTGGGATAACTTATTTATGGGTAATGACACAAATTTGCATTGGGAGGCGTTTAAAGAAAGTTTTAGGAATATTGAAAGGGAGTTTATTCCTCGTAGGCCCAAGCGCGCTAGAAATCATGGTAGGCCGAAGTGGTGGACTAAGGAAATAGGCGAGTTCATAAACGAGCGTAATAGAGCGTATAGACTTAATAAGCGCAATAGCACGGCAGCTAACTTTAAAAGATATATCGAGCTTAGACTTCAGGTTAAAAGATCAGTTAGGAATGCTAAGCGTAATTTAGAGATACTTATAGCTGCGGATAGTAAACATAATCCAAAAAAGTTTTTTGAATACGTTAATAATCGTAAGCCGAAAAAAGATAACATAGGCCCTCTAGTGGATGTTAATGGCGCTTTGGCTTCTGACGCTCAGGCGATGGCGGGTATTTTCAATAACTTTTTTGCGACAGTTTTTACCGTAGAAGACGTAAATAATGTCCCCGACGTGGACGATATCGTTCCATTTAGAAGCGAGACTATTTTGGATGAAATAACTGTTTACGAGGGTGAGATTGCGCATTATATCGATAGGCTAAAAGTTAGCAAGGCTCCAGGCCCTGACGCTTTTTATCCCAGACATTTGAAAGATTTGGAAGACGTTATCGTAGGCCCCTTAACGAAGGTTTTTGATCAGTCACTCGAAACGGGGATTATTCCTGAAGACTTCAAATTAGTTAACGTCACGCCTATTTTTAAAAAAGGCGACCGCGCAGTAGTAGCAATTATAGGCCCATTAGCTTACGTCAATTGTCGGTAAACTTTTGGAATCCGTAGTTAGGGATCGTATCATCAATCACTTAGAAAGTAGAGATTTGATTAATAGCAGTCAGCATGGGTTTCGACGCCATAGGTCTTGTTTAACTAATTTGTTAGAATTTTATAACGAAATAGTGCGCGAATACGATAGGCATAGAGCGGCTGACGTTATTTATTTAGATTTTAAAAAGGCGTTCGATACAGTTCCGCATAGGAGATTAATTGTGAAGGTCAAAGCGTACGGTATACGCGGTCAGATAGCTAACTGGTGAGAAGAATGGCTTCGTGCTAGGAGGCAGAGGGTGGTAGTTAATTGTAGTGACTCGGGGTGGTTGGATGTAGGTAGCGGTGTCCCACACGGTTCAGTGTTAGGCTCATTGCTATTCGTAATTTACATTAACGACATAGATGTAGGATTGACTAGTAACGTGTCAAAATTCGCGGACGATACTAAAATAGGCGGTAAGGTTGTTAACGAGGACGATAGAAATAGGCTCCAAGACGATGTAAATAGGATTATGGAGTGGACGGATAAGTGGCAGATGCAATTTAACGTAGACAAATGTAAAGTTTTGTATGTAGGTTCTCGTAACAATAATTACACGTACACGATGGATGATAGGGAGTTGGCGAGCGTTGACGAGGAAGTAGATTTAGGCGTACGCGTATTTAAGGATTTAAAGGTTAGGAACCAGTGCCTGGAGTCTTGCGCAAAAGCTAATAGGATGTTAGGCTTCAAAGCGCGTAATTTCGAATTTAAATCGAAGGATATTATATTGCCCCTTTACAAGTCCCTAGTCAGGCCTCATTTAGAATATGCCGTTCAGTTTTGGTGCCCGTCCTTGCCTGAGGATATTGATAGGTTAGAAAGGGTTCAGCGTCGTGCCACGAAACTAATTCCGTCACTGCGCAACAAGCCTTATGAAGATAGGATTAAAGAGTTAGACCTGTATTCACTCGAAACTAGGAGATTAAGGGGGGAGCTTATTAAAGTTTTCAAAATCGTTAATAACATCGATAACGTAAATTTTGACAAATTGTTCACTTTCAATAATAGTAATACTCGTAATAACGGATTTAAGTTGCGTGGCAGACGTTTCATTACTAATATCGCTAAAAACTTCTTTACGTTTAAGGTAATTGATAAATGTAATAATCTTCCCGCGCCCGTCGTGAACTCTACCAGCGTTAATGTGTTTAAGAACCGTCTTGACAGACATTTTAAAAATATTAACGTTGTTTAAAATGAAAAAAAAAATTAGCAACAGGAGCTCTGGGGATGGTGGTCGAGGATGAGTCTGTTGACGATAAATGCCAGCTTGTAACATGCCAACGTGTGATGCCAGCAATAAAATTATTAAAAAAAAAAATTAGACTAACACGAACGTAGATGTAGCTCGTAGCGTAAATTAACCCACTTTTTGTTTAACTTTACCTACTTTTTTTTCTTATCCTCTCCTTACTTCGCATGTCTGTAACTCCTTTCTTGCATGTTTATAGTTTGCATGGTATGACAGTGAGTTAAGACTGTGTTTGCATGGTTTGTAAGCGTTCTTATTTTACTTCTTTTCATCTTTCACCCCTCTCCTATTTTCTCCGACTATTTTTCTGACTTGTCGGCAGTGGCCGGCGGATGATGATGATGGCGAGTCTTTTTTCTCTTTTTCTGAATGAATGTTAACCCACGAGTGATAGGTGTTCCTCATTACTTAACCCCTTATTCTCTTCTCTTCTCTTAACCCCCTACTCTTTCCTATCTCTCGGGCTAACCTTAGAGTGGATCTTAAGGTCTTTGTTAGCCTTAGCTTCTGAAGATCTGTAGATCACTCCCTACACACATATACAGGGTGTTTCAGGAGGAAAGGTCAATACTTCGGGAGGTGATAGTATCGGTCATTGTGAGAAAAAAAGTTAATATGAATGTGTGTCTAATTCTGAATGGTCACGGATATAGAGCTGTTTGAATCTACAAATACAAAAGCATTGTTAATGGTAATCAAAAAAGAGAAACCAATTACTGTTTCTAACATTTAATGTTTAAACATTGGCATTTTGAATGGTATCAGATACAGAAAAGACAAATCTGTTACAGTTTACAATACGTTTTCGAAAATCCCACCGTCAACCTCAATGCACTTTGCAACTCGTGTGCGAAGATCGCGTGTTGTTCGTCTGAGTTGATCTTGGCGTTCCTTTATGCAGGCGGCAGCATCCAAAATGCGCGCGAGCAATTCGTCTTGTGTATCTACCTTTCTTTTGTAAACTTGACTTTTCATCCACCCTCACAAACAATAATCTAACGGAGAGAGGTCTGGAGACCTTGGTGGCCATTGAATGGGACCACCGCGGCCGATCCATCGACCAGGGAAAGTTTGATTTAGGTATTGTATCACCAGACGAATAGAATGTGAAGGAGCTCCGTCATGCTGAAAGTACATACCAGCGCGTGTAGCCAAAGGAACATCCTCCAATAGTCCTGGCAATTCATTTTGCAGAAATTCTAAGTAACTTTGTCCTGTAAGACGATTCTCTAAAGTAACAGGGCCAGTCAGCTGATCATCGATGATACCGCACCACACATTGGCAGAGAAGCGATGTTGAAAATTTGTTTCCACAGTGGCATTTGGATTTTCGTCTGACCACCGATGAGAGTTACGAGTGTTGTTGATACCGTCACGGGTGAAAGGAGCTTCATCGGTGAACAGTATTAATCGAAGCAATTGGCGATTAGTATTTACCCAATGACAAAATTCCAGTCGCATGGCAGCGTCTCCTGGTTGAAAGTGTTGTACACGCTGTACATGATATGGATGCAAGCCTTCCTCACGTAATGTTCGCCATACTTTTGTGTGGTACACCGAGACGTGTAGAAATTCTTCGTGAGCTAGTAGTAGGACTACGCTCTACCAACTGAAGAATGTTTTCCATTTCATCCACATCTTGTTGACCTTCACATTCAGATGAAACATGAGCGCTGTGAAGTGTACCAATCTCACGCAATGTGTTGAAAACCCTGGTAAACACTCTTCGATCCGGAATTCTGCGGTTCGTAAACCGTCGACGGTATTCTGCAACAGCAGCTGTTGCACTTCCATCGCAAAAACCGTAGACATACACCATATCTGCATATTCGGCATGTGTGAAGGTGTGTGGCATTCTTAACACTGCTTCAAACACCAAACAATGTCACTCACAAGAGTCAGCTGTCGACTGGCTTATGTTACATGCTTACATTACAGCTTACATGGTTCAAGGTTATAGGGGAGGGAAGGGGGAGGAAGAGCTGCGCGCGCATCACATTCAAACAGCTCTATCTCCGTAACTATTTAGAATTAGACACATATTCATATGAACTTTTTTCTCACAATGACCGATACTATCACCTCCCGAAGTATTGACCTTTCCTCCTGAATCACCCTGTATATAATTATACTCTATATATAGAAAATTACTAAAGCCAAAAGCTGGTACACTGTTCAGTCCAGCTATTATTACCAGCATCGTCCGGTTTTCAACCTACGACCTAGCGTGTCCTCACTTAGCTTATATGGAAATGATGTAACCCACTGAGCTACGGACGCGGCCATATATATATATATATATATATACTGTGCGTGTATATATATATATATATATATA
This sequence comes from Bathynomus jamesi, assembly GCA_023014485.1. NCBI lineage: Eukaryota > Metazoa > Arthropoda > Malacostraca > Isopoda > Cirolanidae > Bathynomus > Bathynomus jamesi. The sequence goes on along the minus strand of JAJOZX010001096.1, from coordinate 961,706 downwards.
TATATACTGTACGTGTGTGTGTATATATATATATATATATATGCAATATGAAAGGCACGAATTAACGAACGATGTATAACTGTGACATACAACGTAGCAAACTACACAATGCAATTACTAAGAAAGATGAATCGTTAAAATGTGACTTCTGCGGACATAAAATAGAATTTAAGCGTTTAAATCTGGAAAATGGGGACATATGTATCGTTGACTTAGAAAGGAACAATCACTGGAGTGAAATACGTTTCCCATAACAGTACTGAAAATGGTGGTATTTGGTCTTTCGTTGAAATGAAGACGTTAATGAAGGGGAAAGAAAGAGAAAATGTAAATAAAAAAACGCAAAATCTTGAGGAAGAGGAAATTATGGAAAAATACACATTGATAACTTTACTGAAAGCAATATTGGGGAGGAAGTACTGTTTTCAAGAATATAGTTAGTTAAATGAACTATCAAAGTTTAAACGAAAAAGAGGAAGGGAAAATATTATGACATAATACAACCTCAAGACATTCCCCACTCCAAAAAAACTCTTCGCTCTGTGCTGTACATCCGAGAGTGAAATAAAGGACTCAACATTTCTTTTTCACCATCCCCCTGTTTGGTGAGTGATTTTCGGCATATACATTAAGAATTTTTGTTTCAATCTGTTTTATGAATAACTTGTTATTCTGTTTACATGATTTGTTCTTATATCTTTGCGTGTGTGAACTAAAAGTATGAAATTGCATGTGATGATTATGGTATAAAGAATAAGAAAAAGCGAGAATTAATTCTCTGAATATTGTTTACAGACACATACTGAAATTACTTCAAAATAGAATCGACAACCGTTGATAGCAATAACAATAATAGTGTGCGAGATTGTTTAACTCCTTTTGTAACAGGAAAGGTTATGTGATGGGGAAGACCTACAGTGGTACCTCTGAGATCCGAACCAAGTTTCACTACATCATTTGAATGCGGAGGACGGTCACTCATCCAATTACTAAACAGACCCAACATCATTTAACTTCGCTACTCCAACGGCAGGCGGTGCTACGGCGTAGCCGGAGTCACGTTAATTGGCTGTATGACTATATAAAACTTTTGTTTTGTAAATTAATACAAATGGAAATTTACTTTTAAAACTTTACATATCTGTAAAAAATAAACGGTGATCTATGATAATAAAAACCCACTCTAATAGACAGAGTTCATTAGAGTGGGTTTTTATTATCATACTTTGACCTTCACGTAGAAAAGTGAAGTTCTTTGCATTTAAAACGGTGATCTGTTTGACAATCGGTGTCCTCTGAAGCTACTGTAAGTGAAAAATAAAAAAAGTACACTTCCATGGATTAAAGAAACTTTTTAATTTATTCTGTGTACCTTTAGTCTACCGAGCGTATTATTTACGTACGATAGTTCATTTGCAGAGTACATTTGGTATACTGAAGGTACATTCAAGATAAAGTGAAAGATCTTTTGAAATATTTATATCTTTAGTAATGTTTGTATTTTCAATTACTTATTTATATATATATATATATATATATATATATATATATATATATATATATATATATATATATATATATATGAAAAGAAGGAACAACACAATAGCAAACATTTTCGTTTAATTTTATACTTCAGACGTTTCGACAAATCTTTTGTCATCATCAATAAATTATAAATCTTAAAACGTTAAAACGAAAATAAGAAAAAATAATTAAAATTACATCATTAAAATCATTAAAATTACATCAATACAAAAGAAAATTAAAATTATCAGATTCAAACAGTTCTATCTCCGTAACCATTCAGAATTAGACACATGTTCATATGAACTTTTTTTCTCACAATGACCGAGAAAACTAAGAGAAACTAAGAGAAAACTGTGTGGTCAGTCTTAGTACTGAATATCCTTAACAATATGAGGTACAAGGCATCCCAATATGTAAAGGCAGTTTCAATAATAATTGTTTTATTATGAAACATTGTAACTGGCTTCACCTCTGCGAAATGGGATGCGTGCTGGGAAGGAGGAGCGAATGCTGCTCGCTGATTGGCCGTAGGAATGCTGTGAAATGTCAGGTGCGTCAGAAGTCTACAAATGAAAACAGCTGGACAGTATTCAGTGGGTCACTTTCAGGAACTGACCCCCCTACAACCACAGTTGGATATATGCCCATAATACAGGCACCAGCTCATGAGTTTGACACCTTGAAAACAGTAGTTGAAACGTGTATGGAAGTATCTTCCCATCTAGGAAGATGTATGAACACATACTTCCCATCTAGGAAGATACTTTCTCCCCATGTCCTGAGCACATGGGGAGCTCAGGACTTGCAGAAGCATGGTCCGAAGCAGGCATAATCGGACAAAATACTGTGGAAACTGCAATGGCTGGAAAGAAATACAACAAGGCTATGCGTGCACATAAACTTACGTTGCAAGCTTTGTGGTGTCTGTTAGGTCCAAGCCTTCTCGCCTATGTGGAAGAATGTGATGCAGAAATGTTTGAACAGATTTCAAAGGCTTCTGTGAACTCCAGTGAGGCACAGATATTGATTACCCTCTTCAGCAATCCAAAATTTCTCACAATCAAGTCAGCATTTGTAGACAGGAAAAAGCTGGAAAATGTAAACTTCTCTTTCTGGTGGGGATACATGGAAATGGTGTCGATTCTTTTGATGTTCACCAGGGCCCAGCGAGATGGAATATGGGATTTGCATCTCCATTCTTTCATCTGCATGTTACCTTTTTTCCTGAGGTATGATCACTACAACTATGGAAGATGGGGTCCTGTTTATGTAGCAGACATGCACAACCTACCAGCGGCCGTGCTAGCAGAATTTCAGCAAGGAAACTTTGTATTAAAACGATCAAAACGTAAATTCAACCAGGTGGACGCAGATCAAGCTCAAGAGTGGCTAAATGGAACTGGAAAAAGAGGTGGCGGATTGTTGGCATCACAAACACCAACTCTGCACTAAATCGATGGGCAATGTCATACAATCTGAGGTCGCATATTGCTCCCGATACACGGCAAATGTTTGGAATCTACCCAAAGGATATAATCAGCCACAACGAATCAAAACCAGCAAGACAACGTCGAGACAATGCAGACGAACAACGGCTGCTTGCCATTCTCCAGCATTTCGAGGTATTCATTCCTGACGTACGGCCAACAGTTCTTCAAAACATTGCCACAAAAGATCTTGCAAATTACAAAATACAAGAGTCGTTACTTCAAGCCAAAGAACTTGGGAAACAACAAATGAACACATTTTTGAATGATACTTATAGTTCATTCAGGGACACAGGCACCTCATTCGATATATAATACCATAAAGAAAAACCAATCACAAACATTTAGAAACCTCTATGATATCGTACAAAACAGCATGGAAAAGAACAAGAAAATTGTGCTCAAAGCAGATCAACATTTTCTGCAACGTCTTGTGACCTCATATGCAGCTGGACGTACAGTGGACTTAGAAAATATTTTGAAACGTGAACTTTTACCTGTTCCTCTTGCTTTGGCAGAAATGAATGGCAATTTGAGAACAGGAAACAAAGCAATGCTGACCGAAATTTTGACTTCAGACATTGAGTGTCCCGACACACTAGATCTCAACAACAGCTCTGCATATCTACTGATAGATGGACAAGCCCGTGTGCTTTCGATTGGAAAGCCAGACGGTGCCAAGACGTTTGGAGATTTAGCCGATATATTCACAAGGTCAATCATCCAGTCAGGAATGGCATATGAACGTATAGATGTCATTTTTGACAGATACCGAGAAGAATCTATAAAAGCAGGAACACGCAACAGACGTACGAAGACTACTCGACCAATCCGACGCGTAATTGATGGCCGAGAGGTACCGCTACCAAAATCATGGATGAATTTCATTGCCTTACCAGAAAACAAGGCAAATCTGGCTCACTTTCTCTCTGAGGAACTTCTGTTACATGCTCCGAGAGACAAGGAGATAATAGTTGCAGGCGGTTTCGAAGATGAGCAGGCTGTTAGGTCTTCTCGTGGCACAACAAATCTGAACTCCATAAGAGCGGCACATGAGGAAGCAGATACCCGGCTTGTTCTGCATGCGATCAACTGTCATTTTGACAACATTGTGGTGTCTGCAAGAGACACAGATGTCCTTTTACTCTTGTTGTCACATTTTGCAAAAATACATTGTGACAATCTTTGGATGATGGCCGGAACAGCCAAAAGGATGAAGTACATCCCTGTCCGTGCAGTCTATGATAACCTTCCACCAAATTCACTGGAATCTCTTCCATTTCAAGCCTTGACAGGGTGTGACACCAGATCCCATATTTCTGGGCACACAAAACAGACAGCATGGAAAGTATTTCTGCAGCATCACCAGCTTCTGCTTGGTTTGGGAGTTGGAAATTTAACACCAAATCAACTGAAGTCAGTAGAAACGTTCATGTGCAGAATTTATGGTGTTGAGGGTGTTGAGAGTGTTGATGCCGCACGCAAAATTATGTTTGTAAAATCCTGCAAACTAGAACTGATGCCCCCAACAAGTGATTCCTGTAAATATCATATACAGCGTGTGCATTATCAGTGTACACTTTGGAAAAATGCTCACCGCCCATTTCCATAACTTCCCGAAGTCACTGAGATGGGATGGAGACGAGACAATTCGGGATTGCGGCCCATACTGATGACACTTGATCCGATCCCTAAGGCTTGTGTTGGTGCTTGTGTCCTGCTCTTGTCTTGCTAGGTGTCGAGCCATGCGTTGCAAAAGCAGAAAAACTAAACTTCCATGTACTGCAGCTTGTGGATGTAGGAAGGCAACTGGGCAGGATGGCTGTCTTAACGACAGTACATAAAGTAACAGTACTTCTCAATCTGCTTAAGTTTACAATGGTTTTGTGCAATATATGTAGCATGTTGTACTTTTAAATATAGTTTTCGGTATATATCCCAGTTATTTTATTGTTTCTATAGACCACAGTCATAAATCATGTGTCTAGACAAAACCAAAGAACAAAACTTGTCCACTTGTAATTGCTAGCTTTCTATCTCCTGCCCCCAACTACGTCATTGTAATAAAAACATTACATTATGTTAGTGGGCAACTTTTTCCCTAGCAAAGATAGAATGTTGATATTTACAGAATAGTTTCCACATGATCCAGTGATGGAAAATGCCAATTTTCGACAAAATCCGTTAATAATTATTGACGAAAGTGTAAAAGAAACGCGCAGCGCCATTTTACAAAGAATCGACTTTAACGGCCATTATGTTTTTAGCTATTTTGAAGGTAAAAAACAAAAAATATAGCTTGGTATCCTATTTTATCATTAAGAGGACCCTTGAATTAGGTCAAAAACACTCGTCACCAGCTTCTACTCAAAAATGCCCCTACAATTTTTTACAGGCCACTTTTCGTGAAAATGGTCTAGTCTACAATAACCTTACAGAACTCCGAATTTTAGAATCTTTGTACATCTATAGAAACAAACCCTCCATTAACAACAATAGTTCATTTTACAAATTACAGCTCTTCTAACTAACCAACCAACTTACTGTACTTTCATAGATATATCATACCTTCCAATTAACTGACAATACAGTTTTCTCTTAGTTCTGCTGAATATGGAGGTTGATGTAAACATTGTGGATTTACCAGTTGAGGTAATTTTAATTAAATTTTAATAATTTTAATTTTCTTTTGTATTGATGTAATTTTAATGATTTTAATTTTCTTTTTAATGATGTAATTTTAATTATTTATTCTTATTTTTGTGTTAAGGTTTTAAGATTTATAATTCACTGATGATGACAAAAGATTTGTCGAAACGTCTGAAGTATAAAAAATAAACGAAAATGTTTGCTATTGTGTTGGTCCTTCTTTTCATCTGTAAGCTCCGTTTCCCTAAGGAGAAGTCAATAGCTTTGATATATATATAATATATATATATATATATATATATATATATATATAGAGAGAGAGAGAGAGAGAGAGAGAGAGAGAGAGAGTCGATCTTTCAGTTATAACCGATTATTACCATAAGACACTACAGTTCTTATAAAATAAGAACACAGTGCCAAAACAAGTAGGACCCATTTATAAGGGTTAAAAACATTGATTTTCAGATAATTCACGTAATGCGCTCATCCATTACCGAGTGAAAGTATGTATATTCAGAACATACATTTTTTAAACCGAGTTCTATTCTAGTGGAATAAAGTACACTTCTCTTCGACATGAAAATAAAGGAAATCGAAGTTTGGGACGAAGGAATAAATGAAACAAAAGCGTAACGAAAAAACAACTCTGAATGTGCTTGCATGTATAACCTTAAAACGTTTATGTTAAATGAAATAACCCACTTTGCACATATTCATTCGCTAAAATACTTCAAAACCTTTTCATTGTTCAAATAAAAGGTTATTCATTTTCGGAATTGTATATTTTCCGCTGTACGTTAGGATTTTCTTCGTTCTATAAAGGCCACCTTTAAAATTTATATAACGGCTTTAAAATTTATATAAAGCGCTAATATTATATATATATATATATATATATATATATATATATAAAAGGTTAAACGCAAAGAGCTTTAGAAGAAAAAGAATCATTTTCAACTGAAATAATTTCATGATTTATATTTTGCTGGAAAATATGAAGAAAGGTTTTTTACTTTTATTATTTATATATTTTGGTTTTAACTCCTTAACATTTTAAGTATATATAACTGTTGAAGTATATATTTATATATATAAGGAAAAATTCCTAAAAATATCATAATTTAAGTAAGAGAGATAAAACTAAATCTTAAAATCTAAAATTAAACTAAGAACATCGACAAAGCTTTCAAATGAAAATAGCCTTTTTCGGTCATTCCCAAAGAAAAACTAAGAATTAGCGAAAGAAATAAAGCTACGACTAATTATACGCGTATGCTAAGACCATCGAACAGGACCAAAGTCATTCAAAATATTTTTTAACTCTCGGTCATTTAAATTAATTTCATTCGTGACATTATCAATAAATACTAAGCAATCCTTCGTGAATGTTAAAGTTGTCTGTATTTTTTATGGGAAAAGATTCTATCAATTTCCTCTGTTTCTCATGTTCACTCCTATAATTTAAAATAGATCTATTTGAGGCAAACATTATGTTCGTTATTATTTCTACGTAAATGTTGGGCTGATACATTATCCCCCACCCAAAGACGATGCTGATATATTCTTCTTTTGTAATCGTTGGTTTCACCAATATATACTCTATACCCAGTGTTGGGCACTAAAGCGTTAATCCGATAACAGTTAATTAACGAAGTTAACTTTTTTTAACGGACTATTAACGGAAGTTAATTTCCATTTATCGTTATCGGACCAGTTAACTTCCGATAACTCGATATTTAGTCTGTTAAAGTCCGTTAACACGTTAACTGCGAGGAGTCATTCACGGAAGATCACCGCTCCGCGAATGAATTCAAACCGCCATAACTTCAGTCTGCCAATTCCGTCCTCTGCCTCAGTGGAACGGCTCTTCTCTCTCGGTAAGGACATCCTGAGGCCCAAGAGGTCAAGACTGGCAGTTAGGCCTAAGTTTGAGAAGTTGGTCTTTCTGAAGGGCAACCAGCACATTGTGTCATAGTCTTTAATAAATGTGCCTAAAATTTAATTTTACCTTTCAGTTCCCGCCATAATAATTCTCTGGTAAATTAAAATTTAGTTAATGGTTAGTGGTTACAAGGGTTTCAAAACATGTAATCAGTACATTTTTTATTAAAAATAAAAAAAAAAGTTAAGCAAACAAGTTGCAAAACTTGATAAAAATACAGTTATATACCTATTTATTGTTGGATTTTGCATAAATAAACATTTTCTATGGGTTTTAAAGCTTTTTTCCCTGATTTTTTTAAATGTTAGTAAAGAAATAGTTATCGTTAACGGATTATCGTTAACTTCCGTTAACTTTTTAGTAAAATTATCGGATTATCGTTATCGGAGTTAAAAATTGGGGTTAACGGATAATCGTTATCGAAGTTAACTTTTTGGTTAATGGTGCCCACCACTGTCTATACCTTACTGCAATCGGCGCAAGGAATTTTATAGATGCAACTGTTGTTGTTTTGCTTGTTGAAACTAGTATGAGCAAACGCACATTTCTCTCCCTATTCTTCATTAAGCATTCATACATCTTACACACTACATAATCTTGGCATAATAATGACAACACCTTTAAGAGTCTCGCAGTTCATGTTCCTACTTCTGGCTTCCACACTACCAATACCGAGAATGCAGACATGGGTAGCGGGGCTGGTTCTGCAATCGCCCATTCGAGATGTTCTGGGCCTTTGCTTCATTCACTTTTCATAAACTTCTGCAACATTCGATGCCTTTCCTCTAATTTTCAATCTGTTGAACACCACCTCTCCTCCTCTAAATCTCGCCTTCGCTTCCTCACTGAGATGTTTGGGACAAACGATAGCAATAACTTTTCTGTACCTTTCTACTTTTTCTATACTCAATTTCAGTCCAAAGGTGGATGTTGCGTATATGCACGCAATGACCTAACTTACTCTCGTATTCCATAACTTGAATCCTCTGAATTCTATACCCTCTGGGAATGGCTTACATACCATTCTCTAACTTTTTTTATGCGGGAAGGAGGGGGCCAAGTGCGAATGCTCGAAAAAGCGCAACCCCCATAGATGAAAGATGGACTGAGGAGGATTGTTCCACAGTTGACCGGTTGAGTAGATGAAAGCTTAAAAATACCGATTAACCCTTGCATTAGAGATTGGACAGAAAAGGAATAAGAAAGTATAGAAAGTCTACTGCAGCGTAATCTCCTTAAAGGAGGAGGCATGCAGTTAGAGAGTTCAGAAGAGCAATGTCCGTTATAATGGCGATAGTAAAGGGAGAGTGAGGCACCATTGTCATAAAGAGGCGGGGAATTGATGAAATGAAAAACCTTTGATTCCATCCGGTCAAGTACGGCTGTATGGGTTGAACCACCCTATACATGAGAAGCATATTCCATACAGAGGCGGGCAAGACCCCTATACAGAGAGAATAAATGAGTCGGGGTGAAGAAACCGCGGAAGCAGTACAGCTGTTTTGGAAAGAGAGTATATGTGATCTTACCAGGAAAGATCACGAGAAAAGGAAACACCAACAATGTTAAGAGAAGAAGAAGGATTCAGTTGTGTATTGTTGAAGGTAAGGAGGATAGTCGTGTGGAAGATTGTGACGAAGATTGTGCAATAGCAAAAGTTTCACCGAAATCACGAAAGGAGGATGACCAAGAGTCAGAGAGATATACAAGAAAATAACCAGTCGAGCGTCTCTTGCGGAATCCTTACTGACGATCTGAAAGAAGACTGTGAGAAGAGAGGTGTTTAAGAATCTTCCTATTGAAGATAGATTCAAAAACTTTAGAAAGGCGAGAAATCAAAGCAACTGGACAATAGTTGGAGGGTTGAGAGCGGTCACCCTTTTTTGGGACAGGCTGAATGAAAGAGACTTCCAGCAGGAAGGAAAAGTACCAGATGAATGGTAAAGACGAAAAACTTTGCCTAGACAGGGTGTCAGCACTGAAGCACAGTTCTTAAGAACAACAGGAGGAACACCATGAAGACCATATGCCTTCCTAGAGTTGAGCTCAAATAGGGCAGAAAGAACATCTTTGGAAGAGATTCTAATTTCAGACATAATAAAGTTGAGTTGGAGGTGAAAGTTTCAGGGAAGAGTTCAGCTTTGTCAGCAGAAGAGACGGCAACTGAGCCGTCGGATTGGAAAAGAGGAGGGAAAGAAGAGAAAGTGAAGTTGTTGAAGAGTTTCGTAGCTAGATACCAGAAAGCAGGGAATTTTTTACATAGAATCTACTGGGATTTTGTCCCAGTGGTCCTTTATATTGCCTCAGCAGTCAGCCTAATTTGTTCCGGCAGTGATGTACCTCTTGCCCCCCTTTTTCAAAAGTACAGTTATTATATACAGTATATGTTATTATTTAAATTTAAGTAATCAAATGTGAAAAATTCTTAGCAAGGAGAAATATTATGGTATGCCCTTTTATTTATACGAACATTTTCTATGATTGATATTCTCCATATTCCATTATAAGAGAAAACGAATTGTAAACAGCATGGAAGATCTGCAGAAGTAAAGGAAGGAGTTGCTGGTGTCCTTCGTAATTTTCTCAAGTTTTAGGTACTTAAGCTTTATTCTTTCTTTCTAAATAGTGTAGAATGAGATTATTCTACATTTTTCTTCTGTTGTGCCCTTTTTGCATTTATCAAGTGCCCTTTTATTACAAGATTAGGTGCCCTTTTGACTTTTGAGCCAGCAGTAAAAATTCCTTGAAAAATGGACTGCAAGAAAGTGCGAGAAGAATTCGAATTGGATAGGTTTTCACATTTTTGTCTGATGAAGGAATTTTTGACTTGTCGAAGAACAGATTTTGCACGATTCCGTGCAGAAATATAAGCTGAGTGGGAGTCAGGAGTTGGATGGCGACAGTACCTTTTGAAAGACTCCTCTCTGTTGTGGGTAGTATTAGAACAAGTAAAGTTAAATCAAGGTTTTAACTACCTCACTTCTAAAGTGGAATACATTCTATCCCACTCTCCTTTTCCTGAAATCTCATTTTAGGAGATTTCAATGTTCACCACCACCTTTGACTTTCCTCCCATTTTACTAACATCCCTGTTGAACTGGCCTACAACTTTTCAATCTTGAATGACAGAGCAGATTGCATAGCACCCTGCTCATTCCTCCGATCGTCTTGGAGACAGGCCCAACATTCTAGATTTATTTCTCACCTCTCATCCTTCTTACTTTTTCATACTTTTTTCTCCTTTAGGCTCCTCTGACCACAATCTTATATCTGTTTCCTGTCCTATCGCTCCAATCCGGCCTCTGCATCCTCCCAACTATTCCCAACTATCCAGACTATTCCGGTGCTTTTCCTCAATCTCCTCCTTCCTCCGACTTTATGATGTCTGAAATTATAATCTACTCCAAACCGGCTTCGCAGTTTCTTCACCCACACCTAGTTGCTCTCTCTGTACAGGGGTCTTGTCCGCCCCTGCATGGAGTTCGTTTCTCATGTGTGAGGTGGCTCAATCCACACAGCTCTACCTGGCCGTGTGAAATCAAAGACTTTTCTTCTCATCAATTTCCCGGATCTTACTCACTGTCTTCAATCCCTCTCTCCTCGCTGCAATGATGCCTCACAATGTCATTACTATCGCTATTATAACGGACACTGCTCCTCTAAACTTTCTAACTGCATGCCTCCTCCTTTAAGGAGAGCACGCAGTTCCAGACTTTCGATGCATTCACATTCCTTTTTTTCCCCAACACTCTAACGAAAGGGTTAATCGGTATTTTCAATCTTTCATCTACTCAACAACTGTTGAACAATCTTCCTCAATTCATCTTTTCTCCTGTCTATGACCTCCAATCTTTCAAAAGCAGAGTGTCCATACATCTCGAAATTCCTGGACCTTGATTCTGGCTCTCTTCTTCCTCTGAGGGGGGAATTTTTGTTTGCATTCGCCCTTGTCCCCTCCTTCCTCCATAAAAAATAAATAAACAAATAAATAAATTTCGTGTAGTGCACGGCACGTTGGAAATTATTTTTATATTTTGTGACAAACTTTCGTACAGTGTACGATATACAAAAGGAAAGATAATTAAATTTTTTGTAGTAAAATATTTTTTAAACTTGATATAAATTTTTTTTTTGCAGAATAAGGCGACATATTGATAAAACTATAAGTAGCCTACGGAACACCAATTGGTAGTGGCCTATTAAGTAGGCTTACTATAATTAATAAATTAAATTTAAACGAGTACTTAGGGGTCACCAGTTCGGGGCACAGCCTAAACAAACAATATTAAATAAGGAGAGAAAAATGACTGTGGTTTATTTCTAATTAGAAAAATAAATTAATTATTTATTCACAGCGAAGTATGGTAGATGTGCTATACAGGGTGTACATAAAGTCAGGATCTATTTTTGTGAAGCACTTGGAAATCATATGGAATTCAATCATAAAATGATAAAGTGGTAACATTTATTAAATAATTAAGAGTAGGATTCGACGTGACGCCCATCAGTATCCCTGCACAGCTCAAATCGTTCCGCAGCATTTCTAAACACATTCTGGAGCATTTGCGGGGTTAGGTTATCTGCAGCAGTTCGTATACGTGTACGTAAGTTTTCAAGACTCGTAATCTTCGTTTGATAGACGTGCGATTTAATAAAGCCCCATGCAAAGAAATCTAAAGGGGTTAAATCTAGTGATCTCGCTGGCCAAGGTCTGTTGTTTCCGTGTCCGATCCAGCGATTTGGAAAACGTCCATTTAGATAATCCTGAACAATTTTGTCATAGTGACAAGGAGCACCATCATGTTGATAGACGACGGTACTAACAATCCTATCCTCGTCGTCTATCAACATGATGGTGCTCCTTGTCACTATGCCAAAATTGTTCAGGATTATCTAAATGGACGTTTTCCAAATCGCTGGATCGGACGCGGAAGCAACAGACCTTGGCCGGCGAGATCACCAGATTTAACCCCTTTAGATTTCTTTGCATGGGGCTTTATCAAATCGCACATCTATCAGACGAAGATTACGAGTCTTGAAAACTTACGTACACGTATACGAACTGCTGCAGATAACCTAACCCCGCAAATGCTCCAGAATGTGTTTAGAAATGCTGCGGAACGATTTGAGCTGTGCAGGGATACTGATGGGCGTCACGTCGAATCCTACTCTTAATTATTTAATAAATGTTACCACTATCATTTTATGATTGAATTCAATATGATTTCCAAGTGCTTCACAAAAATAGATCCTGACTTTATGTACACCCTGTATTACAATGACTGATTCTTAGTAATAAGAAATTGTTTACAGAGTATAAGCGTTAAAACGCTGTGGTAATGACTAGCAACAATAATTAAGGTAATGGGATATTCGGTACGGTACACCACAATAATGAGTAAGTAAGATAACAACAACTAGGTAATAGGGTACGATATTGGATTCACAGCAAAAGGTAATTATACAAATAAGTAAATTATATGAATAAACGAAATAACAAGGTGATACGAAATAACAAGATGATACAAAATATGGTATTGGTGCATCTCGTGAATAGGCCTACTGCGGTCTTAACGGAAGAGTTAATTTGAACGGTATTGACGACACTTTTGGGCCTACTCATTTAGGCAGAGTTTCTGAACATTTCAACTGTGAATCCAGGAATAGTCTATCACGACGTAACAAAACACGGTAGGCCAAGTGGTGGCTACTGGTTTACCGACCTGCGATTTAGCATAGATAACTCTGAAGACTGAAGAGGCCTACGTGAAGATTTACCGTCCTGCGTTCGACGCGGATAACTGAAGACTGAAGAAACCTACGTGAGGTTTACCGTACTGCGTTTCGACGGAAATGGTCTGAGGACGTACAGACCTACCGGCAGGAGGATATGTTGAGGACCCAGTGAAATAGATTTGTTGAAAAAGGCGCCAATCGGATTGTTTGAAGAATGAGTGAAACAAGGGCCAGAAGGATGACGCCGGTAGAGTGATGTTTGCTTCCGGCGGGATGAAATTGTAGGTCGCTTCAAGTAGTGATTCACTTCGTGTATTGGTGAACCGTTGCTTGAAAGACTGAGGCCAGCTGAGATCGAATGGCGCTCGGTGAAAGTGGAGATTCACGAGAAGGAACAACGAGCAACGTGAGATCAATTTTAATGAACTCGGGCTAATACGAGTATAGGCTTGGAAGACACGTAGTTTTTTGTGGGACTTTTTGGAAAAACCCAGTGAAATTTGCTTCTCTTCTTGGGCCTACGTGTGTTTTTATTGTTCTGTGGGGATTCCCAGATGTTTGAGAACGGCGAGGAAAGGAATTTCTGGTCGGTCTCTACAACTATAAGAATAGCTTAATTTACTGAAGGACTCTTTAATATAATTCATTTCACAACCTTCAAATTGAGGACTGCGGATTCTAAATGTTCGTAGAAACTATTAAGACTGTTCACACAAAATGCAAAGTTAGCTTGAGTACTCAAGCGTGGGGTCTTCGTTGAATGACATTTTTAAGTAAAGTTCTCTAAATGAGTATGTTGCTGTTGGTTGTTGGTTTTCGTTTTGAAAATTTTGAGTGCTTTCATCGAAGGTTTTCAACTTAAGGTTTTCAAATTAAATGAGTATCCAAAAGGTTTTCACTATGAAAATTCAGGGAGTGAGCCGAAAACCAATACTCGTCAAAATTCATAATATGTATTATAAAGCCACATTTTTACCATTATTTAGATTCGTTGAAGGATGCACATGATTTTGAGGTTCGTCTTCAATTTTTAAAGAAATGTTTAGTTAATTAGATTATGCCTAAATCTTTATTACCACGTGGTAACCATTTTAAGTTAAAGGTACTTGTAGGTTATCTCCCCCCCCCCCCCCCCCCCACCGCACCAATTTTGACAGAATATTTTCGTTAAAACTAACGAAAATATCACGACTTAACCTAACCAATTATCAAGGGCGTACAGTTGATCTATTATTAATTATAACATTGTTTCTGGAATAGTATTTACTAATAGATCAACTGTACGTCCTTAATAATTGGTTAGGTTAAGTCGTGATATTTTCGTTAGTTTTAACGAAAATATTCTGTCAAAATTGGTGGGGGGGAGATAACCTACAAGTACCAATTTAAATATTCCTTTTCCTGCTTATTATGAACATATTTTAAAAAATTAAACGACCGAATCGAAAGTGTACAATTTAAAGCTGAAAAGGAGTTTTACAAAGTAAGGCTGCTTTTAGTAAATTTCTGACCTTTTAATAATTTAAATTTGAATAACAAACACTTAACAAAAATCTTAGACTACTGTCACGCTGCAGTCGAAGGTAGTACTTTGCTTCTAACAAAATGAATTAGATAAGAAATTTGACACTCCTTAAAACTAGTTTATGGTGTCGTTTTTCTAATTTCGATTTTGTAACTAATCTTGCATCTTATAAGCTCTATTTTTACGAAAATGTTATTCTTGGTTATGACATTTTATTTGATTTGGTTTTGAGTGTGTTTAATAATTCTCTGATGGACTTCATCATTTCGTTCGATAATTTTGCTAAATATTCAGAGACGTCAACCTTGAATTACAAAAATCCGTGAGATTTTGCCTAATTTTGCCTGTGCCTGATTTTGATAACTGGAAACATATCCCACATAAGGGAGTTTGAGACTTAACCACCCATCCGTACACCCAAAATATGTTTAGCCTTCTGTACACCAGGGTCAATATGACCCTGTGCATTTTAAGGGATTAAAAAGCAAAATGAAACATTTATTTTTAATGAAAAATTGGAAACATCATTGTTTGATGTCTTCCTGTCCTTAGAATAAGGACAGATGGTGCACCTTTTCCTCTTGGAAGCCCAACAGGTATTGAAGACGTACTTGGTTGTGAAGTCGGGACCTCTTGTCCTAGGACGTCGCTAATGCGTCGTTTTACATGGAACTGCATACCTGGCTTAGTTATTCTCTTCTCCATGAATGGTTTGCAAAGAGATCGTGAGAGATTTTTCAAAAACTGTCGCCTCGAATTCTTTGCCTCCGGATTGGCCATGAGGAACAGAGTCACATACACTGTACACCAGGGTCACATTTACCTTAAGCAAAGACTTTTTATGTCTGTAAGAAATTGATGACAACGCCTATCTTCGTACTTCCGTCTGGCAACAGAGCTACCAACACACTAAATTTACATGCCTACACGGAGACTCCAAAATAATCAGTGCGCATGCGCGAGGAAGTACAAAAATTGACAGGGTCACGATGGCCCTGGTGTATGGCGCTGGGGTTAAAATCCGTGAGTCTCACGGAAAATCCGTGAGAGTTGACATGTCTGAATATTCTAAGTTATGTTTAGATGATCTGTCTTGTTTAAAGGGTTTTATTCTTAATGATTTAATTAAAAGTGTAAAGAGGGGGTTGAACACACTGAAAATATTTTGAGACTCTTTGTTAAAACTTAAAAAGTTTAACAACTTAATTGTCGCAAACTGATAAAGGCAATAAAACTGTACTAATGGACAAAATGTCTTATCTATGCAAGTCTGAATATTGCCTTTGTGACATCATCGCATAGGAAAATTTAAAAAGTAATAGTTTCATAGAGAAATTTTAATAAATAGTTAAAGCGGTTACTTAAGGACCACCCACATTTAACTTAGCGATCTACTGCTTATACGCAGTAGCTGCCGTAATTGGTTGGTTTGCCAAAAATTCATTAGTGACCAGTTATATGAGACTACTTATAAGCGACCAATTATTTCAAATAAAAAATTGGTCACTTATGAATTGGCCAAGTGGCTTTCTAAAGGTCTCTCTCCATTAGTTGGAAATAACTTCACCTCTTATATAAAAAACCCTGAGGATTTTGTTAATAAGATATCTAATATTTATATCTCTCAAAAAAATTGGTAAGCTTCAATGTCCTCTCATTGTACACTAAGGTTCCTTTACATACGACGTTATATACTGTATGCTTAATGAATATCTTGAAGAGACTGGAATTGGTTTATCTTGACCCAAATGTCTTATACTGGCACTGATAAAATTATGTATGTCTCATTCTTATTTTAGCTTTAGTAACTCCTTTTATCGTCAGATCGAGGGATTAAGTATGGGCTCCCCTCTTTCGGCTACTTTAAGCGACATTTTTATGGGGCTTTTTGAGAGGAAATATTCATATTTTTTCTTCGGGATCACAAATGCAATTCATGAAATGAAATCACTCGGCAGCAACTAGAGAATGTTTTCAGGTCTTTGAAAATCGGATTGAACGACGTATCGAGAAAAAAAGCGGTTATATGGAGGCCTAGAAAACTGTAATGTAGTGTCTTAAAAACTTTAATAATTATGCTTCATATGTCGTTTATTGTTTCTTTCTATCATATGTACAGTCCCCTGCAATAGTCGCGCTCCACCCCTCATAGCCCTCTCCGAGATGTGGCGCCAACGCAGTGGTGGAAGAGGGAGAAGCAGGAGGAAAGAGGAGGTGGGGATATGAGGAAGGGGAGGGGGAACAGGGTTAGCATTCGGTCAGAGCGAGAGGTGGATATCGTGTGTGTGTGTTTGTGTGTGTAAATACTCCCACACTTTATTTTTTATCCTTGAAACATTGCTCTTATACAGCTATCACATATGCTTTCCATCAGCTTCCAATGCAACGTATAAAATAGATAATATTCTTAAATATAGAAAAGAGTAATATGATGAATGATTGTTATACAAAGCATATAATAGTAATATTGTTGCATTAATAAAAAAAGATCACTATTATCTCAGTTATTGTGGTTTACCTAAATATAAGAAATGGGTTCAAGTAGGGTAAAAGGGAAACGACTTACAGCTCGTATATGGTAGTGACGTAATTTGGACGGCCCAACCCAGACAAGACGAGGTATGCCCGCCAACACCTATATGAAGTGGCAAGGAGTGGACACGTGACCTGCAACGTGTGGGGATCGGTGCACCTGTACGGCATTGAAGAGCTTGCAGAAATTAACGGGAGGTTTACAACCGACCAGTATTTGGAGATACTGGAGGAGGTGATGCTACCAACAGTAAGGACATACGTTTTGGCCCAACCTGAGCGGATTATATTTATTCAAGTAAGTAATACAACTAAATTATTTTCATTACACAGGATATGCTTTCAAGAAAGTGACTTAATAAAGGTCAAGCAGTGTATATGTTAAGGTAATATGATTAAAGGAGGACATTAGAAAATGTAGCTTTAAATATAATGTTAAATGTATCTTTATTTTTATTTATTTATTTATTTTTGCGTCCTCGTAAGGGAACTTCAAAAAAGTATGGATGAAACGTGAACGCTCAAGTTTTGCTAATTTCTTTTTACAGGATAACTGCCCTGTTCATACTTCCATACTGTCGAGTTGCTGGACTGGACCACTAGGGCATATCATACTCTGGGTTCAGGGTTGAAATTTTTGAAAAATAAAGTGGCTAATATGTATTCCTATGTAAAAATAAATTCTAAGATGGGTTTATTACTTGCAACTTTTCCGAAAAATCTAATTTTCATGGTCAAAATCGTGATTTTCTGATTTGAAGGCTGCCTAACGCAGCCTCAGGGCACCTAAACCAAAGCGAGCAGCTGTTCTGCATATGATTTAGTCTAAAAACTGCTTTTCTGACCTCATCCTTGCTTTCTTGCGTGTTTCAACACCTCTGAGTGCTGAAAAAATGTTTAGATTTCACATAAAACTTAAGAATTTTAAGTTTTTCTTCAAAGAATAGGCGCGGCTCACCAGCTCTACTCTGATCGAGTAGCGGGAGACTTGCCGCCTCCACGTGTAGGTTTACACGCCTGTTCTTCCTGGATCCCTGAAAAGCGTGGCCTCATAAGATCTTATATTATGATCTTATGAGGACTTTCAGCTCTTATGAGCATTAACGATGGCTTCAGCCTCTTCATCAGCCACTCGAACCTGAAAAGCTCTGAAGTATGTCCTGCTTCGATCTGAACACTGGGAGCATTTCTCGATGGTCTATCCTGGCTATCACCCACCCATCTCTCCTCTCGTGACCGTACACAGCTTGGGAAGCAGTTGAGACTTCCTGTACAGTTCTCTCGCAGGACTGAGTATGAACAGAGAAAGCATCTACTTTGAGTGGAGTTTTCCTGAGATCCTCGAGCTCAGTCAAGGTCATCTTGCGGGTGAAAATAGGCTCGTAAATATTCTCTGATTCCCAGTTGATGAGATCCTCAGGTGAAGTGGCTTGCAGATTGACTTTGGGATTTTTATGGGGCCTCACTGTCGTATTACCAAAGTCTCTTCCTTCTCTGATCTTCTCTATCTGGCTCACAGCAAAAGCTCTCTGATACTCATTCTCACTGCACAGGAATGAAGCCAGGATGTTCTTAGGATGTGCGAGGTAAGCTCCTCTTATCACTGCAGCAGAGATGATGTTTCTGACCTCGGTAGTCTGGTTCCTCAGCAGCCTCAGGCTTGAAAAAACGTGTGCAGGACCAAATTTGAGGTGGTGCTTTACTTTGATGTCGTAGTACATTTTGAAGTAGAAGTTAAGGCAGAATTTCACGAGGACCTCGAGTCTCCTCAACACCTCCCCCTTCAGTCCGTGCTCCCTCATCGGCAACAGCAAGATGGCCTGTGCAGTAGTGAGCCACCTGGATTGGTTCAGAGGTCCGCACTTGAGACCAGCCAACTGTGGACTGAGACTTCCAGACTTGATGGCTTTGATCAGAAGATAGCAGTTGTGCTGGTCTGTGGAGAGAGATTTGACTATCTCTACTGGTAGCTCTATGATATCTTCAGTTCCTTCCACTGGTTTGAAGTTGAAGTTGACCAAGTTCATTCACTTTCTCAAGTTTTCCAATAGGTCCACTGAATCCTGACCGGGGAGTTACAGGGCCGTCCAGCTCGATGATTAAGTGCCTCATGGGGAGCTCGTTCACATGGAGCTGACAGATCATCCAGTGGCACTTGCGACCCAGCATCTTCTCCAATAGGGCTATGGCGCCTCCAGACCACCCCGTGTTGGTGTTGGTAGAGTCTCCTCCATCATTACAAGGCTCTCGTCAGCTCCGTGATCCAGAAGCCACTCATGCAGGCCCTGAGCGATCTTATGAGCAGGCTTTTCTCCTTCCTCAGGTTCCTCGGGAGTGAAATGGAAGAGGTACTTTCCTTGAGGCTCCCACGTGATAGTGTAATGCTCCTCGATCACTTTGCCAGGATGAAATCTCCCTGTCACTTCGTCATATTTCAACACCTTTGTGTTCCTATCCTGCTTGCCATCAAAGAATATCCCAGAGATCTCCTCCTCTGACCTCTGCGTGAGAGCTTCAACTGATGAGGCTATTACTTCTTCCTTGGCCCTCCAGACTTTCATGCCATCTATGGCCGGCCAAGTAAGCCTTGTCTTTGGAAAGATGACCGGCCTTACCGAAAAAAATGGCGTCCACTCACTTCTACTTCACAATTATAACTGGCGTAATTGCTCAAAGCCATCTATTGAGAGAATGTTGAACTTCGCCTTCTGCGTCCAAATGGTTACAAAGATTCAAGTGGAGTAGATTTTTTTCTTATGTATGTATGTATTAAACCTGTGTAAGAGTTAAGCAAAGTTAATATGTCTAAATGGCAACAAATTACGACAAAGGGTTAAAAATATGAGGTTGTGTTCAATTGAATATTTGGTATTTCAACATACAGGGTGTCCCGTAAGTCTGGACCCATAGGGAAAAATAATAAAATTACAAAATAGTCCAAAAATTATTTATAATATATTTTTTCATTATTTTTATTATTATTTTTATTATTTTTTTATTATGATCTTACTCCGCTGGAGTTTTATTTGTGGGGCCACTTGAAAGCCAAAGTGTACGAGGTCAAACTTCAGAACATTTTCCACCTTAAAGCACGCATTGTGGAGGCGTGTCAAGAAATTTCTGCGACTGTGATTCAGAAAGTGCTGTCGCAGTGGAGATTGCGTCTTCAACTATGTGTGCGACACAACGGCGGACACTTTGAACAGATTATGTAATAAATTTTTGGACTATTTTGTAAGTTTATTATTTTTCCCTATGGGTCCAGACTTACGGGACACCCTGTAGAACAGAAAACCGCAATTTCGAACATGATAACGCGATTTTTGGGAAACGTTGCAGAAAAGAAACCCCTCTTAGAATTAAATTTTACATAAAAATACATATTAGCCAGAGTGAAATTCGGACTCGGAAAAGTATGATATGCCCTATTGGCCCACCAAGGGGTGTGACCTAAACTCCATTAAAAATGTGTGGGCAAATGTGGTTAACGCTTGGGATCTTGGGCAGGAGCAGACATCTCGGTACATGCTGGAACAAACCATGGCAGAGTGGGAACTTTTCCGCAGGAACCGTCATTAATAATAATGGAGGATGGACCAAGTATTGAGCTATTGTGTATAATAATGTTATGGTTGTGATGTAGTAAATATATATTTATTACCTTGAACAATTGTCAGTTCCTTATAATTTGAACATTATGTTTTCTATGTTCAAAAGAAAATCCTTAAATTTACTTGATTCATGTTTATTTTCGAAATAAAAAATTTAACTGTTATCATTCTCTCTCCATGGATAGACCTTTTTCTGGATAGTCATTTGTTGATGATGCATGGACTTTAAATAGAAATGTTATTGCCTGGACGAAAAGTCGATAATAAAACTTATCTTACACTTTAACTATAACATGTCAATATCAAAATCCTCTGATTGAAAGTTTTTAAAGTATCCCACGTTTGTGAAATAACCTAACTACTCTATTTCCTAAATTTAGGAATAATGCATGAATAAAACACATAGTCGTCCTAGCATTACCACCAAAACTACAGTGAACAATATATTTATTCAGTCATTGTTTTTCAAAAAATAAAAGTATTACTATGACAACACCTGAGAGGGGGAGGAGGAGAGGGACGGAGTGAGAGTGGGGAGAAAGAGGGACGGCGTTGCTGTCACATATCGGAGAGGGCTACACAGGGGTGGAGGGCGACTATTGCAGGGGACTGTACATGAAAAGATATTGAAGTGTAAAGTTGCACAAAGACTTTGTAATCACCCTATATTTAGGTTTCCTTCAAATTATGAAAAGTAATGCAATGTTATGAGGTTGTTTAACCTCTTCCTGAAAGCAGAGTAGAGTTACTCCAACTATTCAACAGACCAAACGTTACTTAACCTCGCTGACATAACGGGAAGCGGTATTGTGACGTGGGTAAGACGTAGCCCTCTCAAACAATATGCCTGATCAGCTATTTAGTATTTAATAAAACCTTAATACTTAAGTTTTCTTCGTGAAATATATTTCTTGTTTTTGTTACTAAAGCTCTGAAATTTAATCATTACTTTTCATTTACATTGTATCATATGTGGGTTATACTGTGTCATTATATCAAACATTATACCGGGTGTCCCATTCGAAATGAAACCACTTTGAAACTGTAATTTTTAAAGTATTAATGTGAGAATGTTGAAACTTTGCCAGTTACTACACCATATGCATATGCTTTTGTCATAATGTTTTTTGTTTGTTTCAGATTGAATTATGTTTACCCCACAAGAAAAAGCGAAATGTGTGTTATGGATGGCTAAGTTGAAGTCCCCTACTCTGGTGCAACGGCGATTCCATACAACCTTTCACAATGAACCACCCACCAGAAGAGACCTATATGCATGGACCAATAAATTTGAGGAGACTGGCAGTGTTCTAAAGGAACACTCTGGAGGGCGAACAAGATCGGAAGATGATGATGAACGAATACGCGGCGCCTTTGGTAGTAGCCCGAGAAAGTCCATCCGTTGTGCCAGTGTCGAACTGCAGATTCCTCGTTCAACTGTGCATAGAGTCGTGCGCAAGTGGCTGCAGCGGTATCCATATAAGCTTCAAATTGTTCAGCATATAACATGTGAAGATCTTAACAAAAGGAAACATTATGCTATGCACAATGTATCTAAATGTTCTAATTTACATATATCATACGAAACTCTGTGACATTGACTATTTACTCCGTGAATATTACATTGTTTACATCATTCAATAAAAAATTATAAGGTTTCAAACTTGTTTCATTTCGAATGGGACACCGGTATTAAACTATCTAATTATGTTCGAAGTAGGTCGGAGCTTAAGGCATGTTTAAATATATAATATTTAAAAAAGGTGGAAAAATACATTAGATGTGTTTTTCACCATAACACACTATTTTTCAATACATAAAACAGAAATCAGTTGTCTGACTATATACCGTATATATATATATATATATATATATATAAAGGAAGACCAAGGACGCAACACACAGCATGACTTTAATATACAGGGTGTCCTATAAGTCCGGCATCATAGGAGAAATTCATATTTTTCTCTTTCTACAAACCATAATTCATATTTTTCTCTTTCTATAGGCCATAATATCTGTGAGCAAGGAAGAACGAATCCAGATAATTCTACTCATAGGAAATAGGAGTCAAAGAGAGGCCTTAACAGACTGCATCCAGACCGCGAGCCAATAACACAGAGTTGTGTTAGCAGACTTGTTGCAAAGTCTCTTTGACTCCGATTTACTATGAGTAGAATTATCTGGATTCGGTCTTCTTTGCTCACAGACATTATGGCCTGTAGAAAGAGAAAAATACGAATTATGGTTTGTAGAAATAGAAAAATATGAATTTCTCCTATGATGCCAGACTTATGGGACACCCTGTAGATCCGTCGTTTCAAATGATACAAGGATACAACCCTCATCTTTAGGGTAAATTCTAAAATTATAAAAAGTAAAAGCTAAGCAACATTTTTTAAAGTACAACTAAAAAAATTATTAAATAAGTCTTACAGTAAAACATTCAAGAAATAAATTATACATTTTAAAAATTATAAAAAATAAAAGATGAGTAAAACTTTAAAAAATAATTACAAAATAAGAATTATGAAATAGATCTTGCATTAAAACATTCTAAGAGATAAATTATAAATTTATAAAAAGTAGAAGATAAGTAAAATTTTAAAACAATTACAAAGAAATAAATATACGAAATAAATCCTACACTAAAACATTCAGGAAATAAGAAAAGTATGATTTAAAAAAGATTTAAGTTTAAAAATATAAATGGATTCGAACAACACTGTTCAACAGTGTTTCTCCTTTTGATAAATGTGGATGATTCTTATGTTCTTTTTTACTCTGATTACGAAAATGAAAATAGATGTTTTCTATCACCCACAGTTTTTGAGGGATATGCAATTTAAAACTCCTTGAGATCGAGATAGCATTCCTCAGTTTGCATCATAATACGAGATTTATTGTTAGTCATTTACTTCGTAAAAATTTTTTGATCACCTGAAGATCTGTCACCCCAGCCTTTTTTCAGTTAGCTTTATAAGGCTAACTACGAAAATATCACGACTTAACCTAACTGTACGCCCTTGACGATTGGTTAGGTTAGGTCGTGATATTTTCGTTAGTTAGCCTTGTAAAGCTAACTAAAAAAGGTTCGGGTGACGGATCTTCTGGTGATCCAAATTTTTATATTATGGAATATGCATATTTATATTTATATTTACACGTTTATATATAATATGCATACATTTATTTAAGTATACTACGTATACAGTATACATCATAATATATATATATATATATATATATATATTATATATATATATAAAACTTGATTGAAGGGTTTGTTCTTGGGGAAGCGCAGTTTAGTAAGGAATGAAAGGACGAGAAGGTGGTACATGTTTATTAGTCAGACGTTTCAGAAATTCAATTTCCATCATCAGTGCTAAAAATGAAAAGTAAATAAGTGAACAAATATAGTGAATAAAAGATTTTATACAATATACTTATGCAGTCCTATGATAATAATTTTTAAAAAGTTACATGAAATGTAAAGAGGCAAGATAATTGCTAAAATATACAAAAATTGAAACACATCTTACCGGGTTATTATACGAGTCGGGTGGTTTAATCTAATTGTGTAAAGGTTGGGAATGGTTAAATGTTGAAGTATCCGTGTTAAAAGCCGGAGAATGATAGCGGATTTCTTTCCAGTTCAGAGGAAATTATTTAGCTATGTTTAAGTTGAACGCAGAACTATAATCGTTGAGAGTTGTTTTATACTAAGGATGTATAGGGGATTCGAGGATGCGGAGGTCGGTTGGTTGGTATGCTGAATTGATAATTTTGAAATTGGTGGGGAGCAGTAGGTGATTGTGGAGGTGGCAATGATATTTTATTGCTGATTTGTTTAAAGATTGTAATGTTCTGTTAGAGATAAAATTTACGGATTCTATAAAACTTACGTAGTCTATAAAACTTAAGGATTCTTTTAGTTGAGTTAAAAGGAGATTATATTTAGTGATGAGGTTTTTACTATTGTTATGCTTAAACTTGATTTCTTTACTTAATAGTTTATAGTGGAATGATTTGTACATGTTAGAGTTATAAAGTCGTTTGTTATAGAGTTTAAATTTGATGAATTTAGGAATGAAATTATAACTTACAAATATTCAAAAATTGAAGGTCGCAGTTCGCTTTTGTCCATTTTCGGTAACTGTTTTTTGAGTCCATGTACCTCTTCAACGTGACTCGGTCGTATCTTTCTATAATAACTTGATTAGAGGGTTTGAAGGGTTTTTACTCAACTAAAAGAATCCGTAAGTTTTATAGACTATTTAATGTTGAAAAATCAAATTGTTAAAGACGCCAACAATTATCTCAAACACATTCAGCTAAGACATAATAGAAAATTAAATCAATTAGGCCTGAACTCCAACCTACAACCTCTAAACTCTGATCAAACAAATTTTAATTTTTCTAAGAGAACTTTAAGTAACAATGAAAGACGACTTCTCTCTCTCAGCCTAGATTTTAAGTTACCAAATTTTAAAATAAATTATTTTAAACACTTTATCATTTGAAAAACTTTTTCATAGTTTAAAACGTTTCCCAATAGCTGACAAGACAAAATTTCCATTTCTAAAGTCTTCAATTACCCATATCGCTAATAAGCACTTTTATAACTTTAAACCTCATAAAGTTTTTTCCCCTCTAATCAATAGTAAAGACATCGCTTGCCTAAAAGAATTATCCAGGGATGACTCCATCATAATTTCACTTCCTGACAAAGGCAAAGGTACCGTTCTTCTTAACAAATCAGATTATATTAATAAGGTTAATAACGTCATCAACGACTCCACCAAATTCAAAAAAGATTAATGACAATCCTTTAATACTTTCCCCTAAAACTTGAAGATAAAATCAACCGTTTCCTCAAAAAATTATACGATCAAAATAAAATTTCGGAGGATGTTTACAATCAAATACGCTTTTCCGGCTCGTCCCCAGGTACTCTTTACGGCCTCCCTAAAATACACAAACCAAACTTACCCATTAAACCTATCCTCTCTGCTTACACCACCCATAATTACCACCTAGCAAAATTCCTAATTCCCACCCTAACCCCCGAACACAGAATGAATATTCCGTCCCCAATTCCTACGAATTTGTCATAGAAATACTGACGTTGCACAATTCAAACAACCTCCATATGCACAGCCTTGACATAGTATCCCTCTACACCGTACCAATTAAAGAAGCCATCGACATCTGCATCAACAACTTATTTTCTGACAATCAGAACGCAGTTCTCAACCTAATGAAACAGGAATTCACCAAACTGCTAACTCTTGCCGCTTCAGACACCTACTTCTTTTTCAACAAACAACTTTATCAACAAACCGATTCACTAGCCATGGGACCCCCCCCTAAGTGCCACACTAGCCAACATCTTTCTCTGTTACCAGGAAAATAACTGGCTACTCCACTGCCCCATTACAAACCACACCTATATATAAGATACGTCGATGACACTTTTCTCCTCTTTCACAATGCTACCCATGCCACTCTTTTTCTTAACTATCTCACTTCCCAGCATCAAACCATCAAGTTCACTAAAGCAGACGAATCCAACAACACCCTACCCCTTTTAGATATAACAATAACAAAACAATATAATAAATTCAGCACTTCCATATATCGAAAACCTACATATACAGGCCTAGGTACTAACGACTTAAGCCACATCCCTTCACTATATAAAATTAACAGTATTAAAATCTTAATCCATCGTGCCTATCAACTTTGTTCCTTTTACTTATCCTTCCACAACGAATTAAAATTTATTCACAATTTCAACATTAATAACTCTTTCCCAAAACATTTACCACAATTTCTAACTAGAAATTTTCTCAACAACATTTATCACCCTCCCCTTAAAGTCCCCACTGTTAAAAAAAGATATACAATACTTTTCTTTTCCCTACTCCGACAATATTAGTTACAAAATACAGTCAGAACTTCGCCACCTACTCGCCCCTCTAAAGCCTCTAACGTGGCCATTATGATTTGGAACAGCAAAGGAACCGGGATAATTACACACTATTATTTTCTATTTACTGACTTTTTATTTATGCCGAAACAAATGAACAAACGGGAAACACGAGTGCGGACAATCATTAACATTTAATTGCGGAGAGAGACAAAATTAAATATTTTAAATAAACAATAACATACTAATACTAAAAACGACCTAATCGGGGCAAACCCCCGACCGAGACTGAATTGACAAAATTGGGCATTTCACTTTGTCTCGGCCCATTGCAGGTATTGCCAACTAGGAGTTTATATTTTTTAATTTCAAACAAAACATTATTAATTTCTTATTTACGTACAAACCATAATTAAATTTCTTATTAAACATTATTATCTTCTTTATTCCTGTCAGGACATGCACATTCTTGTTTGTCATGTGTTAGAATTTGTACTAATCTTTCTGTCAGCTTCGCGCATTGTACCAACCAGTTGTTGTTGTTGTTGTTGTTTAGCCGATCAGCCCACCTTGATCGAGCAAGCCGGCGGCACGCAGGTAACCGATCGCCCTCTCCGGAGTGGACCAGAGGTTCAGCGCATTAGTGATGTTGTGTTGTGTTCTCTGTTGTGCTAGAGTGGTACAGTCTGTCATAATGTGTTAAATTGTTTGTGGTGTGTCCTGGCACAAGTGGCAGGTGTCGTCTGTGGAGTTGTCTAGTCTGTGTTTATATGTCTGTAAGTTTGGGTGATGTCCACATCGGAATCGTGTTAAGTTAACTCGATCCGATCTGCTCAGACTGGTCTCTGACCTCTCAATGGGTGGCGGCTTCGTACCTAGGACCGCATTCGGACCGAGTCGTGTCAGTGCTTTGTGTGTTAGGTGTGTGTGTGTATGTGTTTTCTGTACTGTGTGATGTCTGTGGGGCGTGGTATGGAATGGAGTATTTGGTTATAATGTCTCTCTGGTGTTACCTTAATGGTGCGAGGTGTCGGTGCATGATTGTACATGTAGTGGCAAGGGTGTTGTGGGTTAGTTGTCGCTGCTGCCATGAATTGTGTTCCCCTCATGCCTAAATGTTCCCTAACTTCCAGTATTTTTGTTTCTGTGTGCAGGTGTTCTATTGGTGTTGTTTGAGTACATCCTGTAATGATACGAAGTGCGTTGTTTTTTATTGTCTGTAAGGTGTTTATGTGTGTGTTTGAGATAATGGGTGCCCAGCATGGGCTCGCATAGTCCATAACTGAGCGAATATATTGTTTGTATATGAGTGATATTGTTTCCTGCTGGTGTCCAAAGTTTGTGCCTGTTAGTACCCTAAGCGTGTTAAGTCTTGACGTACATTTGTTTTTAATGTCCTGAATGTGGTTTGCAAAAGATATTGATGTGTTGTATGTGATCCCAAGTATTTTAGTCCTGTGAGTGTGTGGAATGTTGGTGTTTTTAGTGTAAGCTGTGGAGTTATCTGGTGTTCTTTTGTGTTGGTTGTGAGCAAGGTGATGATTGATTTTGTGGGCGCTACTTTGAGTCTATTGTGTGTAAGCCAGTCTTGTATACTGTTTATGTATGTTTGTAGGTTATTTGTAGCGGTGTCGATGTTGTTGTGGGTGGATGTTAGAGTGATGTCATCTGCATATGATGATAAGGTAAGCTTGTTCTCTATGGGTGTTGGAACGTCATGCATGTATAAGTTGAACAGTGTTGGTGAGAGAACAGAACCTTGAGGGACCCCGTTCGGAAAAAGCTTGTTTTTGGATGACTTGCCATTAAATGTGACATGTGCGTATCTTCCTGAAAGATAGTTGCTGAGTAGGGTGGCCCACTTTTCAATTTTTTTTTAAAAGTATAGGTGATCGTGGTTTTTCCCATTATTTGGCACTATACTAGCACATTGGTACCATTTTTACAAAAATTGATCAATATTTAGGGGTCTCGCATCGACCTTGAAATTACTAGTTTTTTTTTTAAATGCGTACTTTTTAACTTTTTACTGAATCAAGATAAATCATTAAGTAGGGATGTTTTCTGAATCCTCTTAATGAGAGAAGTCGTTTGGTGTGCCTGCCAATGTCATACGACTAACGGTTTAAAGGTTGTGCCTGTATACAGGTAATACCAATGTGCTAGTATAGTGCCAAATAATGGGAAAAACCACGATCACCTATACTTTTCAAAAAAATGAGTCACCATACCCGGGCGGAATGTATAATGTATATAGGTAATTAGAAAATGCACTATGCCTGTGCCAGGTACCTAACCTATTTCTTTTTTTGCAGATCATAACATTTTGAAATTCTGTCTGAGTTCCTCATCCTTTGTCATGGACAAATCGATGGCAACCATAACTGGAAGAACTCTTGAAGCTACAAATAGAGAGTCATCAAAAGGAAAGGCGAAAATAACATCGCTACCTTCTCTAAGATCGGCCTCGGAAATTTTTTTAGTTGGCCAACCGTCGTCCTCCATCAGTGGTAGCAAATTGCCAACAACACGGCAGGTTTTGCAATACTTCTTCAGTGTTATCCAGTACACTGCTAACAGGAAAGACGCATTCAAAGAAACCGTAAACAACGTCTTAAAGTTTTGGAACATGGCCCGCATTAAAACAATCACAAAGCTCAACTGCGAACGGAAGCTAGAGGCATTGTGGAAAGAGTGGCACTTACTCCAAAAGAGCAGAAAACGAAAACTGACGCCGGAGGAAAACGGCAGAAGTTTTCGGACAGTGTGGACAAGCTGTGGGATATCGGAGCATCTGACGCTGTCGAAGATATAAAGAAGAATCGACTGCTGTCCGACAAGGACAAGAAAGAAGACATTGACTTCTACCTCGATCAACGTGGTCCTCGGGTGGCAACGATGAGCGGGAACGATAAAGTTTTCGCTGTAAAAAGAAAGCTACAGGAAGGAAGAAAACGTCCTCGCCAGGAGCCGCAAACCTCAAAGTGTGCATACGAAACCGGAGATGAGGCCATGGAGAATGATGATACTGGCATGTCAGGAGAGTCGGAGACAGAACTAGCGTTCCCCCTGCCGAAAGAGCCAAGTGTGTCTGTCAATCTTCCTCGCCGCATCCTTAATGCACCTGCTGTCATGGAAGTGGCTGATCGTTTCCGCATGTCCAATAATCAGGTGCGTATTGTGTATAGTATTCATCGATAGCGTCAGTTTTAAAGTGTCCCGTAACCCACATGTATTCTTGACAGTTTCCTTTCCACTTTCCATTCTCTACATAGGTAGTAAGCATTGTGGCTGCTATCACACGTTCGGCGGATCCACCAGCAGACCTCAATCAGTTCAGCATCTCGAAAGAAACGGCTCGCCGGGGAAGAGTGTCACATCGCCGTGAAGTGGCGACGGCTGTGAAGGACTCCTTCACGCCACCGAGGCACACTGTTGTCCACTGGGATGGCAAAATGGTCAAGGTCAGTTGATTAAGTTTTCATAGCTATCAATTTAGTAATGAGATTCATGAAGCATAATGTCAATTAAAAAGAGAACTGAATGTGAACAAAAATAGGTTACTTTACAACCATGAAATTGAAATATATGGCATGTGTTTCAGAACTTCCTTGGAACGGCGGAGCACCGCCAAGCAATTCTCATCTCCGGGGCTCCTCATTGCACAGAAGGAAAGTTGCTGTCAGTCCCAGCTGTTGCTGACGGCACCGGACTGTCGCAGGCGCGGGCAACCATACATGCTCTCGAAGATTGGGGATGTGAGGAGAGCGTCATCGGACTCTGCTTCGACACCACTTCCACCAACACGGGGAGGGTGCAGGGTGCAGTTGTCCGGCTGGAAAACATGCTCGGGCGACCGCTACTCCAGCTGGGATGCCGTCATCACGTCCTAGAGCTTATCGTGGGGGCAGTAGCCGTCACCCTGCTCGGAAGGACTACGGCACCAACTGATCCTTTGTTTCAGCAGTTGAAGAGAAGGTTAGTTCATTTTTTGTGCAAGGTAAAGTTAGGACACACATGATATTCCACTAGTTTATAAAACAGCAAGCCAAACCGGAACTTCAGAGTTTTCTCACACAATTTTCTTGTTTATTATTTTTGAAGATGGGACGAGCTCGATCTCTCGACCTACTGCAAGCTGCAGGTCGAGAATCTGGCGGAGAGTACGTGGCTAATAGAACTCCGGGACGCGGCGGTCAGCTTCCTGAGCACAGCTTCTGGTTTCGTCAGAGACGATTACCGGGAAGTGGCAGAGATCACGCTCCTGGTACTCGGGACACAACCACGCCGTGGCATTCACCTCATGCGCCCAGGAGCCTACCACCACGCAAGATGGATGGCTAAAGTTAGTATTTTCAAACAAAAATAATCTAGAGATAAGTTTAAATGTTATTCAAAGATAAACATTTCATTATAACGCAAACAAAGTAATTGGTAACAATAAACCTGTCTTACTTACAATGGTGCCTATTCTGTTTCAGGTCATCTACTACACAAAACTGCTGATGTTCAGTAGGCAGCTGGAGCTCGACGCCGAGCTGGTCGACAAACTGCACAGGATCGTGGTGTTCATCGCTCTTCTGTACGTACCAGCTTGGTTGGCGGCCCCTGTAGCAGCTGATGCGCCGTTGAATGACCTGGTACTATACCAGCGTTTTCTGAGGTATAGGGTAGTGGACCGCGAGGTGGCAGAAGCGTCACTGGCAGTGATGAGGCAGCACTTCTGGTATCTGAGGCCTCAGACCGTCATCTTCGCTCTATGCAGCAACAAGGTGGATGGCACTGTGAAGCAACAGATGGCAGAGAAGCTGTCCCACCTCCCTGTACCCAAAGACTTCACATACGAGAACGTCTCAGTCGACGAGATGACGCTACTCCCCGACCTGATCGACGAGTCCTCCTGGTTCTTATTTGCAGGTCTGAAGATGTATGGGTCTTCGTGGCTCACCCTGCCAACTGATAAGTGGGACGAGAACGAGGACTTTTGTCGTCTGAAGGATGTGATCTCTAATCTCCAGGTCACCAATGACGTCGCTGAAAGAGGAGTCCAACTGATACAAGACTATGCGAACACGGTCACAAAGGACGAGGCACAGCTGCAGGATCTTCTGCAAGTGGTGGAAAAGAACCGGAAAGAGCTCAGCGACTTCAAGAAGTCATCACTCGCCACGATGACATAGCACAGAGGGACAACGTTGCAGCCAGTGACGTGTGATAGTGATCAATCCAATGCAAAAGTGATTGTTTAAGTTATTGTTTCTTTCTTCCTTATTTGTCTGCTATTTGCTGATTTTTTTGATAAGTATAGGTGATCGTGGTTTTTCCCATTATTTGGCACTATACTAGCACATTGGTATTACCTGTATACAGGCACAACTTTTAAAACGTTAGTCGTATGACATTGGAAGGCACACCAAACGACTTCTCTCATCAAGAGAATTCAGAAAACATCACTAATTAATGATTTATCTTGATTCAGTAAAAAGTTAAAACGTACGCATTTTTAAAAAAAAAACTAGTAATTTCAAGGTCGATGCGAGACCCCTAAATATTGATCAATTTTTGTAAAAATGGTACCAATGTGCTAGTATAGTACCAAATAATGGGAAAAACTACGATAACCTATACTTTTAAAAAAAAATTGAAAAGTGGGCCACCCTATTGCTCAGCCACCTTTTGGTGTTATTGTGCATGTTTGTGTTAAGTATTTTGTTTATGAGAGGGAAGCGTAGGATAGCATCAAATGCTTTACTAATGTCTATTGTTGCTAATAGTGTACGTTGAGCTGGAGTCTGGAGTTGATGCCATCCATGATGTGCTGTGTGAGGTTAGTGAGTAATGTCGTGGTTGGGTGGTGAGGTCTGAATCCATGTTGAGTAGCCGATAGTGGTATGTGTGCTACCACCAGTTGATTGATTAAGTGCATTTAGTTATTCATTTTGTTTTGATATATGTTTGGTGAAAAAATAGTGTTTTTGTGATATGAAAGTGAGAATGTCTCCTAAGTGTGCAAACCCCCCTGACAGTTTTTGCTTTTTGTCTGGTGAATTTACAACAAAATATCAAAAGCAGGATTTCACTCCTTTAATTAAGAAGGCGTATGAACTTTATTTCAGTTGGAAAGTAGGAGATCAAGACAAAATCTGGGCTCCTCATGTACAGTACGTTGTGTTTCTTGTGCAAGATGTCTGAGAGGGTGGTTAAACGGTACTCATTCTTCATTACCTTTTGCGGTCCCACTGGTATGAAGATAACAAAGAGACCACTCGATTGATTGCTACTTCTGTTTAACGAAGATAAGTGGACATTCCTCAAAATCTAAATTTTGAGGAATTCAGTATCTTAATTTATGTCAGCCATACGACCTCTTTCACATTGTGACGATTTGCAGTACCAAAACCACTAAAGACATGGACTTGAGATGATGATGACCTTGATGATGAATCTCTTAATGAACCTTTGGACAGACAAGATGACATGGATACACGATTTCAACCACTTTCATGGGATGAACCTCATTTAATTTCTCAGTCAGAATTAAATGATCTTGTCAGAGAGTTGAATCTATCTAAGAATCAGGCTGATCTCTTACGTTCTAGATTAAAAGGTTGGAATCTCACAAAAGACTATCCAAATGATGACGACCTATCCAAATGATAGTGAATGCGGAACTGAAGTAACCGAATGGTACTTCCAATGTAAGACTCATTCTCGCAGTGCGAACAATCAAATTTATATATGCATGACGAGCACAGAATCGGAGGGAATCTATCCATAAACGAAAGTAAGATCCTAAAGTAGAAGGATTTACAAAAACCAATTTAAAATTAATTTGGGAGAAAAATTTCTTCAGAATTGCAGACAGGTCTTTCTCAATCTTGTCACTAATGAGACCGAGGTAAGGAAAAGTGAGGTCACAGTTGTCTTTGGGAACATTAAAATAAGGGGTGTCTTAGACCTATAAATATTATTAAGAAATTTAGAAATATATTTCTGAATTAATTTCTTAGGAAAACCATTTGAAGTTAAAAAGTTAATTAAATATTCAAACTCAATATGAAGGCGAATATTGGACGAACATAAATGATAAGATCTATAAACGAGAGTCCTAATGGAATTAACTTTGAATAGAAAAAGTAAAAAAAACTCATACCCAAACCTGTAAAAGTTGATTTACGAAATACCGATGTCGAAAAGGAACCATTCACATTCTCAATAGACAAATCCAAAAGGGGAAGGATGTTATTAGTCTCTGATTCAATAGTAAATTCAATGTTAGAATGCTCTGTATTAAGATAATTTAAAAACATTTCAGCATGTGACTGACATCGGAAGAGATTGAAGGCATCGTCCACATATATTTGGTAAAAGACTGGGAGGAAATCAAGAGGCCAGGTATCAAGTACTTGTTCTTCAAAATAAGACATGAAAATATTTGCCAGAGTAGGACCCAAAGGGGAACCCATAGCAACGCCCTCAGTTTGTTCGTAGAGTTGATTATTAAAAATAAGGTAAGAATTAAAAATCGACAATTCAAGAAGTTTCCTAAAATTTGACTTAGTAAAACCATGGACGGTCTCGCAAGAGGAAAAAAATTTTCGTGGAATGGAATATTAGTGAACAATGACTTAACATCATAGCTATATATAAAAAATTATTAGAATTTAAACTATTAATTTCGTGAGCAAATGAGTAAAAAAAATTTATCGAGTAATCGCTCGTAGTAAGTGGGGACAAAATAGGGACTAGAAACTTAGCCAAAGGATTGGTAGGGGAATTATAGGCCGCAAGAATATGTTTAATTTGCGCATCCATTGGATCACCTGAAGATCAGGGCTCCAGCCTTCTTTAGTTAGCTTTATAAGGCTAACTAACGAAAATATCACGACCTAACCTAACGAATCGTCAAGGGCGTACAGTTGACCTAACGATTGGTTAGGTTAGGTCGTGATATTTTTGTAAGTTAGCCTTATAAGGCTAACTAAAGAAGGCTAGGGGCCCTGATCTTCAAATGATTCCATCCCTTTTATGAACTTTAGGGAGGCCATAAAGAATACCAAGCGTAGAGACAGTAACCAAAAGGTTATTGTAATCAATTTCATTTAAATGACCAACAGATTTAAGATGGCAGAATAACCTATTAACTTTATCTTCGGGACGCAAGATAACAGAGAAAATGGAATCTTTTACTTTATTTACTTTACTTTTACTTTATCATCAAATGTGAAAAAATAGGTTGCATCCCAGACGCCAAATATTCATTAAAAATCATAATATCCTAAACAATTTACTGTATTAACACTATACAAATGCAATACAACATTTAATTAATTAATACATTAGTGAAGTAATTACTAAGAATAGCAGGATAATCTCTAGGAGCGCTCCATTTTTCAATATTAAACATACACTCATAAAACATATACCATTTGAAAGCTCACATTTTTCTGAGTCTAAAAATGTAGTAATCCAAAAGTATCAATAGCAAATAAAAAGTAACTAGATTTAATTGTTTGACGCGTGACGTTATTAACTACATTATAAAGGTTGGCTAAGTTATAAATCTTCAGTCTGTGTTGTAAGATGGTATTTTTTGTAATTGTTACGCTAACCTACCCTAACATGAATATGTTATTACATTATCATTTGTATAATTTAGGTCTCGGGGGTACGGGGGCGGAGCCCCCGTAAAGATCACGCATCACAAATTGATTGGTATAGGATTTTATATTTAAACCTAGTTACTTTTTATTTGCTATTGATACTTTTGGATTACTACATTTTTAGACTCAGAAAAATGTGAGCTTTCAAATGGTATATGTTTTATGAGTGTATGTTTAATATTGAAAAATGGAGCGCTCCTAGAGATTTACCGAATAGCAGGATCCGACAACTTTTTCTGCAGAGCTACCTATATAAATAATATTCTTAAATCCCTTTACCAACAGGAAAATGTTGAATTTGTTGATTTGTGTAGTCATTCTTCTAGTAAAAGGGATTTTTTTTTGCGTGATGGTCTTCATCTAAATGGCGTGGGAGCAGTTCGTCTTGGTAGACCATTGCATGGATGTGCAATGGTTTTCAAGCAAAAACGGCGTAACTCCTATGAAAGCGAATAACCAAACATAAATTTTTCTTACAGTGAACGATTGCCTCCTCGAAGAACGTCGAGATTCTACTGCGGTACTCAAGATTTTATAAATGTATTTTATATTCACGCTCGAAGTTTAAGATTTAAATTTGATGAACTATTAAGTATTGTCCTTGACCAAAGATTTGAGGTTGTAGCAATTACTGAATCCTGGAATATTAATAAATTACTCGAGTAGGCAGAAATTTGACATATAAAGTTTAATATAGATAAATATAAAACGTTACATATCGGTAGAAACAATGTTAAAGAAAAGTATTTTATGCACGACAAGACACTAACAAGTGTTACAGAAGAGAAAGATTTAGGTATTATTGTTGCCGACACACTTAAACTGAGTAAGTAATGTATCGAAGCGGTCAGAAAAGCAAATAGAATCGTAGGATTTATTGGTAGAGCGTTTGAATTTAAGTCGGAGAAAATAATGCGAACATTATATAATTCCTTTGTACGGCCCCCACCTGGAATACTGCGTTCAATTCTGGTCCCTATATTTACGACAGAACATAGACAGAATGGAAAGAGTGTAGCGATGGGCAGGGCCGGATTTTCCAATAGGCAACATAGGCCATTGGCCTAGGGCCCACCAGTAACTGGGGGCCCACTGGGGACCTCCTACAATCCCTTGACACAAACAGTATCATTGACAAATTTGCCATAGAAAAAAGCAGGAAAAAGTCATTTTGAACTTCACATAGTTGTGCTTGCAAAATTTATTATGCTTCAGTTTCATTGTATTTTTCCATTATTCCTATGTGTAAGATGTACATGATATGGAACTTGATTTACTTTGATGTACTTGATATGGAACTAATTAGATTAAAAATTATTAATGTGTAATGTATTACATTATGTTGTAATTCTTATTGCAAAATTTATTATGCTTCAATTTGACTGTATTTTTTTCCATTATTCCTTTGTGTAAGAATAAGTTGTACATGATATAAAACTAATTTGAATAAAATTATTGATGTGTTACATTATGTTGTAATTCTTTTTTTTTTACATTACAATATTACGATATATATACATATATATATATATAATATTTTTTTTTTGGGGGGGGGCACTGATAAGGTTTGGCCTAGGGCCCACAAACAAGTAAATCCGGCCCTGGCGATGGGCTACAAAGATAATTCCCAAACATAGAAACAAATCATACGCTACCCCTTTAGAAACGTAAAATTTATTCTGACTCGTGAAAAGACGATTTCGAGACCTAATCCAGGTAAATGATTAAAATCCACTAAAATGATTAAAAGGTTTGATAATGTCGACGCCAAAAACTATTTCACATTCAGGAATGCAGTAGAACTCGCGGTAATAGTTCCAAATTAGTGGGTAAACATTTTAATTTTAATGAAGCTAAACATTTTTTCTTCAATCGTATAGCTAATTTTGTGGAATGATTTGCCAGCCAGCGTAGTTCAAAGTAATTCGATCGAATCCTTCAAAAAGAGACTAGCCTTAAACGCCCAGTTATTGTTGATTAGCCGATCAACCCACCTTGATCGAGCAAGCCGGCGGCACGCAGGTAACCGATCGCTCTCTCCGGAGTGGACCAGGGGTTCAGCGCTCAAGTGATGTTGTGTTGTGTTCTATGTTGTGCTAGAGCGGTACAGTCTGTCATAATGTGTTCAATTGTTTGTGGTGTGTCCTGGCACAGGTGGCAGGTGTCGTCTGTAGAGTTATCTAGTCTGTGTTTATATGTCTGTAAGTTGGAGTGATGCCCACATGGGAATCGTGCTAAGTTAACTCGATCCGATCTGCTCAGACTGGTCTCTGACCTCTCAATGGGTGGCGGCTTCGTATCTAGGACCGCATTCGGACCGAGTCTGTGGGGCGTGGTATGGAATGGAGTATTTGGTTATAATGTGTCTCTGGTGTTACCTTAATGGTGCGAGGTGTCGGTGCATGATTGTACATGCAGTGGCAAGGGTGTTGTGGGTTAGTTGTCGCTGCTGCCATGAATTGTGTTCCCCTCATGTCTAAATGTTCCCTAACTTCCAGTATTTTTGTTTCTGTGTGCAGGTGTTCTATTGGTGTTGTTTGAGTACATCCTGTAATGATACGAAGTGCGTTGTTTTTTATTGTCTGTAAGGTGTTTATGTGTGTGTTTGAGATAATGGGTGCCCAGCATGGGCTCGCATAGTCCATAACTGAGCGAATATATTGTTTGTATATGAGTGATGTTGTTTGCTGCTGGTGTCCAAAGTTTGTACCTGTTAGTACCCTGAATGTGGTTTGCAAAAGATAATGATGTATTGTATGTGACCCCAAGTATTTTGGTCCTGTGAGTGTGTGGAATGTTGGTGTTTTCAGTGAAAGCTGTGGAGTTATCTGATGTTCTTTTGTGTTGGTTGTGAGCAAGGTGATGGTTGATTTTGTGGGCGCTACTTTGAGTCTATTGTGTGTAAGCCAGTCTTGTATACTGTTTATGTATGTTTGTAGGTTATTTGTAGCGGTGTCGATGTTGTTGTGGGTGGATGTTAGAGTGATGTCATCTGCATATGATGATAAGGTAAGCTTCTTATCTATGGGTGTTGGAACGTCATGCATTTATAAATTGAACAGTGTTGGTGAGAGAACAGAGCCTTGAGGGACCCCGTTTGGAAAAAGCTTGTTTTTGGATGACTTGCCATTAAATGTGACATGTGAGTATCTTCCTGAAAGATAGTTGCTCAGCCACCTTTTGGTGTTATTGTGCATGTTTGTGTTGAGTATTTTGTTTATGAGAGGGAAGCGTGGGATAGCATCAAATGTTTTACTAATGTCTATTGTTGCTAACAGTGTACGTTGAGCTGGTCGTCTGGAGTTGATGCCACCCATGATCTGCTGCGTGAAGTTAGTGATTAATGTCGTGGTTGAGTGGTGAGGTCTGAATCCATGTTGAGTAGGCGATAGTGGTATGTGTGGGTTGGTGATTTGTAAGATTAGTCTTTCTGTTACTTTGAAAGGTGTACATAGTAAAGTAATGGGTCTATAGGAAGCTGGTTCTGTTGGATTTTTGTTTGGTTTGAGTAGTGTAATAATTTTATCTTGTTTCCATATGTTAGGAATAATACAGCGTTGGTATGAATATGTGCTGATGTTTGTGAGAGCTAATATTCCCTGCAGGCCCAAGTGTTTAAGATGTATGTTAGATATGTTGTCTGGTCCAGTCGCCTTCGAATTCTTAATGTTTTTGATGATCTTGGTGGTCTGGTTTGTATTGGAGGGTGTAATGGTCGTGTCGAGTCTGTAGGTTTTCTTGTGTCTGGCTGTTTGTCTGTCTGCGTGTTTCTGGTTGTTGTCTCTGTTTAAGTGACTTATCTTTGCGTAGTGTTAACTAGAATGTTAGCTTGTTGTGTATCTGTTGGGATATTATTTTGGCTGCGACAGATAGCCGCGTGTGAGGTGTGAGTGCCGCTGTTAGAGTGGATAATGCTGTTTATAGTCTTGTATAGCCTGGATGTATCTGTGGAGTGGTTTAGTGTTGTTATGAATTCCCTAAATGTTTCTGTTTGTTTTTCTTTAAGTATGTTGTTCATTTTTGTGTTGAGCTGTTGTACCTGCTGTTTTATGGCTTCTGTCTGTGGTGTTTGTGTATTATGTTTGAGGTTGTTACGTTGCCTTATGAGGTGGGCTATTTCTCTAGTGTAATTTGGGTTGTATTTCGTAATGTTACCCTTGGGTATGTATTTGTTTGCATTATTGATGATCTGATTAAATGTCTTCGGTGTTGTATTGATGTTTATGATGGGTGTGCTGTTTAATGTGATGAATTGCTCCTCAGTCTGTATTTTGAACTGTTCGCAATCAGCTTTCTTGTAATTTCTGTAAGTTTGCCTAAGGCTGTTGAGGCAGAGTGTAGAACATGTTGTAATGATAATGGGCACGTGGTCTGATGACAGTTGTTTTTCTCTTCTCCAGTGTGTACGTGTTGCTAGTGAGGGGGAACAGAACGTTATGTTTGGGGAGAAGTTTGAGTATCCTGCTTGATGTGGTATGTGTGTATGTTCTTCTGTGTTGTTAAGAATGAAGAGAGTGTTTAGTTGTTTGGCTATGTTGGCGCCTCTGGTGTTGTTTTGGTTGTGCAGGTACCACCCAGTGTCTTTAGCGTTGAAGTCTCCTCCTAAGATGAAATTAGTGAGAGAGGCCAGATTGTGTAACTGTGGAATGTAATTGGCTGGCACCTGAGGTGAACTATCTGGTAGGATGTAAATGTTGATGAGTGTGGCGTTGTGTTTTGCGCGTGTTGTAATGTTAACTGCTTGTATTTCTATCGTGTTATCTGCTTCGATTGTGTTTGTAATGTTTTGGGTGGCATCGGTGTAACTAATGCTTTTACGTATGCAAGTGATGAGTCCACCCCCGTTACCCCCAGTACGATTTTGATGGATCGCCGTGAAGTCAGGGATGGTGTGTGTTTTGTGTGTGCGTTTTGGTTTTGTTTCTTGTATAAGTGCTATGTGAATGTTTTGTTTGTGTACGAATTCCCTAAGCTGCATGATTTTGTTTGTGAGGCCATCACTTCTTTATGTGTCTCATGGTCCTATTGTGTCTATGTCTTTATGTATGGTGACATGTGTAAGCTGTAGTGGGGTCTGGATTAGTCTTAATGTCGCCAGAGAATAAGAGTAGTTGGGGAAGCACGTGCGGCACGCAATTGCTCCCCGTAAATGAAAAAATAATACTCTGGTATAGGTCTGGCCACGGGAGCCGATCGTCACTCTGATCGTGCCACGCAACAGGCTGTCGACTGCCAGTCTGGCCAACCGTAGATAGCCCGCTGCATGGAGATTTGAGGAAGTTTGGCCACCAGCGCCCAGTTGAAAGCATTTGCTAGCGCATCGACGTTTTATAGAATTTTCACTTGGATTCCCTCCTCTATACTTCAAAATTTCTACTTTATTCGCGGACGATACTAAAATAGGCGGTAAGGTTGTTAACGAGGACGATATAAATAGGCTCCAAGACGATGTAAATAGGATTATGGAGTGGACGGATAAGTGGCAGATGCAATTTAACATAGACAAATGTAAAGTTTTGCATATAGGTTCTCGTAACAATAATTGCACGTACACGATGGATGATATCTCTGAGAGTTAGCGAGCGTTGACGAGGAAGTAGATTTAGGCGTACGCGTATCTAAGGATTTAAAAGTTAGGAACCAGTGCCTGGAGTCTTGCGCAAAAGCTAATAGGACGTTAGGCTTCATAGCGCGTAATTTCGAATTTAAATCGAAGGATATTATATTGCCCCTTTACAAGTCCCTAGTCAGGCCTCATTTAGAATATGCCGTTCAGTTTTGGTGCTCTATTTGCGTGAGGATATTGATAGGTTAGAAAGGGTTCAGCGTCGCGCCACGAAACTAATTCCGTCATTGCGCAACAAGCCTTATGAAGATAGACTTGCATTCACTTGAAACTAGGAGATTAAGGGGGGACCTTATAGAACTTTTCCAAATCGTTAATAACATCGATAACGTAAATTTTGACAAATTGTTCACTTTCGATAATAGCAATACTCGTAATAACGGATTTAAGTTGCGTGGCAGACGTTTCATTACTAATATCACTAAAAACTTCTTTACGTTTAAAGTAATTGAGAAGTGGAATAATCTTCCAGTAGTGAAGGATATTGATAGGTTAGAAAGGGTTCAGCGTCGCGCCACGAAACTAATTCCGTCATTGCGGAACAAGCCTTATGAAGATAGACTTGCATTCACTTGAAACTAGGAGATTAAGGGGGGAGCTTATAGAACTTTTCAAAATCGTTAATAACATCGATAACGTAAATTTTGACAAATTGTTCACTTTCGATAATAGCAATACTCGTAATAACGGATTTAAGTTGCGTGGCAGACGTTTCATTACTAATATCACTAAAAACTTCTTTACGTTTAAAGTAATTGAGAAGTGGAATAATCTTCCAGTAGTGAACTCTACCAGCGTGAATGCGTTTAAAAACCGTCTACAGGGTGGGCCGTAAGTTTCCATACATAGGAAAAATAAACATTTTTTTATGGACAACCATTTTTATTTATATAATATGCTCTACATCAGTGGTTCCCAACCGGTTTTGGCTTATGGCCCCCTTAGGAACCTTATTTTTTCCTGTGGCCCCTATAAGCATTATTTTCAGTTGGTAATATGCAGATTAACTCTATTTTACAAAAACAAATATATATAAAGGATATTAAAACAACTATTTGTATTCAGGTACAATATTATTTGTCACATAGGACTATAAACATAACAAAAACTAAACAGTGGCTAACAAAAATTTGCAGTTATTTACTTATATTATGTATTAATTATAAAAAAATATAATCAAAAGAAATACTGTACATATAGCAATCTATTATAAATTAAAAAAACTAGTAAAATTACTACAACTTCGCAATATTAGGGTAAACAAATAAGAGCTACTTACACACTACAGCGACGATCCACGTGGTAAACAGACTGTAAGGATTTCAACCTGAAGTATTTTTATCAAGTCAACAACGCTGCCAGGCGCATAACGATCAAGCGCACAATGGAGTGCGCCGCACAATAAGCTTGTAAGATGCAAAATATTTGTTTACAGATAAATTCAAATTCTATTATAAAATATCTAAAAAAAAGGAAAATATATGTATTAATAATTTTTTTAAATGTAATTCAACTACATAAATTAAAATTATCTATTGGCCTAACTATAATTTAGGCTTCAATAGGTTGAGTCCTGTGGCCCCCTTCATGGAGTCTGTGGCCCCTCTAAATATTAACATTTTCCTGTGGCCCCCTTCAAATGTGTCATGGCCCCCAGGGGGCCATATGGCCCCCGGTTGGGAAACACTGCTCTACATGGTTGCCATTGTTTTGAAAACACATTTCAATACGTGTTCCCCACTGTTGATGAACACGCATTAGCACAGTTGACGTTATGCTTGTAATGGCGTTGGTGATACGTTCCTTTAGATGATTTATGTCTCGTATCTTTTCCTGATACACCATG
Source organism: Bathynomus jamesi (assembly GCA_023014485.1). Classification (NCBI taxonomy): domain Eukaryota; kingdom Metazoa; phylum Arthropoda; class Malacostraca; order Isopoda; family Cirolanidae; genus Bathynomus; species Bathynomus jamesi. The sequence continues at coordinate 918,630 of JAJOZX010001096.1, read as the reverse complement.
GCCTTCAAGTGCCCCCAAAGATAGAAATCAAGGGGGGTGAGATCTGGGGATCTGGGAGGCCACTCCACAGGACCACGCCGACCAATCCAAGCATCCGGAAACTGCTGATCCAAATACCGACGCACGTATTTAAATTTTCCTATGTATGGAAACTTACGGCCCACCCTGTAGATAGGCATTTTTAAAATATTAACGTTGTTTAAAATAAAAAAACAATTCGCAACAGGAGCTCTGGGGGTCGTAATCGGGGATGAGTCTGTTAACGTCTAATGCCAGCTTGTGACATGCCAGCGTGTGATATGCCAGCAAAAAAAAAAAAAAAAAATTACACTAACACGAACTTAGTTGTAGCTTGTTGAGTAAATTAACACACTTTTTGTTATTCTTTATACTTTTTTTCTTCTTCTCTCCTTATTTATCTGTTGAAATCTGAGAAGTTTCTTGTCCAATTTCTTGTCCAATTTCTTGTCCAATTTCATTTCTTCTATTTTGTATGGATTCTGTTTAAACACTACCTTTTAAATGACCCCACACGTTAAAGACACAGGAGTTTAGATGTGGTGATGTCAGTGGCCATGTAATTCCTTTATCTTAAACAGCAGGAAATCTGTTGGACAGGACTCTTCTGTCGAAAATATCGTGTAAGTATCGTGAACGAAGAGGACATCACATAGAGCATCCTTTGTCCTAAGGGACTAATTCTCCATGCGTAGAGAAGATACAATAAAAATTACATGCTTTTATTTCAGTTAAATAAAAAAAATACAACCCTTTTAAAGTGTCAAATGTTAAAAAAAATCACCTGATATATTGTATCTTATTTATATATGTGGACTATCGGAGCGACCCGGCGTTGCCCGGGTGGAAATTGAACGCTCTCTCTCTCTCTCTCTCTCTCTCTCTCTCTCTCTCTCATCTATATATATATATATATACAGTATATATATATATATATATATATATATACCCATATATATATATATATATATGCCCGGTGAGGTTAATTGAATGCCGGGTTAGGTCAACTGAATGCCCGGTTAGGTTTATTAAATACCCGGTTAGGTTAATTGAATGCCCAGTTAGGTTAATTGTACGCCGTTGACGATTGGTTAGGTTAAGTCGTGATATTTTCATTAAAACTAACAAAAAATCACGACTTAACCTAACTAATCTTCAAGGGCGTATAGTTGACCTAACCGGACATTCAATAATTTTACCGTAGGTTTCGATATATATATATATTTCTACAGTGGCCTACGGATCACCGATTTGATGTGGCTAAGAAAGTAGGTTTACTATAATTATTGAATAAAATGATATGAAATTAGGGTCACTAATATATTAGGGTCATATATATATATATATATATATATATATATATATATATATATATATATATATATACAGTGCCCGCGAAAAGTATCCGATCACCCTTAAAATTTGTATTTTTTACATAAAAAACAATGTTTAAATGTATACTAACCTTATATTAGTATTTTGTCATCTGTCCTTTGGTTTGGATGACTTGTTCTAGACGTTTTGGCATGGATTTAATCAAGTTTTGACAAACTTCCACTGATATTTCCTTGCACCATACCTTTTTGATGGCCTCTTGTAATTTTTCGACTGAGCCAGTGTCGTGGCATTCAACCTTATTTTTTATTATTAGCCACAGATTTTCTATCGGATTGAGATCTGGACTATTACCAGGCCAATCCAAAATATCAAATTTATTGTCAGTAATCCATTTTGTCACTATTTTGGCCCTGTGACATGGTGCACCATCATGCTATATGTTTTTGTCCTTTGGATTGCCATTGCCATTGGAAGTTTATCCTGTAGCATTGCTAAATACCGTGCACCATTCATAGTTGTGTTCTTCGGAAGAAAATATAAGTTTCCACGCCCATAGTAACCGAAACAACCCCAAACCATCACACTTGGAGGGTGTTTCATTGTCTTTAGGGTGTATTTAGGGTCCATCCTATTTGAGCCAATAGGCCGGTGAACCTTTTTTGGACAACTTCTGAATGTCAAAAATGTCGACTCATCGCTAAATAAAACCTTCTTCCAGTCATCAACAGTCCAATGAATGTATTTTTTACAAAATGCGACACGTTTTTTACGCATTTTTTCATTAATGAACGGTTTCTTAGCAGCATGGCGAGATGGTAATCCGAGTTCTTTTTGGAGCCGCTCCTGGATAGTTCGTTCAGAAACACCAGATAACAAATTATTCATATTAAATTTTATTTCTTTCGCAGTTATTGTTGGGTTTTTCAATACTAAACGTTTCATAAGTTTGTCTGTTCGCGAATTTGTTTTTCTCGGTCTGCCAGATCGTTTTTTAGGGACTGGCGTGGTTAGGCCACCATTGTTCTCAGCCCGTGAAACCCATAAATTAACGGTACTTTGGGATATGTTTAATTCCTTAGCTATCTGTCTCTGTGATTTCCCACATGCATGCAAAGCAACAATAGCACCTCGACAATCACTCTTAAGTTGTTTTTTAGCACACATTATATAAATTTTATTTACACCACTTTCTGTAAAAAAAAAAAAATATCAAGAAATTTACACAAACAGTGAAATCTGACAAATTTGAGACACAGCCACCCGCAACGAAGGCTACCAGAACACTAATTTGAGAATGCGTTGGATAGCTCTCATATCAGCGAGCAACCTCAAAGTTACCAGATGTCGCTAGAACAAATAGAAAGTGAATTACGTGTCTCTGAATATCAAGGGAAAATATTGTATTTTCTTGAGTGATCGGATACTTTTCGCGGGCACTGTATATATATATATATATATGTATATATATGTATATATATATATATATATATATTAATATATGTATATATATGTATATATGTATATATATGTATATATAGTATATATATATATGTATATAAAATATATATATATATATATATATATATATATATATATATATACAGTATATATATAGTTACACTCTTCTGGGTTTGTTCCCGTGCAACAGAAAAATACTCCCGGCGAAGTTGACCTGAAGAAGTCGTCTCTCTGTGTTACCTCTTCAGGCACTCGTGTTAGAGTGCGCTGACAAATTGAAGGGTCCGATGGGAACAAGAAAATGCTTGGCAAAGTTTTTCATTTATATTACTTGAATCAGAATGCCTTAATATTTGAAATAAAATTAATTGAATATCAAGTCGTTCTTGGTTCGACTTTAAATCAAAGTTACTCATTTGACTCAGATAGATATTTGTCCCAAAGACTTCTCAAGCAATTTGTCCTCTCTCACGGGGCTTAAATCAAAGTTGCTTAATCTAATGTTGTCTGTTTGCTTCTCCTCCTCGGAGTCCGAAATTAATCGCGCGGTGTCGGAATCTGAATTAATCTCTCTATACGGATCGGGGCTTCGGTGCCCCGATCCGGAGATCTGCCTTCTAACCGCCGAGTGCAAAAATCTGAGTTAAGGGCGTGAGCGCTTGCTTTTTATATTAGAAGATCCGGAACCTATGTCATTCGTACAAAGAGCGTGGGAGGAGTGAATACGTATGACTTCACCAACACGAGGTGCCTTTGCGTCAACTCGCGTGTGAATTTTGTTTGAAAGGCAATACGAAATGCATGATATATAGTTACGAGAATTACTAAATGCAGGATGTATGGTAATGAAAATATTCGCAACCCTTAATTTTGCCCGGTGAATCCGGGAGAGCCAATCCTTTTTCTGCTAATATATCCATCTAAGCTCACGAAGAACGTCAATTATGTAAAATTGAATAATTTCTTTTTTGCATAGGGAGCGGTCGTGAAGCGATTTCAAGTTTTTATAGCTTCGGGCTTCTGTTTTTAACGAAATAAAGTAAATTGGAATTGGAGGAGGAGAATATAAGAGCCGTCATACCTTTGAAAACAATTAAAAAAAAAAAATCTGCCGCTCGTATTAAGAAGTCTTGGGTTTACATCGATATGTAGTTATACAGTGCATTAATCCTCCTAAGGGAGACTAATTTATAAATGCATATTATCTTAGTTCAGATTTGAAGAGAAGCCTATTTAAGATTATCTTTGTTTATAAAACAGCTCTGTATTAAGCTCTAAGGCAGACATACTATTGTTACATTTTAACATCTTTAATCAAACGTTATTTTATAACAGTCGTAGGTTCATCTAATTTAAATCATTCATTTATACAATAATTGGAATAAGCAAAACATTAGTGTATGAAATAATGATTTCTATTACATTAACAAATACCAAATGTCTTTATTAAATCATTTTAATTTCAGGGATTTTTTAACCTGTTTATAAATTTACTTAATCATACTCCTTATTGCGGTACTTAAATATAAAGCAAAATAAAATATTACTCACGGTCCATCGACTTACAGAAAACTGAATATGGGATATACTACCATACACAATATGTAGTAAAATAATAGTTAGTAAAATAAAGAGAAAGAGAAATTAGAAACACACAGACGAAGAAAATATAAATTATATAGTTTTCAGATCCTTTCCGTGCATCAGAGAAGAGAAAATTTTATATGGTGAATTTTTAGGGTCTAGTGCCATACAGCCCGAGGTAAGAAGAAGTTTGTTGCACAAGACAATATGGCCTTGAGGGTGTATTGCTGCACAAAAATTAAAATAGCTGTAATCTTTTGTGTAAAATCAAGGATTTAGTTCCTCTGGCAAATTTTAGAAATTTTGGCAAAATATATTTTGTCCCTGAAGGGGAATCAGTTATACCATATGTCCCACAAAAAAGTACACCCAACTTTAGATTGTACTAACTCCTCCAAAAATTGAGATATTTTGGATCTGTTTGTTTGATTTAATATAGCAAATTATTCTTTGTTAACGTTCAAATTTATTCATGTTTAAACGATTTAGTGTTTAAGCATCTGCTTTTAACTGAAGGGTACAGCAAAATGGGTTGCGCGGAATGATCATTTCTCCCAGCCAGATAGCTCTTCTTGCTTTAACCAATGTGCTACTTTTTACGTCGAAGGATATTGCAAATATTTTTTTAAAATAATTCGAACTTTTGTATCTAAGATACGAGTCATACATATAAATGAAGAATCTGAATTACTAAATTTATAAATAACTTTGAAACCCTTATCATGCAGTTTACACGAAGGCAGCGCGTTCTCATGGTCACAACTTATCTGCAAACTAAAAGCTTAAAACAAGTTCAGAATACCTTCGAACTGCAATTTCCCGATAGAGCTTCTCCAACTAAACATACAATTTTGAAGAATGTTCGGAAATACAAAGAAGAAGGAACGGTCCTCAATTTGAACAAAGGACGTTCAGGCCATCCGAAGACGGCAAGAACAGACGAGAACATTCAGCATGTTCGGCATTTATTAGAGAGACATCCAAAAGTGTCCACCAGGCGAAATGGTACAGAACTCTCACGCATGTCATTTCATCGAATAGTTCGTGAGGATTTGAATTTGTACCCATACAGAATGGAAATTCGACATCAACTTATTGAAGGAGATCTACCTCGCCGCATAAGATTTGCCCAGTGGTTTCTTGAAAAACCAGAAAGATTCACGGAACAATTAGTGGTTGGAGATGAGGCGGCCTTTTTTATGAATGGTCTAGTGAACAGACAAATCTGCCGTCAGTATGCACCAAAAAATCATCCACCTGACAATCATATCTACGAAAAGAATAACTCTAGACAAAAACTGTCTCTCTGGGTAGGACTGTGCGGTAATGGAGCGTTAATTGGCCCGGTCTTTTACGATGGTAATCTAAATGGTGAAGCTTACCTAGAAATGATAGACCGAGAAATCCTTCCACAAATACGTATTACTTATGGAAACCGATTTAATCATATTTGGTGGGTGCAAGACGGAGCTCCTGCTCACCTGCTCACAGGAGAGTTATTGTGAAGGAACGCTTGCAGGAAGTCTTCCACCAAAGAGTAATTGCTACAGGCCATGACATTGAATGGCCTCCCAGAAGCCCTGACTTGACCCCGTGTGATTACTTTTTATGGGGTCATTTGAAAAATAGAGTATTTGCATCACAACCTATCAATTTAGATGATTTGAGGACTCGCATCACAGCTGAAATCAACTTGTTAAAAGACAATCCAGATCTTATCAAAAGAGTGATGGGGAAGATGAGAGCTCGACTCCAGATTTGGAATGGCGGTCATGTTGAAAGAAAACGAAACTAAGCATAACTTTTGCAATAAGGAATAAAGAAAAATCTGCTTTGTATCTTATTAAAATTATGTTAAAGTATCTATTATTATGTACTTGTCTTTTCATTACATCGATAGCACACACATTATTTTTTCATTGACCAATTTTGCGCAATCCATTTTGTTGTACCCTTCAGTTAAAAGCAGATGCTTAAACACTAAATCGTTTAAACATGAATAAATTTGAACGTTAACAAAGAATAATTTGCTATATTAAATCAAACAAACAGATCCAAAATATCTCAATTTTTGGAGGAGTTAGTACAATCTAAAGTTGGGTGTACTTTTTTGTGGGACATATGGTATAAAAGAAAATCGGCTTTTTCCTTTTATTACTAATTAATTTATAAGGATTAGATTTACGTTTGAAGGGGTAACTAAAATTCCTGCATAAAAGGATTCAAACAAACACCTTGTGGTATTCCTTAAAATACTAACTCACCAGTTTACGTTAATACTCTAATAATTCGTCTTATCATTAGACGTGGTTCATTGAATTTTTAAAAGCGGATAAATTAGAAGCTTATACATCCTATGTAATAACAATTAATCGACGTACAGTTAATAAATGAAATGCTTCTGTTCTACTTCAAATGTTTTCTCTTGACTTGCAGTGGAAATGGGCTTTTAGCCATTTTCTAGATTATATACTTATTCAAAGTGACTTCATTAAATCGTTAAAAGTATAATGTTCCCTTATTCATTTATATACTGCGTGGTCATTGCAGTTAAATGCACATATTCACGATTTGCGAGGGTGCCCTCTCAGGGCATTGGTTTCTGCCCTATGTAGGAGAATTTCGATTTGTGAATGATCGAGGTCCGTAGTGTAATGGTAGCGCATCCAACCGGCAATTGGAAGGCCCTGGGTTCGTTTCCCGGGCGGTTCGCCTCATTTTTTCATTTATTCGTGATTTCTCTTCCTCGTGTGCAGAAACGTTCCTTAATACTTATGTCGTTTCTATTCATATATATATATATATATATACATACAGGGCGTCCCAAAAAAATGTATACACACTTTAACAGCTGATACCTCAATTGATGTTTCTTTCTTTCCAAGTTAAACCCATTAGAATTAATAATGGCAGTCAGACTAAGCTTTGAACAAAGGAAATTCATTCTAAAATGCTACTGGAAGTGTGAAAACGCAGTTGAAGTGCAAAGACAGTTTAGGAGGGAGTTTCAAACAGATCCACCAACGCGACTTACCATCACTCGAATTAGAGATAAGTTTGAAGCCGATGGAACTGTTCAGAATGTCCACAAGAAGCGTTCCGGAAGACCACGGACATCGACAAGCCCCACAAAGCAAGAAAGAGTACTGGAAACGTATCACCAAAGTCCATGAAAATCTGTGCGGCAAGCGAGTCGTGAGGTAGGAATTTCAGAATCGTCTGTCCAACGCATTTTGAAGCGCTGTCAATGGAAAAGTTACATTCCAAGATTAGTCCATGCTATTAATGAAGATGATCCGGACCGAAGAGTGGAGTATTGCGAGTGGTACTTGGCACGATGTGGATGTGGATTGGATGAAGGGGTTTCGTAGAATACCCTCCGCGTTCACCAGACCTCACACCACTAGACTTTTTTTATGGGGATATTTAAAAGACAAAGTCTACGCTATAAAACCTGCAACAGTCGCTGAATTGAGAGCAGCCATTGAACGAGAATGCACACAATTACCAAACGAAATGTTTCGTGATGTTTGCGATTCCATTGCTTCGCGTTATCAGCAGTGCCTGGACCAGAACGGACGTCAGTTTGAAAACAGGCGTTGACAAAACAATTAAATAATGTCTGTAGATTCTATTACATTTTGAAAATGAAATGTATTTTAATAAACACTGCCTTTATAATTATTTAAAGTGTGTATACATTTTTTTGGGACGCCCTGTATATGTGAAATAAGAGCAATTAATAGAACACATGGGTGGAATGCTGCTTACCCGAAACACATGAAAAAGAAAAAAGTTCTTACCTGAAACATAAGAACAAGAAAAAACTTACATTATCTTCTTGATGATGTGGCAATCGCTGGGTTGAATGCGCGGTAAAACTTCTACTTCCGTATTTAGGCCTACGACATAAGTTTCTTCAGTGCTATCACGTAAAGACTACAACACGAGTCAGCTCCTCATCGGACCTTTAAAGAGAAAGCATAATTTTAAATTAATTTGATTAGTTCATACATTTTTCTGAATCTTTTTTAATAAAAACCCATTTGCTTTTCATAAAAAACACATGCATTGTGCTCACACACACACACACACACACACACACACACATATATATATAGAAAGAGAGTTACAATATGAAGCATCAACTATCTTCGAACCGCTGAGAGAAATTTGTGACCCCCTTTAAGAAAAAATGTTGAATAACTTCACATTTCAAATGAATTTATTATGGAATTTTATAAAATTAATTAAAACTTGCGAAGGAGTCTTGACTGTTATAAGTTAAAAAAAATTTCAACGATTTTGGTTAAATAAAAGTATCAAAACAGGACTTTACCATAATATTAATTACTAATTACTAATGCAAATAAACATATAATTAAAAATTGAGGATACCTGCTATTTTGATGAAACATTTTACAATAAAATGTAATGAGATTAAAATAAATTACTACAGCCCCTCCATTTATATTTATATATGATGAAATAATCATGAAGGAAACACAGATCGGTGCTCAAGAGCATTCCCCTAGTGACATCGTCAGGAACACTAAAATAAATAACAAGTTCGCGACTAAATATAGGCCACAAAAAATAAAATAGAAATATAGGTACATAAATTTTTATACTCACATTTCAACTGCATTACCTTGGGCGGGATCGTAAGGATCATCATTGCAAATATCATCAACTGTTTGCGTTAGAAATAATGCGTCCCGATCGGTTGCGTTTAAAATACTAACTGTAGCCACCGCGGCAGTCTCCATCTTCATATAAAGCCGTAAACTGTAAAGTTGTTGTGACTGACTCATGATGCATGTGTTTATTCACTGGTAAAATAAATGCTGTGAGTTCCAGCATGATTCCCAATTGTAAACCACCACCCCTAGAAGACTAATAGATGGTTCGTAAGTTTGTTGATTAGTTGTCACTGTAACTGGTCTGGCTATGTTAAATGTGTGTGCCAATCAGCTGTCGCAACATCGATATAATGGACCCACGTTTTGGGCAATGAAGTCCTGATTGGTCACCTTCACGAATAATGAAGGTGTGTCTTTATCAGATTTGGCATATTCTCCAAGCAGATTTATTTTCAATGCTCACATCTCAAGGTGAATGAGTGAATTGCCCATTCGCACGCTCTGTCAAGTGCCCTCAAGTATTTTCCATTATTATATAAGATTTGAAATATTTCCACAACGCTAATATTCTTACAACCCTGGCACGATTTTTTTGTTCAGAAGATGCGTGTAAATACTTTATTTGTGCTTATTTGATTGCTTTTATACTATTATAATATTCTCTATATTTCTAATTTATGTAATTTGTTTGTATTAACAAACAAAAACAAACGTCGGTCTCTTTGCATTCATACGCCTCACAGCTGCATCCTCAGCTTTCACATTTTGGACATGGGTTACGTTAGGTTAAGTTACATTTGTTATGGAATCCGTACTATGGGTCGCTACATCATCTGGACACGGTCTCCCGTCCAACTACTACCCAAACCTAACGTCGCTTTACTTCGCTGATCCAACAGGGAGCTGTGTTAGAACGAGGCCAAAAAGTATGAGAAATACATATACTAAATATTGTACATTATGCAATTAATTAGTAATTTTTTATGCTTTTTAGAAATTTAACTTCTAAGTGAAGTATAACAAATTGGAAGCATTGGTGAATTTAAAATAAATAAAGAGGTTTATATTGTTGGTCTCTTTGCGCTCATGCTACTCACAGCTTCACCCTCAGCTTTCCCATTTTGGACATGGGTTAGGTTAGGTTAAGTTACATTGGTTATGGAGTCCGAACCATGGGTCGCTACATCATCTGGACACGGTCCCCCGTCCAACTACTACCCAGACATAGGTGAGGTTAGGTTCCTAAGAAAGACCAGACCTAAAGACAATCTCTATTTATAAACCATTTTTTTAGGCTAGATTGTCATTATATTCTTTTTGAGTCTTTTAGATTAGGTTAAGTTAGGTTAAGTTCTAGTTACAAGGGGATCTATGGTCTGAACCATAGGTTAGGTTAGGTTAGGTTCCAGTTACAAGGAGAATCTATCACGTGCAGAGGAGAATGATGGGGCTTGTAATCACACTTAGGTTAGGTTAGGTTCCAGTTACAAGGAGAATCTATGGTCTGAACCGCGGGTCACTACATCATAATCAAGATGAGTAGGACAATAAATTTTTAGGTTAGGTTAGATTCCAGTTACAAGGAAAATCTATGGTCGAACATACCTAGAGATAATCTCTATATATAAATCATTATAAACCATTAGAATATAGAATAGAATAGAATATAATAACCTTTATTAATAATAATAAAATAAATAATTTTTTTCAATTTACAATGACATGAATAATTGTGAAGCTCGACTGTTTATTTTATTTAATTATTATTAATTAACCATTATTATTAATTAACCATTAGTTAGAGGAAGGTTCGAGACATGGGTTCGATAACGTAAATAGAGATGACTTTTTTGTCATTCAGTAACAGGGCGAGTACCCACCCAACCCAGGAGCCAGCATGCTGGAGCGAGCCTCACCGGCAAAGTCAAACACAGAAATGATGAGTTGCAACATTAAGTGTACATGGGAAAAGCATATTTTAGCTGTCAGTTATGTAATTCAATTTATTTATAGGCCTATATATAAAAAGAATTGGGTTTAGAATAAAATTTCACCATATATACATACATATATATATATATATATATATATATGTATATATATATATACACACACACACACATATATATATATATACTATATATATATATATATATATATATATATATATATATACACTGTGTATATATATATACATATATATATATATATATATATATACACTGTGTGTATATATATATATATATATATAAAATAGTGTCTCTAGTTCTGGTGAATAAGTGAATTGCTGTCTGATCTGTATTATTATTTTTTATGCTTATATTCCATCATTTAAAGTGTGTATTTCTTATGTTGAGAGAGGTAACTGCTGTCTGATCTCCTCCTCCCCTTATATAAATTTAATAGATAGATAGATAGATTTCCTTTGCAGCGGTTAAAGTTATCAGCATATAATTTAAAAAAAATTTTAAGCGTAAATTTACTGATGTTAATATCTTCATTCAATAAAATTACCAGGAGAGACAGAAAATTTTGTCACAAAAAGCAGGTGGTTAGTTATAAAGTGGGAGACAATAAGAATTGACCGCATTCCTACATCTCCTGTTCGTGGCTTTGGAGCAGCCTCCGGCAACTCACCTGATTCTATTGTGTGTCAAATTTTGTCCCCGCGACACACTTTTTTTTATTCAAGAGAAGAGAAATCCATTTTATGTGCGTTACTTTCTCTTAGATGTGTACGTACATGTACCTCTTTCTTTGGAATAAAAAAAGAGAAGTTATTTTTAGTTTGTTGAAGCCAATTTGTGTCTTCCGACTTATAGGGAAGTTGCTAATATTGAAAATAAACATTATAAATATTCTATGAGAATATTATAATGTTTATTATCAATTCTAGTATACTGAGTTTCTCATTTCTTATTGCCTGTTTGCTTCCTTGTCTGCTTTCGTGCCTCCTCTTCTTTGTTTTTAAACTGATTTCGCGAATTTTTTTTATAAAAAGTACACAATAATAAAGTAGAATAAAATAACCTTGAAACTAAAAAACTATATATATATATATATATATATATATATATATATGTGTGTGTAAAAATGAACAATGAATAATTCCTATACAATCAATATATAATTCTTATATGGATCCTTATATTTATTTTCTTCATAGAGTACTTATGTTTGTATGGTTTTTATGTTCGAATGTTCATTTTTACATGAGAAACCAAAATCGCCTGAGCGAGTTTCGATAGAATTTCGCTTTGTGCTTTCTGCTGTGCTATTCTATTATGGTTGTCTTGCATCTAACCCTCGTCCCTAAATTTTGTTAGATTATCACCAGTACACATTTGAAAACTTGTCGATCGATTTTTACAAACTAGTTGGTGATTCTATATAATTTGAGTGCGCTGATCTAAAAAATATAGTTAGTTTTTCCCTATCACGTATGGTTTTCTTACTACAGGGTTTGTCATAAATCCCCCATTTATCCCCAAATGTGAACCATCTTATCGAGACCAACATTGGATTGCACATGCTAAACCATAAATTTTGTTGTTATAGACTACAGTAACGCTTACATAATAATGTAGGGTAAATATATATAACAACCAGTCCCGTTCCCAGCAAAATACTCTCTCCCCTCCCATCAATGGGTGGTTAACATTTGGGGACAGATGAGGTATTACAACACCCCTTGTAGCACGAAGTCTTTAGGTGATAGAGTAAAACCTAATTAAAGCAGAATTAAATCGCTCCTAGCTCTTGGACAAGCATATTGCTTGTTTATGAAAGAATAAAAAAATAACTGAAAGAAACCTTATTTACTTGCAAACATTTCAGGACTTATTCCAAAGACTTAAGACTACGAAGGTAGATCTGACTAATCACGACTAAACCGGTGCTTCTTTGATGTTTTCTTATGCTGTGCGTTAGGCTGATCTCGTTGCAGACACCAGCAGTAATCCGCCATCATATTTGTATGCCATCTTCCTTGATATCTTATTTCCATGGTTTTGATGTCCTGGTGAAATCGTTCCCCTTGCTCCTCACTTACATCTCCGAGATTTTCGGGAAAACGGTCAAGATGCGAAAATAAGAAGTGAACTTTGAGGCTCATGTTGCAGCCTAAGGCGCAAAACTTTTTAAGCATATTTTCCACCAGTCTTTCATAATTTTTGCCTTTGTAGTTTCCCAAGAAGTTTTCAACAACATCTTTGAAACCAAGCCATGCTTCTTTTTCTTTATTGGTCATTGTGTTTAGGAAATGATCGTCTGTCAATAACTTTCTAATCTGAGGACCTATAAAAACACCTTCCTTTATTTTCTCGTAGCTAATCTTTGGATATTTTGAACAAATGTACTTGAAACACTCACCTTCTCTATTCAATGCTTTGACATACTGCTTCATCAAGCCTAACTTAATGTGCAAGGGTGGTAGGAGGATTTTATTTGGTTCAACTAGATGTTCATGTAAAATGTTCTTTGATTCTGGGGTAAGATTCTCTCTAGGAGGCCAAGTTTTCCTCTTCCAGTGCTGGTCACGTGCTCGACCATCCCATTCGCAGATGAAACATGGCATCTTAGTGTATCCTGATTGCTGCCCAAGTAACATGCAAAGGACTTTGAGATCCCCACACAATATCCATCTGTGATTTTGATACTGAATTTTTTCGAGAAGCAGTTTCATGTTATCATAGGTCTCTTTTAAATGAGTAGAATGGGCCACTGGGATTGATGCATATTTGTTACCGTTGTGCAGTAACACTCCTTTTATACTGGTTTTAGAGGAATCTATAAACAACCTCCAGTCACTGGTTTGGTATTCGATGCCTAGCTTGCACACTAACCCTGTGATGTCCTTGCAAAATACCAAGGGACCATCTTCTTCGAAAAAAGACACGAAGTCTTTCTCACGATTTCTGTCAAGCGAAGTATGTGTCGGATGCCAAAAAAATGTTCTCCTGCAATCTAGACCCCAAACGTTCTGCAGTCCTTAGGGAGATTCAAATCCCTGACTAAATCATTTAGTTCGGCTTGGGTTAATGGTTTAGGAGGATCTCGGTCAGCTGTTGGCTGTTCGTAAACATCATCATTGTCTGGATTTGGAGCTGAATCAGAATCTGAATTGTATTGATCCAGACTCTCGGGTGGGCGGGGAATAGGAACTTCTGGACCATGGGGTACCGGCCTTATTGCAGATGGAAGACTTGGGTATTGAAGGCTCTCTTTATTCTTTGCATTATAAACTTTAACATTGCAAGAACAGAAATAGCAGTCGACGGTATGGTTTCTAGGCTCGCGCCATACCACAGGGATCCCAAATGGCAAACTTTTCTTTTTTCCTTTGCTCCAATTCCTTAGTGCCGCAACACACGTAAGACAAACCTTGTGTGGAGCCCAACTTTTGTCTTTATCTCCTAATTTAATTCCAAAATAAGCATGATAAGCTCTCTTAATGAAGGTCGTTACATTTGTCCTTTGTTTTAAACAACATACCGACAACAAATATAACAAAATATGTCTGGACTATGGGTACAGCCTCTAGAAGCCATTATTAAAATTTTAAAGACGTAATGTTAGAATTATCTATCTGAAAAATATGAAAAAACGAAATTAATTAAAGATAAAAAAGGTAAAAAATTACAAAACGCCCCAAAATTGTTTTGCTAATAACTTTAAAACTGTGGGTGATAGAAAACAACTGGTAGCATTTTTGAATTCAGCGCAGCGAACTGCTTCAGAATCACAACTCAAAATAAAGAAATCGATTTTCATGCAGACCGGTGTTATGCATGCACATTGCATATAGCAGAATTGGAACCCGTAGTTGTACTTCTTAGTCCTTAATACCCACTCTTTGTCTCTAATTCGTTTCTCTTAAATCCTCCCGATAATGACTTGTACTGTATGTACGAATTGAATAGCCGTGGCATATTGATTATGAATTGACGTATGAAAACGTTACACTTTATATCTCGTTATTTATATGATATGGCCTGTCTGGTATGATGCAATATAACTATTATTCGACCATATTCATCCATACGTCCATATCTTGTCTTGACCATTATCCTATTTCAATTTTATTAAATATTCATTTTACTCGTGTCAGTCTATGAAATGTGTACAAAACTTTATGCATCCGTACCTGTTCGTTGAAAGTCGTGCAAATACGTTCGCATGTATTTTTTTTACCATTTTTTATTTTTTGATTTTTAATTATTTCGCCTCTCGCAATAAACTCGAAAATGCTTATGCAAGTGTACGCAATTCGATGATCACAGCAAAATGACATCTGGAAAACGTAAAATCTTCTCTCGTCTGATTAAAAAATTAAAACATTATCATGCGTTATGTTTATATCATGGTGTGTCATGTTGTATATAAATAATAACCGGTATGTGCCCATATAATTTGTGTTTGTACTAATAAACCATATTATAAATATAAAACACTGTAGAATTGTAAGTGACTAATGTACTTAATGATGTAAATAATTTATTAATGATGTAATGTACTTAATGGCGTAGTGAACGTACTTTAATGGAACTGTAATTAACGATAATAAGTGAATGTGAATTAATCCGTAATAATCATAGTTGTTGTAAACCAAAATTACAATGTACTCAGTGATGTACTTAGATTGTACTCAATGTACTACTCCAAAATTATGTCGCCCTTTAGAAATGTATACTCGGCGAAAATACGATTATTTTTTATTATTATTTTTTATTTTTATTTGGAATCTTTCAAAATCTGATCATGTGTTTAAAGGGGGAAACTTAACCTTCAAACTGAACTCCCCCAAAATTTAGATTTTATATAAAGCATGTAATTGTAAAACAACTTCTTCTTAGACTTCACTCCCAGAGGAAGGGGGGCAGAGGCTCCATGCCCCCTTAATTTTTAGATTCCGGCCTGAGCCATGGTCGAAAGAAGTCGAACCTCTACCCCTGTAAATTCAGAGCACTACCTGTACATTTTTAAAAGTAAATTACAGTGAGAGAAACTTTTTATTTTCCCCTTCGAGTTTGGCTCTCTTTAGAGAACTTAGTAAATAAAGTAGAGAAAAATAATTTCCCGATACGTTATGAGAAGCATCAGGGAATTCAAGGAATCCGCAGAGAATTTAGTAAGTTTTCACGGAATCCTCCGATACACTACAGAAGAACTCGGATAGTATTATAGAAGAAACTATTATGAATAACAAATCCGTTGCTGCCTCCTAACCAGAACCCCCGTCGACTTCGAGCCAACCAAGGCCATAGACGGAGGGGTTAACAGTCGGTCGACCCTATAGCCAGGATTTTAACAAGTGGCCACCCTTTGGCCAGGATAGAAATTACCCGGCATCAGGATAAAAATTGTGGCGACCCTACTACCAAGATAATAAGACCCACCATTTGACCGGCGTGTCACGACTTTCAGTTCGTCACATCCACCCTTGAACCGGTGTGTCACGACTCCAAGTTTTCCACGCCTAGTTTTCATCCAAAAACAAGCAGCCAGCAAGACACGTCTTCAGGACACGTCTCCAAGGATTTCGCCGTAGGATCTTGTTAAGTACAGAGCTCTTTTTTTAAAAAGTAATCTCTAAAAATTTGAAAAGTCAGTATTATTAACAGTTAATAAAGATTATCAAGCCAGAGTTAACAAGAAACACAGTGAACATTTCAGACACCAGTGATACATTTTTTTAATTGAAACAGTTATTTTCACAGAAGTTAATTTTCAAGAAGTTAATTTTCACAGGAGTCAATTTTCACAGAGTTATTGTCACAGAGTTAAATGTCACAGAGTTATTGTCACAGAGTTATTTTCACTATTATAGTTAGTATAGAATAATTTTATTTTATGTACCAAACATAATATTACTGTACCTTCGCGTACATTCGAGTGAAATGTGTTTACATTTCGTATTTTTGTTTACAATTTTTTTTCAAATTATTGAATTGAATTGACTTGCAAATTAAGAAAGAGAGAGTTTATGGAGAGTTTATAGAGGTATGGAGATACTTGAAGTAGTTTCAAGTTCCAGTTTCAGTTTTCAGTTTCAGTTGGTTGCATCCAAGAGGGACAACCAAACCTCAGAGATTTATAGAGATACTTGAAGTAGTTTCGAGTCAGTTTTAGTTGCAAATCCGTTGCACATCAGTTCCAAGTCAGTTTTAGTTGCAAATAAGTTGCAAATCAATCAGTTTTCAGACAGTTTCAGTTGGTTGTATCCAAGAGGGACAACTAAACCCCAGAGATTAATAGTCTCCACTTGATAGCAGTTCAAGTGCAAGTCAGTTTCAGTTTCAGTGGACTCCACTGATAGCAGTTCAGTGCAGTCCATTTCAGTTAGTTTCAGTTAATTGTTTGCTTCCAAGAGGGACAACCAAACCCAGAGAATAATAGACTCCACTTGATAGAGTTCAAGTGCAGTCAATTTCAGACAGTTTCAGTTTCAAGATACTTGATAGAGTTCAAGTCAGAAGTTTCAGTTTCAAGTCAGTTGCAAGCTAGTTTCAGTTGCAAGTCATTTGCAAGTCAGTTTCAATTCCAAGTCAGTTTCAGTTGCAAGTCAGTTGCAAGTCAGTTTCAGTTGCAAGTCAGTTGCAAGTCAGTTTCAGTTGCAAGTCAGTTGCAAGTCAGTTTCAGTTCCAAGTCAGTTTCAGTTGCAAGTCAGTTGCAAGTCAGTTTCAGTTCCAAGTCAGTTTCAGTTTCAAGTCCCAAGTCAGTTTTCAAGTCCCAAGTTAGTTTTCAAGTCCCAAGTCATTTCAATGCAGTCAATTGAATTCAACTTTTTTTTGTTGTTTAAGAGAATTTAGTTTAAGAGAATTTAGTTTAAGAGAATGTAATTTAAGAGAATTTAATTCAACCATTCTTTTTGTTATAAGATAAAATTAAATTCAACCTGAATTGACCGGTTTGTGTCTTTAGTTCAACCTTTTTTTTTTGTTGTAAGAAGGAAATTGACCGATTTGTCTCCTTTTTGCATACAGTTGTTGCGTATATAAATATATAGGTGAAATTATATATTTTCTTGTTGTAACCAAAAACAGATTTACAATTGTTTATATTGATTTTGATAATTATTGTAATGTATATGTGATGATAATTGTGTAATAATTAATCGATCATGTCCCAATGACTTCCTTTTTAAATTACTATGCTGAGGAACATGCCGTCCCTCCGTTTTGTTTGACCTCCTTTAATTTGTGTTATGAGCAGTGTGACATCAATGTTTTCCTAAAGAGCAAAGTACTCACGAAAAGACGTACTGTCAATTTCAGACATATCTCCCCGCTTAGTTACTCAATTCCCCAGAATGTAGTACTCCAAACTTTGTTTTTTTATTTTATTTTATTTTAACACCCCAACCCCAGTTGAACCCAGTGTCAACCAGAGAAATGGTTCAACCATGGTTAATTCTTCTTTGGCTCCAGTCAAACCACAGTTTAACCATCTGTTTCTTTTCGCCAAGTTGGTCCAGAAACCAACCAGGAGCCTCTTTAGTACTGCGGAACATTCCTCAGTATCAAGCGTGATAATTCCAAAGTTGTGTTTTTTATTTTTTTGAACGTATGGACCGTATAACCTCATGTTAGTTCATTATAGTTTATAATTGATTTCTATTTTCAATTTTTATATTTTTATTTTTTTTTTATTCGATTAATATTGAGTAATTGTCGTTAAATTATTATTATACCATCTGATAAGGTAGCAAACGAAAATTATAGTCAATTTGACACACTACTATATGGCTATGAATGTTAGTAGTCGAATTTAATTGTGTCGAAATTCAATTTTAATACCGTGAGATTTACTTTCATTACTTGTAAGATCCTCTAAGTGCGTTTTTTTTATTATCTTAATACGTGTAACTGATTTAATTACGTAAAATCTATAACCCTACTCTCAATTTAAATTATTATATAACTTTGTTATTCAAAAACTTCCCGAATCCTCACACACACACACACACACACACACACATGTATGCATACTATATATACTATATATACAAACCTTATGCTAAAATCATTGGATATCACAATAAATTATTTCATTGCGTGTAAGTGCTAACTATGCTATTTAATCTTAATCACTTTGCTTACTATATATATCTTGCTCATGCATTTATTCAGTTAATTTAACAACCCTCTAAGCTAATCTGTCCCTCAAAATTATAAAATGCACACTTGACCACAGTCTATACATCATCCATAACGTAACTCGATTTTTACCTACAATAGTCAATAAAATTAGTTTATAGATTTACGATCATGGTAACTTTGAAAAATCCCTGAACTTTAAAATTTATATTTTTCCCTTTTAACTACTATTGATTATCACTGGGCAACACGTATTTTATTGAATGATATCTGACACTTGATTCTAGGTAATTTGGGTGCGCTGAATACGATTTCAACTCGGTTTGGCTCTATCAGGTCCTGATTCTTGTCGACAGCCTATGTGCCATTTTCCAGATTTTTCAAATTAGGACTAAAAAAATT
This sequence comes from Bathynomus jamesi, assembly GCA_023014485.1. NCBI lineage: Eukaryota > Metazoa > Arthropoda > Malacostraca > Isopoda > Cirolanidae > Bathynomus > Bathynomus jamesi. The sequence continues at coordinate 899,090 of JAJOZX010001096.1, read as the reverse complement.
AAGTCATGTGTTAAATTTTTTTTTCAAGTTTCATGAATACAAGCAGTTCAAACTACAGTAAAATTACATTATAACGATAGAAATGACTTAAAATAAAAAAACAAACAGATATGAAGCTTTCACTGTGGCAAAAATTTTCTTTTGTAAGACATTCTAGTGTATTTTTGTTGTTGATGGCAGGTCTCTTTTCAAGCACCAGCAGTAATCAGCCATCATGTGGGAATCCCAGCGGCCTTGGTACCGTTCCTCCATAATTTTGATATCTTGGTGGAATCTCTCCCCTTGTTCGTCACTTACATCACCTAAATTACTTGGAAATTGGTCAAGATGGCTATTCAAAAAATGCATTTTTATGCTCATATTGCAACCTAACTCTTTGTAGTCCCTTAAAAGTTTTTTTACGATTTCTTCGTAGTTATCTGCCCTATAATTGCCTAAAAAGTTTTCTATCAAGTCCACGAATGAGAACCAGCCATTTTTTTCGCGTTCATTCATGACATTAGGAAAATTGCTGTCTTTAATCATTGTTCTTATTTGTGGACCGTCGAAAATTCCCGCCTTGATTTTTTCATAACTTAAACTTGGAAATTTTGAAGTTATGTATTTGAAACACTCGCCGTTCGTATCTAAAGCTTTTACATATTGTTTAATGAGGCCTAGTTTTAGATGCAGAGGAGGAAATATGATTTTATCTCTGCTCACTAAAGGTGGATTAATTACGTTTTTTTCTCCGACAGTAAGTGATGTTCGTGCTGGCCAGATTTGTTTGAAATAATGTTCTTCCTTGGCTCTGCTGTCCCATAAGCAAAGGAAGCAGGGATATTTAGTATACCCTCCTTGTTGTCCTAGCAGAAAATTAACCATTTTTAAGTCAACACATATGATCCACTCGTGCTCCCTATATTTGATAAGATTTAAAACCTTTTCTATATGTTCATACTTTTCTTTTAATTTTGTTGAGTGCCCAATCGGTATCGAGCCGTATAGATTGCCATTATGCAACAACACACACTTAAGACTTCTTTTCGAACTGTCTAAAAACAAGCGCCAATCATTTGCATCGTAAGACTCAACCCCCATCTTCTTTAACAAACCAACTATGTCGCGCAGCAATATACTAAACTATCCTCTGTTCTAAAATATTTAACAAGTTCTTCTTCTCTTTTTCTGTAAAATGAAATGTATGTGTTTGAAGTAAGCAAGTTTTTCTCTTTAAGTCTTGAAACTAAAATTTCCGCAGCCTTTTTTGGCAAATTTAGATCCCTTACAAGATCATTCAACTCGGCCTGGTTAAACTTTTGCGGATCGTTTTGACTTTCAAATACGCTGGGGTCAAAATCGGTGTCTGACTCCTCAAAGTGCATAACAATATTTTCAGGAACATCTTCAACTAATTCTTGAGTTGGCAGACCCTTAAATTTTGGAATGGGGATCTCATTTGAATGTAGCACAGGTCGTATCGCGGTGTCGAAATTTGGGTACTCGATACAATGTTTATTTTTCTTAGTGAAGCCCGAAGTCTTGACAAAGCAAAGGTAGCAATCGGTCTCGTGGTTAGTAGGCTCTCGCCACACCTGATATGGAAAAAAAATTGTAAAGCGTTAACAAAAGCGACGAGAGACTTGTTTTTATGAATTTTATCAAAAGTTATCACCCAAACATTTAACATTTCTATGTGTTTCAACCTTATGCAATATTTGAGATTCTTATAAACATTTTCTGTAAATTTTTGTTTATGTACCTAAGTTACAATTACATTTAGGTAAGTTACAGTATACTAGTGATTAAATTACGTAGTTTTATGAAATCATAAACTTACCATCGGAACTCCAAAAGGTATTTTTGAATCCGAACCCTTCGTCCAATGTCGCAGTCTTTCAATGCATATAGTGCAGGCTTTATGTGGAGCCCACGATTTATCTTGGTCCCCCAGTTTTATGCCAAAATAAGCTAAGTAAGCTCTTTTTACGAAGTCAGTTATATTTGCTCGTTGATGTGGAAGTGTAAAATTTCCACATATATAACAGAAGGAATCAGGGTTGTTTTTGCATTTGAACTTTCTAGTGCTTGATGACATATTGCTTGATTATTCTGCCAATTTGTAAAGGTATTTAAAGCCCTTAATTCATATAAATTTAAGAAAATCTGAAATATAAACACAAAAATTAGTTTAAATAGGTACTTATTATGAAATAGGTACTTACAATCTATGAAATTAAACTAGAAACACGGATGAGTAGGTACAATATAAATTACGTCTAATTAAATCAACTATATTAAATCACGATGACAAAATTACTCACTAAATCATATGCCAATTCAAAATTATGTTAATGCCCAAACTTAATTAACTAACTCAACTGACTGACTGACTGACTGAACTGATTGAATTGACTGATTAACTCTGGAAACGAGTCGCTTTTATATATTTTAGTTGTCCCTCTAGAATACTCTACAGAGAACAGGAACGCTCGAGAAAATTTTAGAATTCTATGATATTTTTAGCTTAATTTACTAATATTAAAATGGGTTAAAAATGACAAAATTAAAAATATTTTTAGGGTGTTACATATAAAAATATACATAATACAACAATACCATAACAATAGGTACAAATACCTAGATAAAAACCTAGTTGCATAATGTGTAACTGCAAAAAGACTTAGCGAGTATTGAGAAAAAAACCTTTTTATGAATACGACGAAAGAGGAGGGGTGTTGAGCAAAATCAGGACCTGATAGAGCAAAACTGAGTAAACATTCGTGCTCAGCGCACCCAAATTACTTAGAAGTAACTGTCAAATCTAATTCAGTAGACAAAAATTTGAAATTTGTTCCCCAGTGTTATGTATGAAATTTTTCCTACAGAAAAATAAATTTTTGTTAAAAATTAAACATTTAAAATTTTTGTTGAAAATTTAAAACTATCATTGATTGTTTAAATTAAAGGGTTGTCTAAAATTAGATTTGATTTAATGTGCACTGTAAATCAACCACCTGAACTTACTTGTTCTGTATAAAATTTGTAGTGTAAAGAAAAATTCGTCGTCATCTAATTTGAATTAGTTGGGATGTTATGTTATTGTATAGTATTAATTGTATTGTATTGTATTAATTGTATTGTATTGTATTAATTGTATTGTACTAATTAATATCATTCTAGAGGGAAGAGCCCTGTAAAAATGAACAATGAATAATTCCTATATAAACAATATATAATTCTTATATGGATTCTTATATTCATTGTCTTCATACAGTACTTATGTTTGTATGATTTTTATGTTCGAATGTTATGTTCAATTTTACATGAGAAACCAAAATCGCCTGAGCGAGTTTGGAGAGAATTTCGATTTGTGCTTTCTATTGTGCTATTATATTATGGTTGTCTTGCATCTAACCCTCTTCCCTAAATTTTATTAGATTATGCATGCACATTACATATAGCAGGATTGGAACCCGTAGTTGTACTTCTTAGTCCTTAATACCCACTCTTTGCCTCTAATTCGTTTCTTTTAAATCCTCCCAATAATGACTTGTACTGTATGTACGAATTGAATAGCCGTGGCATATTGATTATGAATTGACGTATGAAAACGTTACACTTTATATCGTTATTTATATGATATGGCCTGAATGGTATGATGCAATATAACTATTATTCGACCATATTCATCCATACGTCCATATCTTGTCTTGACCATTATCCTATATCAATTTTATTAAATATTCATTTTACTCGTGTCAGTCTATGAAATGTGTACAAAACTTTATGCATCCGTACCTGTTCGTTGAAAGTCGTGCAAATACGTTCGCATGTATTATTTTATTTTTTTTAATTATTTCGCCTCTCGCAATAAACTCGAAAATGCTTATGCAAGTAAGTGTACGCAATTCGATGATCACAGCATAAATTGACATCTGAAAACGTAAAATCTTCTCTCGCTCTGATTAAAATTTATAAAACATTATCATGCGTTATGTTATATATCATGTGTGTCATGTATATAAATATATACCGTATGTACCCATATAATTTGTGTTGTACTAATAACCATATATAAATATAAAAACACTGTAAGAATTGTAAGTGACTAATGTACTTAATGATGTAATTAATTTATTTAATGATGTAATGTACTTAATGGCGTAGTGAACGTACTTTAATGGAACTGTAATTAACGATAATAAGTGAATGTGAATTAATCCGTAATAATCATAGTTGTTGTAAACCAAAATTACAATGTACTCAGTGATGTACTTAGATTGTACTCAATGTACTACTCCAAAATTATGTCGCCCTTTAGAAATGTATACTCGGCGAAAATACGATTATTTTTTATTATTATTTTTAAAAATTTTATTTGGAATCTTTCAAAATTCTGATCATGTGTTTAAAGGGGGAAACTTAACCTTCAAACTGCACTCCCCCAAAATTTAGATTATATATAAAGCATGTAATTGTAAAATAACTTCTTCTTAGACTTCACTCCCAGAGGAGGGGCAGAGGCCCCTTGCCTCCTTAATCTTTTAGATTCCGGCCTGAGCCATGGTCGGAAGAGGTCGAACCTCTACCCCTGTAAATTCAGAGCACTACCTGTACATTTTTAGAAATAAATTATAGTGAGAGAAACTTTTTATTTTCCCCTTCGAGTTTGGCTCTCTTCAGAGAACTTAGTAAATAAAGTAGAGAAAAATAATTTCCCGATACGTTATAACAGATGCTGGTACCTTAAGCTCGCATTATGCATCTGGCTGGTGCCAAGCGAAAACACGGTCTCTCTCTCCATCTCCTTCTTAGGTTAAAGCTTACCCTCTTAGGTTAGGATACCCCTTTCGGGGTGAGGCCGTCCCAACTTCTCCCACAAAGCTCCCCCCTTCATGAAACTTGGGGGTTTCCCCACTACCACTGGTTGCATAAACCCTTCCCCTTTGCAACATTAATCCCCCCTTTTGCAACATTACTCCAACCCCTTTGCACCATCACACCCGCCCCCTTTGCAACACTGATCAGCATTTGCATCATTCCAATTGCGATTGCACTCTACCATTTTGCGGTCATGCTACTTTTATATATATATATATATATATATATATATATATATATATATATATATATATATATGGTAGAACTCCCCCCCATTTTACGACGTGTCTATGATGTCACTATCTTTCAACCAATCCGGAATACAGAGGCCTCCAGCGGCCTCAAATGAACGCAGAGGCCGATACCACATAACCTATCTTCTTCCTCGGCCTCAGTTACCCCTATCCCCCAAGTCTCATCCAAATCTGGCCAGTGGTTTGGCCGGCCATAAGAAACAAATAAAGAAATTTCACAGGCAATTCAACCGTCAGACTTATTAGTATAGATGATGCTGATGATGATAATAATAATCTCTGTCTGATGTTTTATGTTTGTTCATACATGCCTAAAAGACTAAGTTAACAGCGAAATTCGAGTATACATACATGTAGATTGACAAATAACACTGGTGGATAAAATTTAACTTTTTTCTCTCATCAAAGATGTATACATACATTTCTAGACCGGCTTTTTACGCTGATTCCAAATGTGTTTTCCGGTTTCCTCTAGCACATCAAGTTATCGAAATATGACTGGTGTTAATTTCAGCACACTTTATCGTAAAAGTACAACTTTATTCATAAAAAGAAATGTACACCTACCTAAAAACGTTGCGAGTGCGATTTTATTTTGTAAACCTCGTCCAAATCATCTCGGTACAACATCCAGCAGTAGTCGGCCAGCATACTTTCGTTCCAAAAACCTTAGTAGCGATTTTCCATTGACTGGATGTGTTGATGGAAGCGTTCCCCCTGTTCGTCGCTCACCGCGCCAAGGTTTTCGGGAAAGAAATCTAAATGCGATTGTAAAAAATGTATTTTCAAGCACATGCAACAGTTCATTTCTTGATATGCATTGGGCAGTTTCTGAACTCCATCTTTGTATGCTGGAGACTTGCGGTTACCAAAGAAGTTTCCTCAAATCTATTTTAAAGCCTGCCATACTTTTAGTTCTAAGGCATTGAGGCTTTCTTCAAAGCCTTCATCCTGCAGAACCTCCCTGTATGCAGGAGACTTGTGGTTACCCAAGAAGTTTCCACAACTCTATTTTAAAGCCTGTCATACTTTTAGTTCTAAGGCATTGAAGCTTTCTTCAAACCCTCCCGAATTCGCCTTACCCATCGCTTTCACAAAATTTTTCATTAAGCTGAGCTTAATGTGGAGAGGTAGCAGGAAATTCTTTTTTGGATCAACTAAAGGAACACACTGGACACCGCCCGTTCGTGACTTGGATGTGCTTCTTTGATGCCACTCACGTCTGATGTAATGATCTGCGGTAGCACGACTGTCCCATAGGTATAGGAAACAACAGTATTTCGTGAACCCTCCTTGCATGCCCAGTAACATACCAATGACTTTCAGATCACCACAGATATTCCATTGATGAGTGCTGTATTGGATTGCTTTGAGTAGTATATTCATGTTATCGTACGTCTCCTTTAGATGAACGGAGTGGACGATCGGGATGGACGACTTTAAGTTCCCGTTATGCAGGAGAACCGCTTTCAAGCTTCGCTGTGAGGAATCAATGAAGAAGCGCCACTCAGATGGTGTGTGTACCTGTGACAAGTTCTCGAAAAGTCCATGATATCATGGCAATAGCAGAGTGGACCATCTACTATAAAGAATGTCGCCAAATCATGGTTTCGTTTTCGATAGTGACACACTCGGACGTTCTTCTCAAGTAAGTGTTTCTGATTGAGTCTCGAGGAGAGAAGTTCTGATTTTTCTCTGGAGAGGGCTAGGTTTCTAATGAGGTCATTCAACTCGTTTTCGGTAACCCTTTCCGGCTCCGATTGCTCTTCGTCAGGTGTGTAGTCAAGTTCGGCCGAAGGTCCCGCATCTCCGCCAAACGTACCTCCGTCGGATACCCTTTTGTCTTTTAAAGAATCGAGTCCATGCTGTGAAGGCACCAGAATTGGCATCGTGTCATCGTGAGTGATCTCTCTGATCGCGGAGTCTACGTTCGTATAAACGATGTTATGCTTGTTCTTCACCGAGAATCCAGTTATGTTAACATTGCAAAAGTAACAATCGCCATGATGGTCTCTCGGCTCCCTCCATATCATGGGTATAGCGAACGGCATCGACTTTTTCCTTTGGTTCAACCAGTCACGTAATCCATTCGAACAAGCGGTACAGATAACACATGGCGCCCACTCCTTATCTTGGAGTTGATGTAAATCACCTACAACAATAAAATGTGTAAGTTGGCGACACAAAACACAACTAGACATGTGACTGTTACGCCAAAGAATAAAAGGGTGTACATGTGCAACGTTTGCAAATTTGTGGCCAGCAACTGCTTTCACCTAAAATATCACAAGACAACCTGGGGAAAGTCTAAGTTGAAACGACAAAATGCCATACATGAGGATACAGAAACGGTAAAGCAAAAACCTTCACGTAAGATGCAACGACAAAATACTCCGTTACATGTATAAAGGACGCATATTATATATTGTATATATAACTTAGTATTATATATTATATTATATATAGTTATATGCACATTACATATATATTATTATATTATATAAAGGACTCATTATATATTGTGTATATATAGTATTATGTAATATATTATATAGAGTATTATATTATACATATATTATACTTATTATATATATTATGTTCGATCTCATCTCGAAACTAGACGTGCTAGAGGAAAACCGGAAGCAGATTTGGAATAGCGTCCCAACAGATATCTAGCCCACCCATAATTATATCTGATGAAAAATATTTGTTGGCCAGTGTAATGTGTTTTTTTTTTTTGTGTGTGTGTGTGTGTGTGTGTGTAGTAACTTAGTAAGCTGGGCGTGAGTGAGTTCGAGCGTGTGATAATGCACAGATATAAAGGGATAAATTTTATTGGCAACGTATTTAAAGTCATTTTCTTAATACAGAAGCCTCAATAACTTTTATAATGATAAACGGTAATAACGAACAATTAAGATGTGTTCAAACACTTTCTGAGCCTTGAAATTGTTAAAAACATACTAAAACTGACCAGTTGAACTTAGCTGTAGGCTTTCCGAGCATTTTGCAATGAATCCTAGCTTCAACTAAAAAATATAATGATCGGGTTGTTTAACCTCTTTCGTAACATCCAACGTCATATGACGGAGGGGATCTACAGCTTCACGTTGGATACGAACCACTGATCACGACATGATTTGGATGCAGAGGACGGTTCCCCATCCAACTACTACCAAACCCCAGTTTTGTTTGACATCACTAATCAACGGGAAGCACCGTTACACCATTGGCTAGGACGTAGCTCTAGCTTCACCTACGACTATCGGGTTGACCCATAATTTCTGTATAGTTATTTGAACATAATGTACATTGCAGTAAATTTATATGAGCCTAGTTAGATAAATTGGTTATAACTGGAATTCCTTGAGCAAACCGGAATTTTGCCCTTAAAGTTGACATTGCCTTAAAATTAATTATTTTTGCCAATAATTTCATCATTAAGTATATATATATATATATATATATATGTTCATATATATATATATATATATATACATATATGAAAATTATTTCACGAAAGTGACACGTGAAAAATATTTATGATGAATAAAACCACGAAGGGAAAAGAAACACAAAGTGGTGCTCAAGCGCTTTCCTCTAATGACATCCTCAGGATGTCATTAGACGAAAGCGCTTGAGCACCAGTTTGTGTTTCTTTTCCCTTCGTGGTTTTATTCCTCATATATACATATATATATACACAGTGTGTATATATATACATATATATGGGAATGAACTCAGAATGGTTCCCTGAGTTTTTTATGATATACACAGACCGTGCATGGAACAAGGAACTTTTCTGGGATAATTAAATCCACTACAGTCCGAATAAGTAATGGCAAATGACAAATACCATAGTTTTTCTTTTTCATGATGTTAGCCCGACGTGGGCAACAACTATGGTATTTGTCATTTACCATTACTTATTCGGACTATAGTGGATTTAATTATCCCAGAAGAGTTCCTTGTTCCATGCACGGTCTGTGTATATCATATACATATATATATATATATATATATATAGGCCCGGATTTAGCTATAGGCGAACTAGGCGATCGCCTAGGGCCTCGCGCCAAAGGGGGCCTCGCTCAAGCCGTTTTGCGCGTTCTGTTCAAGTGATATTAATGATTTAGAACTCTATGAAGAACTTAAAGTACTTTGCAGGTTTATACCTGAGAAAACAGATCTCGGAAATGCCCTTGTTTATATAGTGCAAAAACAACTAAGTGAGATTTATCCTAATGTTTATGTTGCACTTCGAATAGTATTAACAATCCCAGTTACTGTTGCTTCGGCTGAAAGAAGTTTCTCGCGTCTCAAACTTATTAAAACATATTTGCGTTCCACCATGTCTCAAGCGAGATTGCAATCATTAGCTATGTTATCAATAGAAAACGATATAACAAATTCATTAGATTATTCTCAATTAATTGAAGAGTTTAGCTCGAAGAAAAGTAGAAAAGCATTGCTGTAATATTCAAGGAGCCTCTGAACCAAATATTAAAGCATTAATATTTAGCCTGATAAGTCGATCGCTCACTATTATAAAAAATGAAATGTCAACATCTCTTATACATCACATATGAAAAACGTTTTATACTATGGAAAGTCATTACCTATAATATTATATAAATCTTAGAAATCATTGTCTTATATTTTCGATACAAATCTTGATTCATATTATAATTTATACTTATTTGTATGGTTTATTTATATTTCTTATACAATTTCCATGCGTGATTATTTTGGTTTGGTTTAATTTTTAAGTGCTGGCATAGTTCTGTCTGTGCGGGATTCTAATATTGCTGGTATAGTACCGATAATTAAGTCCATATTTTCATATATATAGGCCTAGGGCCTCGCAATTTCTAGATCTGCCTAGGGCCTCGCAACTTCTAGATCCGGCCCTGTATATATATATATATATATATATATATATATATATATATATATATATGTTAAACACAGACCATGCATGGAACAAGGAACTCTTCTGGGAAATTACATCAATTATAATTCGAGTAAGTAATGATAAATGACAAATCCTATAGTTTTTTCTTTTTCATGATAGAAAGGCCAACGTGGGCACCGGGTTACTCGCAAAGAGGCCCCAAAATATAGCTTCCCTCACCAGCTATCTGCAAAGCAGTTAGGATCCAGCTTTGGGACAGGATCTAGGGTTTACAACTTACACCTAGCCTACTACATTCAGAACCTCAGTATACACAAGAAACTCGTTTCATTCACGTCGGATTGAATACATAAAAGAAAAAGGGGTAACTATTGTATTTTTAGCCAAAAAACAATCCGACGTGAATGCAACGAGTTTCTTGCGTATGTTGAGGTTCTGAATGTAGAGGTTAGGTGTAAGCTGTAAAACCTAGATCCTGTCCCAAAGCTGGATCCTATCTGCTTTGCAGATAGCTGGTGAGGGACGCTATATTTTCGGGCCTTTTTGCGAGTAACCCGGTGGGTGCCCACGTTGGCCTTTTCATCATGAAAAAGAAAAAAAAAACTATGGTATTTGTCATTTATCATTACTTACTCGAACTATAGTGGATGTAATTTCCCAGAAGAGTTCCTTGTTCCATGCACGGTCTGTGTTTAACATATAAGTTTCTCAGGGAACCATTTTGAGTTTGTGTATATTAAACGGACGTGTTATGTGCTTTGAAAAGTGGACGTTCAATGTCCCGGTTGAGGTTTAAGTTTTGTTTTTTGGCTAAAAATACAATAGTTACCACTTTTTCTTTTATGTATTCAATCCGACGTGAATGCAACGAGTTTCTTGTGTATACTGAGGTTCTGAATGTAGTTGGCTAGGTGTAAGCTGTAAACCCTAGATCCTGTCCCAAAGCTGGATCCTAACTGCTTTGCAGATAGCTGGTGAGGGAAGCTATATTTTGGGGCCCCTTTGCGAGTAACCCGGTGCCCACGTTGGCCTTTCCACCATGAAAAAGAAAAAAAAACTATAGTATTTGTCATTTGTCATCACTTATTCGAACTATAGTGGATGTAATTTCCCAGAAGAGTTCTTTGTTCCATGCACGGTCTGTGTATATATATATATATATATATATATATATATATATATATATATATATATATATAAAAATAAATGGATATATATATATATATATATATATATATATATATATATATATATATATATATATATATATATATATATATATATATATATATATATATATATATATATATATATATATATATATATATATATATAGTGTGTATATAAAAATATATATAAATAGGTAGATAGATATATATATAGTGTATATATATATTATATAATATATATATATATATATATATATATATATATATTATTAGTGGGGAGGGCCAGAAACTGGCACAGCGCTGCGGCCGGATTAATGCGGCCCATTGCGCTAAGCCCCTACGCCTGGATTATGTTTTATAGCATCGTCAGGCGTTTGAAGAGTGTTTACTTTCTACTGTGGCACTGCGAATAAAACAACTATTTTACTTTTCGAATTATGTTGAAAATATTGGTAGCCAACCAGGTCTTATAAGTTATACAGAGCTTGTGTATACCTAACAGCATACGTGAAATAATTATGTCACAGGGGTACTTAGGTACCTAAGGCCAGCCTATCTCATACGGCAGTGACCTTGAGAACTTTTGGAATGCTAACCGAGGCCCTGATCCGCCTTTGCCCCCAACTTTTTATAAGTACAGATCTGACCACCACAACACAATTAAGAAAGTTCACTGCAACGGCTACACTGAATATTAGTTCAGAGTGATGATGGCGTCGAGGGTCCCAACACTATTATAAAATTACAAAGACATTCCTCGATACAATGCATTAAATGACCCATATAAGTCATAATCGGGGTATGAAATTGGTTGATAAAAAAGAAATCACTTTACGTAAGTCACAGGTACAAAAATGGTAAAAGTATAATACATCACAGGTCGTTTATGAATGAAATAATAAAAAATAAGAAGTTTCCAAGTTATTTCAAATATCTTTGGTGCTACTGTGGAAAAACTCTATCATCAAACTCAAGGAGCACTGTGGAAGTTATTTTACTATTTAATTATACCCTTTGTGCTTAAATTTAACTATAAATTTCAGCGTTTCCAACTCCTATTCTGCTTTTTGGCGCCCTGTACATTTTATAATTCATCCCGGAGCCTGGCTTTCTAGTTGTCATAGCGCCTCCCGTCAGAATGTCTTTAATTCTTTGTTTTCCGCGTTCCTGGAAGTTAGAGATTTTTACTGTAAATACATTGTACTGTTTCAATAACCCTACCTTTTATATATTACTAAATTACTCTATTAAACCCAGTTCTACAATATTAAATATGAGACTCCAAACAACTTCTTTAAAACTAGAATATTTTACAAGAGCATGATAGGCGGAAATCATAGGCGGAATCTGCAGTATCGGATTAATGCACAGGCCACCTAGCCCGGACCTAGGGCCCTCACTATACAGGGGTCCGCCGGCCACCGAAGTAAATCAATTGTTTTTATTTTTTATTTTTTTTTGTACCTAACAGCGATTTGGCTGCAGCATTTCTTAATTCTGCTATTTCATTAAGAATGTTTTTGACTTTACCCTTACAAACGTAGAAAGTATGCAGGATGGATATTAATGAATTATGAGATGATTAATTTTACATTTCTTTTGTGCATTTTAAGTTAATATACTGTATTGTGCCATCATATATTATATGTTGGGTGAATTATCTTTATGAATAGATGATAATAAAATTTATGTAATTTTGTTTATGAATTTCATGATTTTGTAGAGTATGAGGGGGGCTCCAAATATTACCCGGGCCTAAGGCCCCACAAAATCTAAATCTGTTCCTGGCGATCTGGCGTTATTGTTTTTCAGCACCCAATTGGTGGAAAAGCTTTAGCCATAGGATAATTAACGCATGCACCGTTTAGTTCAAATGTGTTGAGTCACGTAGCCTATTTATCATAGTTTTCAGAAGATAGCCTACTTGTATTTCGGGCTATTTATTTAAAAATTGTACTTTTGTTTAAATTTTATATTTTATAATTATTATTTATATTTTTTTAATCCCAACAAGTTAAACTCCTGCCCTCACTGTCTTCACTTCATTTATACGGAAATGGTGTTATCCAATGAACTATGGACGCTGGTATATATATAAATATATAATTATATATATATATATATATATATATATATATATATATATATATGTGTGGTTTTTGTATAAAACAAAATTGCCTCCTGCATTTAATTGTTTGATAGGGCTTTGTCTAATACGCATGCAGGTATGGCTAGCCACTGAAAAGATAAGGCGTACGGAGTGTTTGGTGGCATCATCTGATGCCGCCACACGACATCGAGGAGCATCCTGAGAGTCATCGCAATGTTCTGACCCCTGAGGAAACCTTTCACACGAGTGAATCTGCCGCCGAAGCAAAGGGATATGATAACGACGAGATGCCGAGATGTTTCTGTCAGCAATGAAGAAGTTTATACAACAGAGTTCATGAACTCTGGCCTTGAAATTGCTGACAGTGACAACAGTTTCGAACGGGTATCAGAGGCTATCCATCACGCGAAGAAAGACCTTGAAGTTTACTGAAAGATATCGAGTCTCGGTCTTGACAGAAAAGTATCATAGATTACTTAGGTTCACTTTAGTCTAACAGAAGTTCGTTATCATCCCTCAACTTCATTATTTTTATTCAAATGTATAATACCTGGGAAGAAAGGAAAGAAATTGGGTTCTTTTTCATATTTTGCATAATTTACTTATTATATACTCATGTGTATATATATGTACCGTAGAAGATTAAGCGTGCGAAAGTAAATAACAAGCCCTTGTGGTTTACTTCTAGAGTAGGGGATATTATAAAGAGTAGAGATAGAGCTTATAAGCTACATAAGTGCGATAAAGACAATTTGCGGTTACGAAACAACTACATATCTCTAAGGCGTGAAGCGAAAAGCGTAATAAAAAAATGCAAGCGTGATTTTGAAATCTCCATAGCTCGTGACGGCAAAGAAAACCCCAAGCGATTCTTTCAATACCTCAATAATAGGAATCCAGTAAAGAGTGTCTTGGGGCCGTTGAAAAATTTTGAAAGAGAGCTAGTTTCTGAAAACAAACAAATGGCTACCTTGCTAAACGAATTTTTTACGTCAGTTTTTACAATAGAAGATGTGACGAATATCCCCACGATCTTAGACGTAATACCGTTTGAAAATGGTAATACTTTAGATAATATTGTAGTTAGTGAAAGGGAGGTAATGCGCTATATTGATAAAATGAAAATGCGTAAATCACCGGAGCCGGATTCCATATATCCCATACAACTAAAAGAATTAAAAGAAAGCATTGTTTTGCCGCTAGCAAAGATTTTTAATGCGTCTATTTATGAGGGGTGCGTACCAGATAATTTCAAGTTAACAAATATAAAACCTATTTTTATGAAAGGCGATAAAAGTGCGGCGGGAAATTATAGCCCAATCAGTTTAACGTGTGTTGTAGGTAAGCTACTGGAATCAATAATTAGGGATCGTATAGTCGGACACTTGAAATTGCTTAACTTGATTAGAAATACGCAGCATGGTTTTAGGAGAAACAAATCTTGCTTAACTAATCTTTTTCGAAATATCACAATGTAATAGGACTAGAGATAATGGGTGTAAGTTGACAAGTAGAAAGTTCGAGACAGCAGTTGCCAAACACTCTTTTACGCATAGAATAGTAAATAGCTGGAATAGTTTGCCGGTAGAAGTAATTAGTAGCACGTCTATAAATATGTTTAAAAATCGATTAGACGCAAATGTTGATAGATTGGGTATAGTTTAAGGGAGTAAAATTAAGGCTTTGTGGTTCAGAACCCACATAAAATTGTAGTTCCCCTCCGTCACCACGGAGGACATGCGTATAGGCTTAAGGATAGGCTTAAGGAGTTAAAATTGACTGCACTCGAGACTAGGAGGCTAAGGGGTGATCCAATCCGGGTTTTTCAAATTATGAATGGGTTCGATAATGTAAATAGAGATAGCTTTTTCGAAATATCACGATGTAATAGGACTAGAGATAATGGGTGTAAGTTGACAAGTAGAAAGTTCGAGACAGCAGTTGCCAAACACTCTTTTACGCATAGAATAGTAAATAGCTGGAATAGTTTGCCGGTAGAAGTAATTAGTAGCACGTCTATAAATATGTTTAAAAATCGATTAGACGCATATGTTGATGGATTGGGTATAGTTTAAGGTAGTAAAATTAAGGCTTTGTGGTTCGGAACCCACATAAAATTGTAGGTCCCCTCCGTCACCATGGAGGACATGCGTAATACGCAACTACAACCACAGTTAGGTAGATCAGCCATGAGTGAATCCTAGGTTCTTTGTTGGTCTGAAACATTTTATATATATATATATATATATATATATATATATATATATATATATATATATGTGTGTGTGTGTGTGTGTGTGTGTGTGTGTGTGTAAAAATGAACAATCAATAATTCCCATATAATCTTTTTATTCAAATATTCATTTTTACATAAGGACCAAACTCGCATAATGCAAGTTTGAATGACTTTAGTATTCAATGTATGGTAAATTCTTTAACCAATTATTATTTATATGTTGTTCATTCATACATCCATTTCCTTTCTTGACCTTTATCTTTTGTTAATTTTATTAATTATTCATTCAGCTACCTATTGTCTATTTATTGTCAACCTATTGTGTGACTACCAATATGTGTACAAAACTTTATGCATTCGTACATGTTCGCAAATGATCATGATCACGTACGTAGTTACCTTACACGTAAGTACGTTAATATGTATTCTTTTTATTTATTTTCTTTAAATTAATTAATTTCTCGCAATACTGATAAATGCTTATGCAAGTGTTCGAATTCCGCTGACAGCAGCGAAAGCGAGTGAAAATCTCCTCTCGCTTGCTTCTAATTTATAAAACATTATTATGTGTGTTGTTATATATATATATATATATATATATATATATATATATATATCAGGGGCGGCTTCTTAATGAATGCAAGGCATGCACTGCATGCGTAAATAATATACTCAATGAATTTAAAATTATTATTTAAGTTAAAAAAATAAAGTTAAAATTATTATTAATATTATTAATATAATATTGGTTCTGTCCTCGGTTACTACATAACTCATAAGAATACCATAAAAGACAAAATACAGCTTATCTAATATGTACTACACTGTAATGCATGTGGCTGCATGCGTAAGTAAAATTACCACGAGCCGCCACTGAATTATATATATATATATATATATACCGTATGTGCCCATGTACTTTATGTTATACTCTTAACATCCTAATTGTCCATAAATATGAAACACTGTAAAAAAAATATTGTTAACTGTTTAATTGTAATTAACTGTAATACTTTAATATAATGTAATTGATGTACTTTAATGAAACTATAATTAACGATAATAATTTAATATAATGTAATTAATTTACTTTAATGAAACTGTAATTAACGATAATAAGTGAATGTGAATTAATTGGTAATTATAATCATAATTATAGTAAACCAAAATTACAATTTACTCAATGTACGACCCGACATTATGTCGCTATTAGGAATGTATACGCGGCGATATTATTATTTTTTTATTATTATTTTTTTCGTTGGATAAATTTTTGATGTGCTTTCTACTTTGCCAAATAATTGGTGACTTGTTCTTTTTAAAATTTCTTAATCATTTTTTTTAGATTTAGCTTAATGAATCCTGATTAAAAGTTTGCAATGTTCATGTTTTGTATACAGTCTCTCTTCGTTATAAAAGATGAAGTCATGTCTTGCCTAAGCATTTAATTGTAAATCTTAAACCTTTAATTTTTGCTCAGATGCATATTTTAGTGTAAAGATGCATAGTTCAATTTCCACTTCCAATTAACTTGGCAGACCCGGAAAACATCAGATCTGAAAATACGCTGTTTAAGATAAAAATATGGCTTCCTCTTCCTATATCCTGTTTATCTGTTTAAAAATTGTCACAGCAAAAAAGTTTACTTTATTTTTAACTATTGTGCAAAAATAATACAGCCTTTTCAACATTTAATAATAATTATGTTAGCAGAAAAGTGGTATATAAACCCACAAAATTTCTTCCATATTCATTCAGAATTAGACGCAAAGACTGAGCATTTCCTGTAACATTTTAGCAGTAAATTACAGTAAGAAACAGTCTTTACCTTCTCTTTCGAACCTGACTCTCTTCAGAGAACTTAGTCATTAAAATCTCCTGATACGTTACAAGAAGAATCGGGGAACCCTCAGAGAATTTAATAAGCATCCCAGAATCCTCCGAGCCACTATAGAAGAACTCGGAGAGTAGTATAGATGAAACTACTACGAGTAACAAATCCGTTGCCGCCACCTAACCAGAACCCCCGTCGACTTCGAACCAACCCAGGCCATAGACGGAGGGGGTTAACATATATATATATATATATATATATATATATATATATATATATATATATATACCGTATATATAAACGTTAATTTAATATTAATACTGTCTGTGATTTATAATGCATCCTATTTTTGTGACATTTGGAAATCCTAATATTTCTTTGCATCCCATTGGGACTTACACTTCTTACATTTGGGAAAGCCTATATCAAACGTCACCTCTACTCATGGATTGTCAAGACTTGCTACTTTCTATTAATTTATTGCAGCGTTTTCCATCTTCCGTATATGACAACAGAAGCTATACTTTGAATTTATAATGCCACGTGCCCATATATTTATTTTACTTTAATTCTGTTTGTTGGACGTTCCAAATGGAAGACAACACCATATACATTAATAGCATTTTTCCAGATTTAGCACTGTGGAGGTACGGTATGTTCGTGAGCATCGTATCGATGTTCTTTTCCTGTCTTAAAAATTAATATATCTGTTGAGGAGGAATAAAATGATTCTGGAAAAGGCTTAATATTAATAATAATATTTGGAGGTACAATAATATTGTAAATAAATTAATAGAATTAAATAACAGAGATAGATAGACCTAATAGCAATATTTTTCATTCGTACCACCACTTCGATTATAAAATGCAAAAGTTTTGATTTCACGATTCACGGTTTTCTCTTGTTTTATGAATCATCAAGACGCTACATTTTCGATTAATTTCCACTTTGCAGCATTCCCAATTTCACTTGCGGAACGAAAGTGGCAATGCTCGAACTGAGAATTCCAGATTTCGAAGAAAGTTTCTTGACTTTGTAAACGATAAAATGAGGGATATGACGCAGTTGCGGGACCGAGGAGTATTTTCTATGAAAAAATCTCGCTCATAGTCGGAAATCTTGCCGTGTTAATGCAAACGGCTCGATATGAAAATCATTACCTTTGAGATTCCCACTTTCATATTTCTCATTCTTGGACGAATACTGAAATGGGATTGACCAAGATTGGGAACAATCAACGTACGAGTGCAGTAAAAGTCTACGGACAAAAATGAGCGTGCATAGAGGTTTCATTAATTTTTTCCATGTAAAGGGTGAGCCAAAATGGTGTTTTCAAGAAAAACTTATTGCACATTATTGTAGAAACATCTTTTTGAATAATTTTATGTAACCTTTTTCGGAAAAGAATTAGCATACATTGGTGCTCAGACATTAACTGAAAGATGAACGTCTATACTGTTTAATATTTTACTTCCCTGCATATGAAACATCATTTACAGTTAGGATCTTCGAAATTAAGACGTAATTGGAATTACTGCATTTCAAAGGTTTATTTCAAATAACTCTATTTATGAGAAACACCTACGTATCTTTTCCAAAAATATTCTCATATTTTCATTTTTCGCTGCTTATCCTCTCCGATCAACGCATTTATCGATTTTCGATCTAAGAAATCAGAACTGGCGAAGAGCAGATATTAAATAACACCCTTGGTATCATTTTGAAAAGAATTTTTCATTTAAAAACTGTTGCAGTAACGTACATCATTTCAAATTATTGTTTTAGTAATCTGTTTATAGGAGCAAATTGTTTATAGAGGTAAAGTGTTTATACTGTAGGAGTAAATTGTTTATAGAGGTAAAGTGTTTATAATGTAGGAGTAAATTGTTTATAGAGGCAAAGTGTTTATACTGTAGGAGTAAATTGCTTATAGGAGATTGTAGATACCAATCGACCAGGGAAGTATTCCGGTGAGGACGTTAAACAGAAGATAGGGAGTGCTGGAACTCTCGTTTCTCCTGTCACTGTCCTCCTTAGCTGATCTTTTTTCGTGTCTCATCTACCATGTGAGCAGTCGAGCATGCTCTCAAACACACACTTCTCTCCCTATTCCTCACTACATATACATACATCTTACAACATAATCTTTTGATGATCTTTTTCAAAATTGAGAAAAAGAATGGCATCAACTTCAAGAGCCTCGGAGTCCCGTGGGGAGCGGACCATAAATGTCCCCACTTCTGGTTCCCCCGCTGCTGATAACGAGAAAGCAGACACGGGTAGAGGGTCTGCTACCACCCATTCGAGATGTTCTGTGCTTCTGCCTGATTAACTTTTTATTAATTTCTGCAACATTTGTGGCCTTTTCTCAAATTTTCAATCTGTTGAACACCACCTCTCCTCATCTACACCTCATCTTTTTCTCATTGAAACTCAGGTGTATGGGACAAGTGACAGCAACCTCTTTTTTGTACCTTCTTATTTTCTCCATACTCAGTTTCACTACAAAGGTAGATGTTGCGTATATGTTCGCAATGACCTGACTTGTTCGCCTATTCCCGAGCTCGAATCTTACGAATTCTATACCCTCTGGCTACGGCTTACATGCCAATATCAAACTTAATACTACATCTGCGCTGTTTACCTTTCTCATAATTCTACTGACTATCCAAAATTCTTTGACTACCTCACTTCCAAAGTGGAATACATTCTACCCCGCATTCACTTTCCTGAAATCTCTATTTTAGGAGATTTCAATGTTCACCACCACCTTTGGCTTTCCTCCCATTTCACTAACAGCCCTGGTGAACTAACTTACAACTTTTTTATCCTAAATAACCTTAAGCAGATTGTACAGCACCCTATATGTATCCCTAATCGTCTTGAAAATAGGTCTAACATTCCACCCCCTTGTTGAAAGGTGCCAATCCCCCCCTCCCCTCCATGGTGCCGGTGCCACAAAAAAAAGAGGGAAGAGGGCTTGCAAGCACAGGGGAGTGGTTTATCCTTCAAGCTGCCATCCAAACCTAACTTAAGAGATAGGAGGAGGAGAGAGAGCATCCTTCGCCTGGAAACCCAGGCGCATAACGAGCGCTCTTGATAGCATCAGCTGGCTTAGAAATCTTAATCCGCCAGTTGGCTTAGAAGTCTTTACACATACATATGTATATATATATATACAGACTCCGCAAAACGTCTTGATAGAATCGCTCTCGAAAGATAGATATGAATACGCTATGAAGTTATTCGTCGGAAACACAGCAATCGGTCCCCTATTGGCGTCATCTGCTCTCTGGCAACATTCCTGACTCTGAACAACTGTTGGGTGTACGAAATGGCTACAGTGCTTGTTAAGCTCTTGTGAGAGGAGGGTGTGTCTACCTGTTTTCATGTTTATCCGCCCAGTGGATCTTGCTGTGTGGACTTTCAGCCCCCATATTTTTTTGTTCGCTTATTAATCATGCCTGGGAGTAATATGTCTACAGAGGAGAAGGTCAGGATCGTCACTCTGATGGAAGAAAACGTGCCTTTAAATGAAATTGTGCGTCGTACCAGCCGCGGTATTGCCACCATCCACATCCTCAAGGCTTCTGCTCGTCACTTGCCTCCTGGTAAACTTCCTTGCATTAAACCACGCTCTGGACGCCCACGCAAGACCACCAAAGCCACAGACACACTTATTAGGTATGATGTATTGAAGAGCCCACGTAAATCTGCAGCAGAACTGAAAAAAGCACACCCAGATCTCCTCGGAAGCGTCTCGAAACGAACCAGTCAGCATCGCCTTCAAAAGGAGGTGAACCTTCCCTCCCGGCGTCCTGCAAGCAAACTGCTGCTTACACGCATCACCTTCGCCAAGAAATATCAACACTGTTGAGCAGTGGTCAGAGGTTATGTGGAGCGATGAAAGCACCTTTCGTTGCATTACAGCACATGAAGGGAGTGTAAGATGGCCGAGCAACATCAGCAGGTATGATCAGCGGTACACCAATAAAACAGTGAAACACTTGGATAGTGTTATGGTGTGGGGGTGTTTTAGTGGTGCTGGGGCTCGTGAGGGATTGTATTTCTTACCTAAAAACACCACAATGAATGGTGAGAGGTACATCGACGATCTTAATGATCATTTTCTTATATTTCATGAGAATCACGGTAGTGAATATTTCATGCTGACAGTGCCCCCTGCCATAAATCAAAAAAGGTAACCAAGTAGCTTTGTGACCACAATGTTCAGGTGTTAGAGTGGACAGGCAATTCACCTGACCTGAATCCTATTGAAAATGCATGGGCCTATATTAAAGAAAAGCTTAATTCATGTGATACATCCTCTATGCCACGTCTCAGCGAGGCCATCAAGAAAATGTGGATATTCGATTTGGACTCAAAATAGTTCCATAATCTCGCATCATCTATGCCAAAACGTTTGGAAATGGTCATCAGGAACAATGGTTGGACAAGGAAGTACTAACTGAAGGGTAAGTGCATGCCAGTTTTTGTTCATGTTGTTTATTTTAGTTGTTGTTCACAATAAACGTAACCGGAAAGGTGGTCTATCAAGACTTTTTGCGGAGTCTGTATATATATATATATATATTATCCAAGGCAGTCAACTTAATAATGTTCCAATTGGTGCTAGAAATTAATTTTTATATTGTTGTGTATACATTACACTGTGTAACACTGATTCTGTTTATATAGAATTTTTTGTTTTTATATGCATTTGTGGGTGCTGAGTCCAAATCTGGCCTTCGTTTGTATGTATCATCAATGGTTTCAGAGATAATCCATTTTTCATGTTTTACCAGTATAATGTTATTATGGGCTCAGCAATATCAGATTAATCAGGAATTGTTGAGAACAATCCGGATGTTCGTTGACAGTTTCTTGCTCTAGAAATTGCCCGAAACTTCCACTGTGCTATATAAAGAAGAGCGCAGAGTCTGAGAAGTCAGTAAGTGTGAGCACACAAAGAAAGCAGGTTGTTTGTCTGATTGTTACCATCACTGAGGTACTGTTTTTCTGTGCTGACGATTTGAGTGTTATCGATCCTTTTTTATTGCGAACATTATTTCAGTGTTGTGAATACATCTTTTTTCTGGAATTTGTAATCTGTTGCAGATTTAATAACTCTTCTCTCTATATCTGCAGGTTATGATTAATGTAGTACAGTTTGGTAAAGAGAATAGCAACTAGAGCTTGTAAACACTCGCCGGATATATTCTGCTACGTTTGTGGGTATTACATAGGCCCCAAGCAAGTAGCGCACAAGATTGTGAAAGGCACCAAGTTCTGGATCACGTATCAGCTCTATTTTGGTATGCCTATGGGTGACCAAGATAAGCCCTGGGCACCCCATCTGATCTGTGGAAGCTGCGGCTCCACACTTGAAGGGTGGCTGCGGGGAGTACGCAAGGCAATGCCCTTTGCGGTACCCAGAATATGGAGAGAACCAAAGAGCCACCATGACGATTGCTACTACTGCATGGTAGATGTTTCTAAGTACAGGAAAGTTAAAGGAAGGCAGACTCTTCAGTATCCAAGCATAGCGTGGTCCATAGCTCCTGTACCACATGGCGAAGGTCTTCCAATACCACGTCCACCAGAACAGGTATCTATCCATTACTTTACCTTCTGTATTTACAGACTGTGGGTCATTATGTGTCGATTTTTCCTAGTGCTGATGCTCTTCTACATATATAGCTATGCCTATATTTTGTTTCTTTGCTTTGCAGGTTGAAAATGAGGAGGCAGCTAGCTCATCTGAGATGTCGGTTGGTGAGGACAGTCATGATGAAGAATATACAGTAACTTTCAGTACAAACCCTCACTTTCCAAATCAGAGGGAATTGGACGACTTAATTAGAGATTTGGGTCTGACGAAATCAGGGTCTGAGCTTCTGACCTCCAAACTCAAAGAGTGGAATTTGCTTGGAGAAGACTGCAAGAGCACTGTATACCGAAAGCGGCATGAAGAGTTTGCAAGGTTCTACGATGTCAATGGCTCTCTCTGTTATTGCAGCGAGGTTAATGGTCTATTCACAGCTATTGGGTTAACACATATACCCTCAGAGTGGCGCCTGTTTATTGACAGTTCAACTCGGAGTTTAAAAGCTGTTCTACTCCACAATGGGAACAAATATCCATCTATACCAGTTGCACATTCTGTTCAAATGAAAGAGGACTGTGAAAATCTCAAACAACTGCTCACTCAAATCAGGTATGAACAATATAACTGGGACGTGTGTGGTGATTTCAAAATGATTGGTTTCCTGTTAGGTTTACAAGGAGGGTTTATTAAATATTCATGATTTCTTTGCCTGAGGGATAGCAGGGCTTCAACTGAGCACTATAAAACAGTTCAGTGGCCTCCACGTGAAGGACTGCAACCAGGAAAGTACAGTGTATTCAGGGAACCTCTTGTGAAGCCTGACATAGTTCTGCTACCACCTCTCCATATTAAGTTGGGTCTAATTAAGCAGTTTGTAACTGCGTTAGATTTTGGAGGGGAAGTTTTCCAACAGATTCGGGTCATGTTCTCTAAACTCACCGAGGCCAAAGTCAAGGCTGGCATCTTTGTAGGACCACAAGTCAAGGCGCTGTTGAATTCAAAGAACCTTGAAGCCAAGATGACTCCGATCGAAAAAGATGTGGTTCGTGGGTTTTTAAGCAACCATGAAGCACCAAACTATAAGGAGTTAGTGTCAAACTTGATTAAGTGCTATGGCAAAATGGGGTGCCGTATGTCTTTAAAATTACACTATCTGCATTCACATCTAGACTTTTTTCGTGATAACCTGGGCGATGTGAGTGAAGAACATGGCGAAAGATTCCATCAAGATATTCAAACGATGGAGAAAAGGTACCAGGGCCATTGGGATGCTTCCATGATGGGAGACTACGTATGGTCGCTGATCAGAAAGGATAAGAATGTTCATACGCGGAAGTCGCGTTCTTCAGTGCATTTTTAAAGAACGCACACTGCATAACGAGGCTTGTTATTCTCTTATCGGTTCTCCTCATGATATATATTATATCCTTTGCACCATTTTGGGTTTGTCAAACAATTTTGGCTCAATAAACATTAATTTCCAATAGTGTTTTTATTTTCAGAAAATATTTATGTTAGCCTTCTTTATATACTTTGCCATATGAAAAGTGTGATAACCTATATTTTTTTAACTGTTGATGATAGAGGAAAACCAATATCATTTTTGGAATCAGCGCCCAGACCTCATTAAGAAACGACAGAAAAATCACAATAAACAGGAAACCTTTCAAATTTTGTTACCCAGTGTTATTAAGAATAATTATTATATTTAAAAATAAATAATTAATTTGCCCTCTATAACATTATAGTTACTCGTTTTGAATAATTGTGAGACTCTTGTCAAATCTATTCGTATATATATAATATATATATATATATATAATATATATGCACTAAAATCACAAAATAACACGTGACCTTATTAATAAGCAAACAACCACAGGGAAAAGGAAACACAAAGTCCGAGCACTTTCGTGATATATTCACATTATCAAGGAGGAATGTGAATATATCACGAAAGTGCTCGGACTTTGTGTTTCCTTTTCCCTGTGGTTGTTTGCTTATATATATATATATATATATATATATATATATATAATATATATTATTAGGATGGATCGATTTTACATTTTTTTCGATTTCCATATTCTAATAGAGACAAAAACTTGCGCATGCATGAGAAAATAGCCTCTGCAAAATCTTAGCTTAATAGGTAATCATCTTCTGCCCCCGGCAGAGCGATGAAAATCATATTTTAGTAGTCAAAAACGTATTTTTCTTATAATTTTTAAAATATTTCAATATGCATCAAAATTATTCCTAATAACTATAAAGTCGATGAAAAAGACCTCATATGATCGTTTTTCCAAGCGCGTTGTCCTACGTTAATATCTTTTGCCTCCGGCAACAACGTCAAATGTTGAAAAAATAGGTAATTTATATACATATTTTCAGATCATATAGTTTTAGTTCAATAACCAGAATCCCAGTACATGGGGCATTTCACTCCTGCATCAGGTTCTGCCACTGCAATAACATCAGGTATCATCAACTTTCTAGAGACTAACAATATTAGCACGGACGACATTGTGGCTATCGGCTGTGATGGTACCGCAGTGAACACGGGTCGAAAGGGTGGAGCCATTCGTATGATTGAAATGAAACTACAAAGGCCAGTTCAGTGGATCATATGCCTATTACACGGTAATGAATTATCACTGCGACACCTCATTCAAGACTTGGACGGCAAAACAACTGGGCCAATGGGCTTTACTGGACCAGTTGGAAAACAACTGAACGACTGCGAAAAACTTCCAATTACAGAATTCGATGCCATTCCATCTCCCGACATTGACATAGATGATGCCGAGTTGAGCACTGACCAAAAATATTTGTTAGGCATCTACAGAGCAGTGTCGAGCGGTAGCTGCTCTTCAGCTCTCGCGGCTCGAAATGCAGGTAAGATGGCGCATTCCAGGTGGCTGACAACAGCAAATAGATTTCTGCGCCTCTATGTTTCAACCAGTGAACCCTCCAGCACCTTCAACGAAATTGTGCGATTCATTATGACAGTTTACGCACCAATTTGGTTTAAGATAAAGAAAAACTCCAGTTTCACTGAGGGCGCAAAACATTTTTTCGAAATGATGCGTCTCTCTCAGACCATGCCTCAAAGATCTAAGACAATCGCCAACAAAGTCCTCCGTAGAAATTCTTTCTTTGCTCACCAGAAAATATTTTGATCTCCATGCTACATGCCGATGAGCAACACATAAGAGAATTGGGATGGAGAAGAATATTAAAAGCACGATCAAAACAATCACCAGCGGGGGAAATTCGAGCCTTCGCCATGCCTGAGCTGCTCTACGATAGTCAAAACTATTACGAAATGATCAACTGGCAAACGGCTGAGGTGACCGAACCCCCCGTTACAAAAACAATACCTGATACCCGAATAAAAGAGTTTGTTGAGACGGGAGACCAGCCTGATGGACTGATCCCACTATTCCTTTGTCATACTCAAGCGGTCGAGAGACTCATCAAATTAGTAACCGAAGCCTCTTCCAGTGTAAGTGGAATAGAAGAGAGGGACGGATTCATCCGCTCCCGTCTTCACTCCCGAACAAAAATTCCACGATTTGATTCTAAGAAAGATTACCGTATGTAAATCGACATGCAGCCAAAGGAAGGGTGGTTGGGGCTGGATAGGGTGGAACTCGACGTACAGCCACCTCCTCGTGGTGAGTTCTGGGTTGCTAATTTTATAAAATTAGCAAGCGAGGAGCTGTGCTTAGTACTTATCGTACTTATAACATCGCATTAACGTAATTATAATCCACATTTAGACTTTTATCGGGGACAGAAGATATTACTCTAGAGTCATAAAATTTTGCGTGTGTGTTATTTCATGCCTAAGCAACGATATAAATGCTATGGGAAATATATAAATGCATTATTTAAGACAAAGAGCCGATCTGAAAATATGTATATAAATTACCTATTTTTTCAACATTTGACGTTGTTGCCGGGGGCAAAAGATATTAACATAGGACAACGCGCTTGGAAAAACGATCATATGAGGTCTTTTTCATCGACTTTATAGTTATTAGGAATAATTTTGATGCATATTGAAATATTTTAAAAATTATAAGAAAAATACATTTTTCACTACTAAAATATGATGTTCATCGCTCTGCCGGGGGCAGAAGATGATTACCTATTAAGCTAAGAGTTTGCAGAGGCTATTTTCTCATGCATGCGCAAGGTTTTGTCTCTATTAGAATATGGAAATCGAAAAAAATGTAAAATCGATCCACCCTAATATATATATATATATATATATATATTATATATATATATAAATAAACCCTTAAGGCTTACATCTACATTTTATTCGCTATTGGATCACAAAAAATTTCATCCGCACTTTGAATGACCTACATTATTAATAATAAATACAATCGTTTTACAATGTCGTCAATAATTGTGACTCTTGTCAAATGTATTCGTGTGTATATATATATATATATATATATATATATAAATAACACCGTGTAACGAAAAAAAAAATTTTTCTTTGTTTCTGAGCAATAACCTTTATTTTCTGATTCATTATGCTTCAAATCACTGGAAAAAAGCTGTCAGTGATTTTAAACTTCGGGTTTGTTGTCAGTACATCGATTTTGTTGAAATAAGAATATTATTATTTTTTAACCCTATATGGACATCTGCGACAGATCTGTAAACGCTTCAAAATTTACTATATATTTACCGAAACAAGTACATTTTAACTTAAATGACGATATCGTCAAATTTGTAACGGTTCGAGGAGTTTATATCACGAATTGGCAACTCCTACTGCAGAAAACCGAGCTTTAATGAAAAAAATAAGTTAGTGCGTCAGTAGAAGTAAAAGTGTATGGTTACGCAGTTCGTTTTTTATTTTTTATCACTTTATTTGATTAAAGGTAAGTTGATTAATTTTTTATTGCTCAGTATATGTTGTTAGAGTGGCTGAAGTAATATAAAACAATTCTGATAAACTGAGCAGTAGAATATTTTATTGAAACGTAACAATATTGATGGCTCTGACATCCATGCCTTCTTTGCCACGTGGTATAAGGTTGTCTAATTTGTATTATATATATTACATTATATATATATTATATATATTATTATATTATATATATATATATTTATATATATATTATATATATATATATATATTACATTAAAAATCACATATTTATGTTCAAAGTACTCTAAATGAATGTTTAATATAGGTAAAAAAAATGTTAAGACAAAAATAAGAATTATGTCCATATAGGGTTAAATTAATCCATTATTTTTACTTTTTCAGACGTGTGACGTGTGACGAAGTTACTGTTATGGCTGCTCGTGGTTGCAAATACCCAGCGGATTCCTTCTGCTACGTGTGCGGCGAGTTCTTCGTAAAGACGGCTAAAAAACACTGCTTGGACAGTTGCACCCGTGGAAAGGAAGCCTATCATGCCTACTTCGGAATGCCAGTCGGTGACCAAGACAAACGCTGGGCACCACATGTCATCTGTGACTACTGTTGCCGCACTCTTGAAGGTTGGTTTAGAGGAGAGAAGAGGGCAATGCGTTTCGCTATCCCCCGTGTCTGGCGTGAGCCCTCAGACCATCTCACGGACTGCTATTTCTGTATGGTGGACCCAACAAAACGAAGAAAGGGGAAGAATGCGCCTCCCATTGAGTACCCTGACATTCCGTCATCTATTGCACCTGTTCCCCATAACGCGACGGACCTACCTGTGCCACAGCCTCCCTTGAGAGATCAATCTTGTCCAGCAGAAGAAGCAAGCTATGATGATTCCGAGGAGGAGCAAGGTGCGTCATCTGCTGCGCGCCGTCGACGCCGGGTGGCCGGTGAAAGGTGCCCCTACTACCCCAACCAAGAGGACATCAACGACCTCATCAGGGAAATGGCCTTGACAAAGTCCAACGCCGAGCTGCTCATTTCCAGACTGAAGCAGTGGGACTTACTGGACGACAGCGTTCGAATTACTTCCCAGAGGAAGCGGCATCGCGGCTTTTCAGTGTTCTTCACTCTTAGAGATGGGTTGTGCTACTGCCATGACATCAGAGGACTCTTCGACGCTGTGGGCATTCCCTGCAACACCTCTGACTGGCGGCTCTTCATCGACAGTTCATCTAAAAGCCTCAAGGCTGTTTTACTGCACAACACAAATCAGTGGCCCTCGATTCCTCTGGCTCATTCAGTGCACATGAAAGAAGAGTACCAGAACGTCAAAATCCTGCTGAGTGCACTGAAGTACGACAAATTCAGCTGGGAGGTCATTGGCGATTTCAAGATGGTGGCCTTCTTGATGGGGCTTCAGGGAGGCTTCACCAAGTTCCCTTGCTATCTGTGCCTCTGGGATAGCCGAAATACAGCCCTTCACTACGAGAAGAGGAACTGGCCCCTCAGGACCGGCTATGAGGTTGGGGCCCATAACGTGAAGCAAGAGCCGCTGGTGGAGCCAAGGAAAGTGCTGATGCCACCCCTGCACATCAAATTGGGCATCATTAAGCAGTTTGTTAAACAACTGGATCCAGAGGGTGAGGCCTTGAAGCACATCCAGGAGCTGTTCCCGAAGTTGTCGGAGGCGAAGATCAAAGCAGGAGTATTTGTGGGCCCTCAGGTGAAGCGACTTATTGACTCCGACAGCTTTCCTGAGAAGCTGTCTGAGGTTGAGCGGGCAGCTTGGACAAGCTTCGTTTCTCTAGTCAAAGGTTTCCTCGGAAACCACAAGGCAGAGAACTACAGGGAAATCGTTGACGAACTTGTGGACACGTACCGGAGCATGGGCTGCCGGATGTCGCTGAAACTGCACGTACTACACGCCCACCTTGATGAGTTCAAAGAAAACATGGGAGACTACTCAGAAGAACAAGGTGAAAGATTTCACCAGGATGTCAGCTCTTTCGAGGAACGCTACAAGGGACAGTACAATGAAAGTATGATGGGGGACTATATCTGGAACCTTTTGCGTGAGAGTGAACTGAAATACAATCGCCAATCTCGTAGACAAACTTCTTTTTGATTAAACTATAACGCTAGAATTTTTGTATCAATTTTGTATCAATTCTCCGTAGCAATACTCTTTATCAACGCTCTGCATCACTGCACTGTATCACTGTCTGTGTATTAACATATTATAATACATAATTATTCCCTACTCGTTTCCTTCTTTTTATTTTCATTTCTAAAGACGGGCCTGGAGAACTTCATTTTTCATCATTGATTTATCATAATAATCGTGTTAACATCAATTAAAATTATACTTAACAGGATTCATTTGATTTAAAAGCAGATAGTATGAAAAACCCTTAAATTAATAAGCAAAAATGGCAAAAAATCAATAAATCGATCTCATGAACTCAGAACCGAAGTCTGAACTTGGTGACTGCTCATTTTTACTTATTTATGCCCTAAAAAATCAGAAAATAATAGTTTTAACTCATGGACAAATTTTGTGTTACACGGTGTAATCCCTTAAGACACATCTATATTTTATTCGCTCTTCACGTTTTTTCAAAATTTATTTCTAAAATTTTTTCGGCTTAGACAAATGAGGCGCCAGATGGACTTCTCTGCACCTGAAATTAATGACAAAACTCAACTGTATAGGATGGGGCGACAGGTAAAATTTCGACTCGACCGATCGCTAATACTTTTCGTCGAGATTTTAATCCGAAACGAACAGGACTGAAACTCCAAATTTATTTTCCAAGCAGTATTCACCACAGCGCTTTGAAATAAAAATACTAACAATAATAATCACACACGCAAACTTCTCTCTCACTCTTTCTCTCTCTCTTTCTCATTCTATCCCGTATACCACAAGCAATTCTCTGTGGTGCTGTCTACTTAGGTATTAAGGTAGGTTGATTTTCCGCATTTTTTTAGATATCGACTTTGGACTAGTCTAGATAGTTAGGGCTTAATATGATAATAACTGACAAAACTTTTCAGATTCCTAGTTTTAACCGTTTTTTGAGGAAACCGTTTAAAAAATCGTCAAAAAATCGTACCGAAATATACCGCATTTTCGCAATTTTCGGCAGAAAAAATCATGCTATTTTCATAAAAAAATCCTGAAAAAAGTTACAATTTTATTGAAAAAAAGTAAAAAAAACATGTACAGAGTCAAATAGACACATTTAGATCCCAAGATCATCATAATTTTCACTGTAAGAGCCCTTAGAAGCAAAGGAAGGCCTCATCTGGCGGCTTAGGGCTTTGGCCAGAATGTGTTTGTGCCTTGATTCGAGTCCATAAACAGTATGGGAAGCTTCAGATGTCAGCTTCACGGCCCTCTCAACACTCTGAGAATGTGAAGGCAGATCAGGCAGCTCCAGCTTGGTGCCATTCAGCAATGCTTCTTGAAGCTCCTAGTCAGAAAAGTCTTCTGTGAGAGCAGGTTCACAGATGCCACTTTGAGAAAGGTTGATTAGTTCTGACCAGTGGATAGCTTCAATGTTGATGGCTGTGATCTTCTTCAGCCTCTTCTTGGCTGGCTTCCCACTTCTGAAAGAATAATAATTTATTTATTTTTTACTCCAGTTTAAGATTTAATCCCTATTAGTCTCAGAATTGCCCGAGTTCTATAAATCCCCATAATCGAATTTTTTTCATAAAGAGGGTAAGATTATTTCCATTATCAGAGGGGAGGGGGGGAATTGGGATAAGAAAATGTGAAAAAAAATTCGATTATGGGGATTTATAGAACTCGGGCATTTTTTTTATTAAATAAATCCCCATAATCAAATTTTTTTTTCACATTTTTTTAAAATTAATAAATGCTTACCTGATGGACAGAATTTTCTTGAGAGCAGCTTCTCTCACTTCCAAGTCATCAGACTTCATCATGGAATACAGCACATTCTCGGGCAGCAAGGCAAAAGCATTGTACTTCAGGTTCTTGAGAGCAACACCCTGGATTTCTTCAGACTGCTGCTTGATCCTCTGGATCATGTTGAAGATGTAAAGCTGCTGATTGTGGAACTTGCTGTCCATTTTGATCTCAAACCAACTGACTGCATACACTTCCACAATGAACTTGATGGCCTGGTAAAGCTTATCCTGTAGTTCTGGAGGGTAAGCACCTCTGGCCCACAGACACATCAATCTAATTGCCAAAGTCAACCATCTTGCATGGTTTAATGGTTCAATTTTCCAGGCAGCAAATCTTGGGTTGACTTTGCCCCTGGAAATTCCAAGCACATACTCCAAAAGAAGCCTCTGGTCGCTACTGAGATCATTCAGTGTCTCCTCAGCAAATTCCATGTCATCCAGGGGGCCACTGAGTTTGGTGAATTCCACTTGTGGCAGATCTTGGTAGTCAATTTCACAGAGTTTTCCCAGCGGACCAGTGAAAGCAGTGGGACTTTTGGTACTGCCATCAAGATGCTTGAAAACAGCTCTGAAAGGAAGCTCATTCTGATGGAGTGAACAGCCAGTGGTGTGCAATTTCCACTCAATTTTATTTTCCAGAGCTGTTACAAGGCCTCCCTCCCAGCCAGTGTTTGTATTTGTGTTGTCAAGGAGGACAGCTTTCAGGGTATGAACACTGTTAAACTCCTCCAAGACACTAGCAACTTCTTCACCAAGAAGAACTCCAGTCGCACCTTTAATTGGGATGACTCTGTGAGTAAGATATGTTCCACTTCCAGTTCCCGGCTCCTTTGTGAAAGTCAAATGGTGCTCTTGTCCCTTTCCTTTCTTCAGCTTAGTCTCCCCATTTTCATCCTTAACTTCTCTGTACAGCAAAGTGTCCTTGTCAACTTTCCCATCAACCCCAATACAGACTAACTTTTCCAGACCCTCATTGTGCTTTTCATCACTTTTCACTTTCATTCTAGCTTTTTCCCTGTCCATTTTCGATTTATCAACTATTATCTGTTTCACATCAAGGCCAGGCTTAAGCAGGTCCATAGCTTGTAAGTCCAGGAGGAAGGCATTAACAAGACTTGCCCCAAGATTGGAAGAAACATCACCCCTGATCAGTTCCATGGCATATCTGGGGGTTTTCAAAAAGCTGTAACCTCCACTTGGGTGCCTCCTTGGCTTGAACTCTTCGGCTTCACCACCAGATGGCTGAAATGAAAATAAAAAATAAATTACTAAAGCGAAAATGGGGGAAAATAGGGGAAAAATTAGGGAAAAATATGGGTAAAAATCGACGAAAATGGGCGGAAATAAGA
Source organism: Bathynomus jamesi (assembly GCA_023014485.1). Taxonomy (NCBI): domain Eukaryota; kingdom Metazoa; phylum Arthropoda; class Malacostraca; order Isopoda; family Cirolanidae; genus Bathynomus; species Bathynomus jamesi. The sequence goes on along the minus strand of JAJOZX010001096.1, from coordinate 865,909 downwards.
ATAAATTACTTAAACGAAAATGGGGGAAAAAGTTGAAAAATAGGGGGAAAAAATGGGTAAAAATTCAGGTAAAAAGTCGGCGAAAATGGGTGAAAAAAAGAATAAATTACTAAAGCGAAAATGGGGGAAAAAAGGAGGGGGGAAATAGGGACAAAAAGTAGAGACAAATTTGGAAAAAATGGGATAAGATATAAGAAAAAAAATATATTACCTCTCCTGATTCTCCTGAGCTGGATTCAAAAGAAATATCTTGTGAAGGTGTGGAGGCAAAATTGGCCAAATCCACTTCCTGCTGCTGTTGAATCTGGCTCTGTAATCTTTCTGCTTCAGCTGCAGCCCTCTGGTCTCTCTTCACAGCAGCTTTATCCACAGATCCCAGCTGGAAAGAGCCCTTGGGTCCTATTTTGGCCCTCTGATCTCTCAAGTATTCCCTCTCCTCTACTGGAACCTGAAATATTAAGGTATATTAAATAGCGGATCAAAAATAAGAGATAAAATCCTGAAAAAAAATTTATTATTAATTTCTATTACCAGGGGGGTGGGAAAGGAAGATTACACGAGGAAAATGCGGAAATTGAATTTCATTCCATTTAAAAGACACCTAATCGCACTAAGTTAGGCCAGTTAAAAGTTAAAAAAATAATAGCATTACCTTCTTACTGGGAGGACAAGTGCAGATTATGTGCTGTGTTTGACAATTTTCTTTCTTGCACTTCACAGCATTGTCATCACAGGGACGAACAGGTAGCTTACAGGTGCAAGCAGAAATGTCAAAAAGTTTATCCAGCTTTTCCTCCAGATTCTGCTCCTGGACTGTAGAAAGAGATTTCCTGTTTATCTCTTTTGCTTTCTTGAAGCACACTTTATCCACCAATTTCACAATATAATATTCCTCATAGAGGGACAGCCGCGGGTTCACTGCCTGCCAGATCTCAATCACATCCTTTCCTATCATTTTAGCAATATCATAGTCTTTCAAGTCCGGGTGGCTGTTTTGGAGGAAATAACTGTACTGAATAACTTGGCGGAGGGTAGGAGGCTCTGTTTTATCCAAAGGGGAAGGCTGGCCACTGAATTTTTTGGCACTATCACTTCGAGTTAACACTGCAGACTTCCGTTTTTTATCCATTTTTATGAAATATCTGAAAATAAACACAATTAAATGAACGCATCATAAAGTAACTTAATTTAATACACATTTTATAGGTAAATATCATTAAAAAATACAAAATAATACACTAATAAACATCTATAATGCATTTACAATAAGTTTCAAGCATCGTTTTGTTAAAGAAGCCGAATTTTAATTGATTATTTTGATGAAATAAGGTCCGATATTTTGTTTGTTTACATTGCGCGATTTTACGCGTAAAATTCGGCAATTTTACAACTTAAAAATAATTAACAATCCTCAAAAAATACAATCATTTTCACAAATATGAGTTGGTGCAACGTTTTTTATACATTAATACCTTTCTATCTAGACTAGTCCAAGATCACAGTTCCAAAATCAACCTACCTTATTAGGTATGTCATTAAATTTAAATCCCATATCTATCTTAAGGCCAAGCATTCGCGGGACACCTGTTCTTTGTCCTTTCACTTATTAAATATATTTTTTTAAAGGGGCTGCCACGAATTACAACTTCAAAAGTATAAAGAAATAAAATTTAAACTTAAAAAGAGTTTATTCCTTCAAAGGGCTTTAATATGTCGCGAATTTTAATAAAACTAAACAAAAGACTTTTAAAACTCTTTTAAAAGAGCTCCGAAAGTCCTCCCTTTATACAATTTATGATAAAACTCTCAAATGTATTCGATTTTCATTGAATTTACGTTTAAAAGAAAATGCATACTAATTATTGTTCAATTTTCACGTTGATTCCCTCCGTGTATTCGCGCCTCGTCAGGGAAATGAAGGCGAGGTTAATTTATACATTCCCACACGAAGGGATAAATGCACGATTAGGCCTTCCAATTAAACTGTGATTTAAACGACCGCTTTAGAAATAGCCACATGACCCTAATACGAGTATATATATATATATAATATATATATATATATATATATAGTTCTTCCCCAATAATGACATGTAAATTCACTTTGTTTGTTTTGGATTTATAGCGAACCGCGCCTAATCCTCAAATTTTTTTTATTGATTTGAGGATTAGGCGTTGGAAACCAGCATGATCTTTAAGAACGCACAAACTACCTGCCTCTTCGCTTCCCCTCTCTCTTTCTCTCTCTCTCTCTCTATCTTGTACATATATATATATATATATATATATATGTATTAAAAAAGTAGATCGACGACAGTGCATCTACAAAATATGATGGGTGTCAAACCCCGACCACAAAGTCTTCATAGGAAAACGTCGTTACCAGATATAATTATTGAAAGTATATCACCTAGAATATTATTTAATAGAAGCAGCGGTAGTCGAACCGCTGACCACAAACCTTTTCAGTCAATATAATTAAGATTTATTATTATTGGAATAATAAAACACAACTATATCATTCTGCTTATTCAGTCGAATTATTGGAAATAAATTCACTTATTCAAAAATATATAGGAAATAATTCATGATGTCCTGAATTAAAACCACACACAAATTAGTTTGTTTATATATACACTGTGTGTATATATATGGTTTTGAGCTTTTTTTAATTTTTTTAATTACACATCTACACATATCTATATTACTCGATGAAGTAATTCGAGTTTAAATTGAAAACTTTTCCCTCCGTTATCAAGACACTCTCTGCCAGAGACGATTACGGATAAAGGTTGAAGTGGGCGCGAAGAAGGAAGAAAAAATTATCAGAGACGGGTACGGATAAAGGTTGAAATGGGCCGAAGAAAAAGAAAAAAAAGGATTAATTTGAGAATTTCATCCTTGGTAATTAGAAGGCGTGTATATATACATTAATGGAAAAGATGTTATTCCCAACAAAGAAAAAAGAATAATTTTTCCTTCGTTGGGAGTGTGATATATAAGCAAAAATAGCAGAAAAAAGAATTAGGTACGCTGCAGACATAATTCTTCTGTAACTTTTAAACTGAAGGCTGAATGTAAATACAATGAACCAGTAGCCTAGAGCATGAATAAATAAATATACCGTTATCATATATGGGCTATAACAGTTTTTCTTTGTAGACCTAAGCTGTTGCCCAAAAGAGTGAATATATATATATATATATATATATATATATATATATATAATATTAGGGTGGAGTGAAAAAGCTTTTTTTTGGGGGGTGGCCTCGGCGATAAGTGCGAAAGTTGCGACTAGGTAAAAGAATAATACTTTAAATTTTTTACCCTGATATTTATTCATCTTCAGGTCCCGCAGTGAACTTGAAGTTTCAATCAAAACTATACGAGTGAAAATTCTGTTATTGTGGTTTCTGTTTTTCACGTTTATATAAATAATTTTATTTATTTTATGAGTATGTGAATACGAAATATATTCTAAAAATACAGCTCTTCGCTGATTGCAACAATTTTCTATTGCAATCACCCCGAACTCACCACGAGGAGTTAGCTGCATATCGAGTTCCACACTTTCCCACCCATCAACCAACCATGTAGGAAATATATCTAATATATAAGAGAATATATATTACATATTCTCTTCTACATATATCTTGTCAGATCCACTTGTTTATTTGTTTAATTTGTACTGTGACTTAGTTTCAAATTTTGGCATAAGTTTTCTAGACTGAATTGCTGATCCAATATATCCGTCACGATTTATTTCACCACAAACAGCTGCCGATGCCTCTGTTACCAGCTTCACCCCTCGTTCAACTGATTGTGTCTGGTATGGATATTTTGTTATCTCAATATTTAATTCTCCTCCAGAGATCAAAGTCTGAAGATAGTCGTTGGACAGGTGCTGAGTGAGTGGAGGCTCAAACCTTTCCGTGGAGCTCTTGTTTATCATGCCGGTGAATTCAGTTGCTTCAAAGTGCAACTTTTATACCTTAAAGTGTCGAATACCGACAACTACATCACAAGTTTCCCTGGCTTTCATTATTCTTCTAATTGCTAGCTCGCGAATTTGCTTTCGGTTGTCGGTAATCATGCTCAGAATCAAATTCTCAGGGTGTGCAAAGTGAGCATTCCTTTGGATGACAGGTTGAACAATTGTTTTCAAATCATTCGGCAAATAACGACGATGAGCTTTTTAGATGGTACTGCGGAAGCGACGTACAGACGAAGGATTCGGTTTGCTCTGGTTAGCCATCTAGAATGAGAAATTAGACCTGGGTTATGGTTAGCTAGACTGGACGTGACCTTCCCGCATGAAACAGCGCTGCGAATATCTTTCAGATACACTACTCAGGTCAACAACGTCGTCCAATTGGTCAGGTAAGATGATATTGATTGACTTAAATTTGACAGGAGGCATGGTTTCTCAGTTAACTAGCTGTTTACCAATTGTACCTGTGAAAGATGTAGGGCCTCGAGTAACGCCATCCACATGATGCATCAGATGTCTCAATGGTAGTTCATTCGTATGTAGTAAGCACACTATTCTCTGCAAGGGTTTTTCTAAATGTTCCTCAAGTTTCCGTATCACACCTTTCTCACCAGTGTTGATGATTGTTCCATCGCAACCCACAACGATAAGAACATTGATATCAAAACCATTTTTTTGCAGAAAATTCATGATCGCCTCAGCCGTATCCTTGGTTGATCATGATGAAGGAGTCACATGGCCAATGTACATGGAACCAGGCTTTTGTATTAGAGTTGTGTTCTTCAGAAATAGTTTCACGGACAAATTTGTGAGCTTTCTTCACTTGTGCTATGGTTTGGTCCTTCCGACCATCGAAATAAATACCACTGAATAATTTTTCATGTAAATATGACAGTGACTGAGATTCCTGCAGATCTCTCCGGTGCTTACTTCGTTCACGTCGAATTTTACTTCGATCAATGACATGGGATTGTTCAGTACCTTTGATAATGCAGAGGTCATCTAGTAATGCTGATGTTAATGCTGCTGTTGCTCTATCAGATATTGTATGCCTATCACTCTCTCGAGAAACAGCTGGGATGGGTGCTCGCATTTGTTTTGCTTTTTTTTTTACTGTGAGTTTTTACAGTTGATTTTTTTCTTGAAGAAATGTTCAGAGTCATTTCATTCACTTTTGTTATCATCACAATCAGAACTGCTTTCAATCACTTCAAATTATTACTGAATACTATCTTCAGATTTTTCCTTTGACTTCGTCTTTCTGTCTATTTCTGCCAGAAGCCTTCTTTCTTTTTCTTTCAATTTCTTTGTTTTCACCACATCAACTCCTGCGATACACATTTTTCTTTCTGTTCGCTGATCTGTCAGAAATAGCCTTTCATCAAGAGGAGTTTTTCGGCCTTTAGGGCAAGTACACATAGATAACTGTTTGCACTTACAGGCAGCAATGTCAAACAGTTTAGAATTACCTTCATCTCTAAATTTTGTTTCTTGTGCAGAGTAGCTCGTAATCGTGTGCCTGCTTTTATATCTTTTCAGTAACTTATTGTATTTCACTCGGAAATCTTTAACCTTATCAACTACACTTTTGTGAGAAATGGTGGGAATAGAGAGCTTTTTGCCAGAGTGTTTCAACGGCAACTGCTACAGGCTCACAAATGTCTCTGAAAGATGGTTCCTTCCCACCTTCAGATTTCATTTCAGGTCGAAGCCACGTGTAGTATCGCATTATATCTACTAGTGCTGGCAAAGTGTTGCTTTTAATTCACTGATTGAACCTAAAAACACAGGATAAGCAATTTTTCAGCGAGTTTTAACCTTTGTATCCATTATACGGGTGTCTCAAAAGTCACTATCTATTTCGGTGACATTAGATGTTTTTTTTTAAAATGCTATGCTGGCATAAAGATATGTACTTCTGGTGCAAATTTGTATATTTAAAAAAAGTTAATTGGTTTATTATCTTGACATGCTTGAACAATTCCTCGAACCTCAACTTCTTACAGATGGCATTCTTGACACAGTAGTTTTTCAGCAGGATGGAGCACCGTGCCATTATGCAATAATTGTACGTGATTATCTTGACAGACGCTTCCCCGGTCGCTGGATTGGTCGTGGAGGAACACAACCATGGGCAGCACGTTCACCCGATTTAACACCATTAGATTTTTTCGCCTGGGGTTTCATCAAGTCTAAGGTGTACACTGTACACTGGTAGAAGAATTAGTGATGTAGCCGAACTTCGAAATCGTATTACCGATGCAGTTCAGAAAATAACACCTCAAATGCAGGAAAGTGTGTTCCGGGAAACAACTTATCGCTTTGAGCTCTGTAGAGACACTGATGGTCGCCATGTGGAGACAGATAAATAAATAGCACTAATTCTTTGTGGCACTTACTTTGAAATAAATATATTTTTCATGTCTTAAACCAGTTTTTCGTAATTCCCATTCTTTTTCAAAATAGATAGTGACTTTTGAGACACCCTGTACTTGGAGAGTATCAAAAACTTTGCTAGAAAAAGACAAAGTTCAATAATGCACGGTCAGTTACAGAAGTGTGTGACACATGACCTTACAAAACTGCAGCTCAAATGACATTAATGAATGAGTCATGTCTACTGTCTATCGACTGAGTTGGCAATCACAGCAGCCTGTTGCCATATGTACGATAAGAAAATCAGTAAATTGTATAACAGTGAGACCTCTTGCGGGACCTGAAAACATGCTTGAAGTGTAGAAATATTTTACGTGTTGTGTTGGGTACAATAGGCAACTTTTAAACATATCTCCGAAAAAAAAAAAAATTTCACTCCACCCTGATAAAATATATATATATATATATATATATATATATATATATATATATATATATATATATATATATATTATATACATATATTCGGCACAACCTTTGAAGTGCGGAGGAATTCCTACAGCAAAGTCAACTCATTAAATTTATATAAATAAAAGCTTATAAAGGTATTGAACACATTTCTGTGTTTTCATTCTCTCTTCCTCTGCCCTTTTTTAACAGAACACATATAGTTCACCATTAATATTGTTATTATTTCTAATCAATTGTATATATTTCTATCCTTAGTATGTAAACTGGCATTGTACAGAGTGTTTATAAAGTCTCTATCTATTTCAGTGAAAACGTAACAAAAATTCAATAACAATATAATAGAAGGCATACATTTAATGAATACTTAAGCATATAATTCTACATGTCCACCATCGTATCTCGACAGAGTTCGAATCTGTCAGCAGCATTGCGGAACACATTTTGGAGCATGACATGGGTTATTTTTGTAGCTGCTGTTACGATACGAGCACGTAAATGTCCCAGCTTCATTGAGATGGCATTTTAAACACCGTCGAATTTCAACAAGATGGGGCACCTTGTCATCACGCAAACATTGTTCGGAAGTACCTAAATGAACGATTTCCAAATTGGTGAATCGGACGTGGAGGCAACAGGCCCTTGCCCGCTCGATCTCCTGACCTAACGCCCTTGGATTTCTTTGCATGTGGCTTTATCAAATCAAACGTCCATCAAACGAGGGTTACAGATCTGCAAGATTTACGTGCTCGTATCGTAAGAGCAATTACAAAAATTACCCCTGTCATGCTCCAAAGTGCGTTCCGCAATGCTGCTGACAGATTCGAACTCTGTAGAGATACTTATTGTGCTCATGTAGAATCATATGCTTAAGTATTCATTAAATGCATGCCTTCTATTATATTGTTATTGAATTTTACCATTTTTACTACGTTTACACTGGAAGAGATAAAACTTTGTAAGCACCCTGTATTAATAATATTTGTCATATGGATTATAGTCTGCCAATAAACTTTTTAATTTTCATTCATTCTCTCTCTCTCTCTCTCTCTCTCTCCTCTCTCTCTCTCTCTCTCTCTCTCCACACTTTTCTCTATCTATCCGTCCTGCACATGCGCAGAGTCGACTATCATAGAAAATTCTAAACGCGCACTTAAGTATCACCGCCCAGTCAGGAAGTCAGCCAGCTTGTGATTGGTGTAGATCTATTCGTCAATCGAAATGTGACAGCGCAGTCACATAAAATGGGGCATTTTCAGCTCGGCACCATATTAGCTGATATTTTGGCCGTGAATAACCAAGCATTACTAGCCTTCATGGACACTGCCAGTCAGTCAGAACTCTATTGTTTACTAGACTTATATGAAGTTGGAGATCATGGGTAAGCCACACACACACACACACACACACACATCTATATATATATATATATATATATATATATATATATATATATATATATATACACATATACCTTTGGTAACCTTTGGTTAGCTTCCGCCCGAATTGTTCATTCTGACGAAGGTCAACTTTTCACTCCACCTTAGACCTACAGTTTAACCCTTTAACGATGGATCGTACCTTAAGGTCCACCAGAAATAATAATAGAAATTGTACTACAATGCCTCGTTTCTATAAATGTTTCTACGTGTTTATATATAGATGTCATTTAGTTGTCGGGAAAGGAACCCAAAATGTGTATCATTTCAGTGACTAGTTGCTAAAATATTTAGTTTTCAATAACAATAAAACCTATACGTTCTGGTAACAAGAGTGGCCGCATATGCTGCGGACTCGTCCGTAAAGGGTTAACGTGGAATCCGAACCACGCCCCATCAGCAGCCCAGCGTCTTAACCACTAGGCCACCTAGGGTACCCATTTATCTACCAACCACTTTCTTTATTGTGTAGAAGGATGGACAGCTGGGTTTTGCTGCACGCCGACTGCCGTCGGGTCTCGAACCCGGGGCCGATGGATTTGTAGTCAGCGACGCTAACCACTACACCACCGAGGTATATATATATGGTTTCGTACATATATATATATATATATATATATATATATATTATATATACATTTCAACTGCAAAGAACACGCAGTATAATTAACGTAAAGAACGACGCTTGTATAGGAGAACATTCCGCGCAAGATGAGGAGGGAGAACGAACAAATGAAAAAATGAGGTATATATAGGTGCGGCATGCGGGAGGTGCCCCCCTCGGGGCATTGGTTTCTGCGCGCATGTAGGAGAATTACGACTTCTGATCGAGTGAGGACCATGGTGTAGTGGTTATCATATCTGACCGGCAATCGGAAGATCCCGGTTTCGATTCCCGGGTGGTTACCTCATTTTTTCATTTGTTCGTTCTCCCTCCTCATCTTGCGCGGAATGTTCTCCTATACAAGCGTCGTTCTTTACGTTAATTATACTGCGTGTGCTTTGCAGTCGAAATGTATATATAGGTGCGGCATGCGGGAGGTGCCCCCCTCGGGGCATTGGTTTCTGCGCGTATGTAGGAGAATTACGACTTCTGATCGAGTGAGGTCCATGGTGTAGTGGTTATCATAGCTGACCGGCAATCGGAAGATCCCGGGTTCGATTCCCGGGTGGTTACCTCATTTTTTTATTTGTTCGTTCTCCCTCCTCATCTTGCGCGGAATGTTCTCCTATACAAGCGTCGTTCTTTACGATATATATATATATATATATATATATATATATATATGCAGTATATATACGAAAGAGTGATTTTATCCTGCTTCCTTCAGGGCTGAAGCCAAGGTAAGGACTCCAGATAATTTGGGGAATGTGCATTTGCTCGAGAAATTTTACAATAGCATCATTCCAAGGGTGAACCCCTAGTGATTTAAAATAGTACATTCGTTCCCTATTTTTAAAATAGATGGCCAGCCAATGAATTCTTTCACCACCGCTAACATCCATATTTAGAATAAGTGAGCCGCAGTTTCTCGTAGCTGGAATCTTCAACGTTTCTTTCTTCGCAAACACACTGATAAATTTAGAGCGTGTGATTTGGTCACATTCATTACTCTCTGAAGTGAATTCGCAACCATCTTAAAAGTTTGTGACTATACCTTAAACCTATCAATCTCTATTAGGGGTTGTGATTCGAAGTATACCAGTACACTAATAGGTGCGTTTAGAGGCTTGGCGAATTTTAATCTGACTGAGATGTTTCTACTCTGCTGTGGACTTAAATGCGTATTCACACTAGCAGATAAGTCCGGGGTGATATCAAACGGGTAACGATTAACTTGCTCATTGAATTCTTTCTGTGTTACGCCAATTCCTAGCTCATTGCAAGTAACAGCAATATGTGCAAGATTACTATAAGATCTCGAGCAAAGCAGGAACACGGCTTCTGTTGAATAATCCGTCTCTAATTTCCCCCATAAGGCGACTCTATTGACGTATAGGGTTATATTTTTAAGCCCGAAGTTTTCGAAATTGAAGGCACTCTTTGTATATTTTCCATTTAGAGAAACGTGTACCAGCATTCAAATTAATAAACATTTAGGTAGAGCTCCGAGGGCGACGATTTCTCTCTGCTTCGATGTCAGCTCTGTTGGCACCGTGTATAGTTTGATCTGTACTCTGTTAATTGGGTATTGTACTGTGACGTGTAGTAAATATTTTTCAGTTTCGTGTTGTTTAGCAGAGCTTAATTTCACTCGGCGCACGCGGAGATATGTTTCCGTAACATGAATCAGCATGGGCTTTGCGCTCTCTTCTTGGTCAGCCCTAAAATTTAAACAGATCACATGATTCGTACGAGTGAACTTTATTTTCAGATCGACCCCATTCCCAAGCAGCTTCTCTTGGAATGTGAAGTCTGTATGCAGGCGTCCGAAGCATTCATATATGTTCTTTTTAGAATTTGTAAATTTGTCCTTTATACTGCTTTCGTCTTTAGCTTGATAATAGCCTTCGGCAGTTAAAAAGGTGTCTTTCGATTCTTTGGAAAAGTTGAGAGCATTTTCCACATAGGCTCGTAAGTGATAGTAGCAAGTTCCTGCTGAGATGTTGGCCTGGTTTAAATACATATCACACTGGCTGAACACAAAAAAGTAAGGTCCTGAGCTGGGATCACGAATTCTTTAAGGGCACTCGGGGAGATAATGGTGTTTAACAGATTAAATGCAATAAATTCACTGTGCTCAATAGAAACTTGAGTTGGGGGCATGTCAAAGAGGGATAGCTCCGATTTACAGCATTGTGAACTACACGGATGAATGAAACAAGCCATGACGAGTCAAAAATTGTGGCACCTCTCTCGACAAGTAGTAAATAGCCTGTGATTCATGAGGGCATTGTCCTTACCTTATATCTGTTAAAAAAAGATCAACCATAGGTTTCAATCTCTCAGAACCCTTCTTCTTTTTGATGTCCTTTTACGCTTAACACCACGTGTTGGTAATCTCTTCCTCTTCTTCCGGACAGGCCTCTTCTTCTTCCCAACACCACGCATTTTTCTCTTTGCATCTTTGATGATTTCATCACGTGTACGCTTTAAGTGCTTTTTTAGAGCTTCTTTAGGATTAGCCCCCCGCAATTATGTCTTCTACCGTATTAAGACCTGATTGTAACGCTTTCCTTCTGAGATATCTGGCACCCCTCTTCAGCAAGGGAACAGCCGAACGCAGTATGGTTGAAAAAATGGATCCAAGTCCACTCCGGCGCTGGTATCTCACCCCTCGATAGACTGTGAAAGGCCCTCGGGTCAATATAGCACAGTGTGACGAAGGTGCAGCTTCATTGTTAAGCTCCCGTCACCGAATGGAAAACTTTTCCCCTCAATTGTTCTTATATATATTGAGATATATATTGAGATACTGGTTAATTTCAACTGGTACATTAGGCTGCACAAGTCATGTTGTGTTTCGTGAAAGGTATCTCTTTGGAGGGCTGCACCATATCGGCCCTAGGCTATAATTTTGAACAGCCCTTTGTCTTTAATATTTCTACTAGTCGTTGATTTTAACATCAACATATGGACCGGCGTGCCTATGTTTACGACTTAAAAAGTAAATCGATGGGTAGGTATGACTTTTCAAGACTTATTTAAACCCCACACAATATCCGAAACTGTGTCATAATGACCGAGCCCAAGTGTTACTTTTGTACTATAGTACTGAGTCCCACCGAACAAGACTGATCGCATAGTATTATCTAAGGTTCCGCCTAATTTTTGAAACTCGTCGAGTCCTCTAAGTATCAGCAAAACGTCCTGTTCCTTTTCAACACTTACAAACTTGGTGGCCATCTGAAATTAGGAAATTCCAAACTCATATGATTCACGACCCAATCCTACGGGGCCGTGGAGTTCTGTTACAATATTGGCCAGTGTTGCCAGGATGTACAGACAGGGAAGAAGACGACGGGAGTGTGACGTAGAAGTGGTTAGGCGCCATGTTGCGTACTATTTAAGCTTCATTATTGCATCAGCTTTTATATAGGTGTTGAAGATTTCTAGGTACCCTAGCCATTTCACCAGGTACATTTCTCTCTTTCCTGATCCTTTGCTACCTAAAATTTTTCAATTTTAAATAAATTTTTTCCTAAATTAAATGTCACTTTCTGCAGCTCCTCGCGGTAAAAGCCATCTGCAACTTCTTCCCCATTCAAATCTTCAACCTAATACAGCATTATCTCGTCTTTAGGTCTCATAGCCCTAACTTTAAAAAACTCACGTTTTTAAACTTGCACAAATCCCTTCATGAATTTATTACTCGATCGCGACAGCCTTACATAATCATTGATTTTGAAACGTGCAGAGTGTGATGGTATTCTACGAGTGTCTTTTCTCACCTCACGCTCTGTGTGTGTGCCTCTTTCTAAAATTTCGTAAGGTATTGTCCCAATCGCACGGTGGTGTGAACCGTTGTAGGATGATGCTAGCGAATCCAGAATGTCTATATACCTGTATGTGTTTTTATGTGTGAATAGCGATGCTTGCGTTCCTTTATGGTACGTTGAATTCTTTCAGCTAAAGATGAGTTATGTATAGAATTGCTAGTGTAGTAACTGACATTAAACTCTGTCAACATGCTCTGAAAAGCTAGGCCTATAAATTCTTTCCCCATAACCGTACAAAAATAGCCTGAAATCCTGTTTTCTGTCAATATCAACGTTTTGGTGGCTTTAGCAACTGTTTTAGACGATTTATTTTTCAAGAGAATTAGCCACAGATATCTAGAGAATACATCTATTATGAATAGTATGTAGCGGTCGCCACCATTATACACTGAGTATCTTTGCATATCTGTTAAATCCGCTTGCGAAATAGAGTCAATCGATGGCACTGTTGTCTTGGCTGTTTTAAATCTTTTTCTCACCGGTTTATGAAGTGTATAAGCATCCAGCTCCAGTAAAAACCTCTCAACATCTTTTTTCCCAACTCCCTCATTGTAAACATCTCTGTACAGTCTATCATTTCCCCCGTAGGAGGTTGGGGTAGAAATTTCATAATAACGTTTTCTTTATCTGTTAGCTATTTGCGTATTTTAGAGGAACGCAGGGAGGGTTGTCCGTTGTTGTTTGGTCTCTTCTTTCTCCTCTTCAGAGATGCTACCACTTGGGGTGATGGTGTGTCAGTTGTGGCATATGCGAGGTTTGCTCCAAGTCTTTTAACCTATTCAGATTTCCTATCAATGTTTTGGAGACATTATTTGTTGTAGTCTTGCTTTAATATGCTTCCATCCTGATGGTTTGGGCCTATCCAGTTTCTCAACAGATCATGGACGATGTCAACGATATTAGAGCCCTGTACCTTTGTTTCTTCAACAATGACCTCACCTGTATCGGTCCACTATATAATGGGGGTCCTCACTCAATAGATTATAAAGAAATAAGCCTTTATTCCTCAATGTAAGTGGGAGACTGCTTTTTAATACATGCTCGATAAGTTGTGGGGTCGATCCGTTATTCTTTGTCTGGTCATCTCTATCCGTAACCCCAGGTCCTATGCCTCGATGTTCAGCTTCGTCTGTGCTGTGCCTAATAACTATGGGGACCTCTGTCGGATTCTTATAATATTCGTACTCATGAAGAAATTTCTGCAGAGCTTCTTGGTATAAGATTCTTTTCTGATCAGGTGAGTTTTCACTGTTTAATAGGTCTAATAGTTCGCTTTCCATTCTTTAAAGCAGTGGTACTCATCGGGCGGCTCGCGAGCCAAATATATATAACCCATTTTGCTTGCGAGCCGCGCAATGAGTACCATTGCTTTAAAGCCTGCTTTTACGGGGTTCTAGAACCATATCTGGACTTTTGAACTTTGTAGTGAAACATACACCTCATGTGGAATCACGACTAATTTCTTCATTATATTAATCTAGTCAGTAAAGGCCCCAAAACTGAAAATAAGATGGGGAGGAATGAAACCCCTCCTTGTGAAATAATTCGTTTTTTCTTCCCCGCAGTTTGACTTTTACGAGCGAGTGTACGTATTATGTTCTTGTAACGCCGTAGGCGAGCCTGCTGAAGGGGATTCATTGGTACATTACATTTTATAACGTTAAGACAGATTTCACAGATGCATTTTAAAAAGTCGGAGATAAAATTTTTAACAAACATCTGCTGCAATGCCCGGAGCAGTCAATGATAGATTTTTATTAATTCATGGTATTTCTTTAGCTTCTTTCTCATTCTGGAATATACACCGTTTCAGGCACGTTTTGGAATATATTCGTTCTTAGAAGCATCCTAAACGTGTTTCGAGGATGAAGGTCACAAAGCAAATATCCGTAACGTTGGCTTGTAGCTTCTTTATAAACTTCCAAAAGCTACTTACATCGATTCGGGAACATTTGATTGGCTAATACCCCAATTTGTGACACATCTCTACGTTGTGCGAATAAGACTAAATATTGTGTATTTAACGACACATCGCGCATGTATCTATTTTTGAAAAATAGATTCTGGTTGATGAAGAATACGCTTATGTTAAGATGGTGGGAGAACACTGTAAATGTCTCTGCAAACGTTTTATCCATTTCTAACATGAGATCGTCAATTACAATGGCTGTATGTTCATTTCCCTTTAACAAATTAACGTCATATACACCTTTTTGTAACAAAATATCATCTTCGTACTCGTTGAATACTAACTGGTATGTTGAATAGCACCATATGACTCTGTGCAAAAATTTTGAGAACATCTCCCCTTATCTTTAATGATTTTAAGCATAAATACAGTTTTACCACATCTTGTAGAGCCAGATATAATACATGTGGATGGGCTCGTGAACCTGAATTTTTCTACAGAATCCATCTCTAACACGTCTCACTCCAAAGTGGAGCATTTACAAAATATAATGAAATTTTAAGTGATGTTCCTTATATTCTAGTCTTGTCTTTCTTTTTCTTCCTCAGAACCGTGAATGAGGATAAAGTGCAGCATCATGTACCCATCATCAATATTTTAGATGACTCCGATGAAAGTGTAGTTGTGACTACAGGCTCCACCCCCGCTAGCGAACCCCCACCAAAGCCAGCTGTAGCGTCCCCACGCGACAATTCAAAGTGGAGGCATGATGATGAATCGCCTTCCACGTCAAGCATAAAGGGTTCCAGGAGTGCATCGGTTTGTTAGACCCACAGTAATAGAGCCCCAACCCTCTACGTCTTACGATACGCTCCCCACACTAGCTCCTTCCTAAAATAAAAATGTGCCTCCTTATTCCTGTTCAATTCCGGTCGCACCCTCCACAGCAGCAGCAGCAGCAGCTTCTAGTTCTGTATAGGTTGGTATAACATTCGACCTGGTGCGCACCGCCACCCCTACTCCAGCCCTGACTAAAAGCCGGTACGTAATGAGGGTTGACCCTGGAGCCATGTATAGCAATGGTGTTGAATACGGTCCGCGAGGCGTAGTTGAACGTATTGTGGAGTTTGCCCTTCAGAACAGCAAAGGTCGTGAAGTCAGGACGAGGTTGTCCTTTGGGTTCGGGTCAGATGACGGGGATGTAGATGACTTTTGGGTAGTAATACCATACAGACGCTTGGCTGCTGTAGATACAGAATATATTTTGGGGCGAATAATGCAGGCCTCTCAAAGTAGTACAACCTTCAACAAGGACAGCTTCACGATAGATATTGACAGGATATTCCGGTCACACATTATACTCTTATCTTCAAATCGCAGGCTATTTACAGAAGGCATATAACCCAGCGTGGTTGCGGCTTTATAGCAGTAGTCTTAGCCCATACATTTACTGTATTAAATACCTGGGTCAAAAAATTTGGTTGCCTACGGTTGTGCAGCTTGCTCGTAAACTGGCTTCAGATTGCAAGCTTGAGTTTGATTCAACGAAGTTATAATCTATGGTTCCCTTAAAAATTAGGACAGTATGGGGAAGGTGTACAATAGGGTGGATCGATTTTACATTTTTTTCGATTTCCATATTCTAATAGAGACAAAAACTTGCGCATGCATGAGAAAATAGCCTCTGCAAAGTCTTAGCTTAATAGGTAATCATCTTCTGCCCCCGGCAGAGCGATGAAAATCATATTTTAGTAGTCAAAAACGTATTTTTCTTATAATTTTTAAAATATTTCAATATGCATCAAAATTATTCCTAATAACTATAAAGTCGATGAAAAAGACCTCATATGATCGTTTTTCCAAGCGCGTTGTCCTACGTTAATATCTTTTGCCCCCGGCAACAACGTCAAATGTTGAAAAAATAGGTAATTTATATACATATTTTCAGATCGGCTCTTTGTCTTAAATAATGCATTTATATATTTCCCATAGCATTTATATCGTTGCTTTGGCATGAAATAACACACACGCATAATTTTGATGCATATTGAAATATTTTAAAAATTATAAGAAAAATACGTTTTTGACTACTAAAATATGATTTTCATCGCTCTGCCGGGGGCAGAAGATGATTACCTATTAAGCTAAGATTTTGCAGAGGTTATTTTCTCATGCATGCGCAAGTGTTTGTCTCTATTAGAATATGGAAATCGAAAAAAATGTAAAATCGATCCACCCTAGACTGTACAAGTCTACCTAAATTAATGTATGCTTGGGGAGCGGTTTGAGACATTTTGGCTTGTGCTTCATCTGAAGTTTGCGTGTTTTGAAATATGTTTGAAGGGCGTGGGGTAGGTGGAAAAATGGGTGTTGGGGAATTTTCAATGTCAGAATAATGTATTCTAATTTGGTCTGCTTAACCGATCTCAATCTATGGAGTGATCACTTGAGTAGCTTTTCTAACTATTTTATATAAGAAATACACAAATAAATGCACAACAAATTGCTTAACTAGGGAAAAATTTGAAAAAATTGTAAGCGAAATAATATGAAAAATGTAAACAAAATTTCACTCGAATGTTCGTGAATGTACAGTAATATTATGATTGACACATTAAGTAAAATTATTCTATGCTAACTATAGTAGTGGAAAAAAACTGTTTCAATAAAAAGAAATGTATCACTGGTGTATGGAATGTTCACTGTGTTTTTTGTTAATTCTGGCTTGATACTAATTATTAACTGTTAATTATATTGTTTTCTCAAATGTTTAGTAATTAATTTGAAAAAAGGATCTGTACTTAACAAGATTCCTACGGTGAAATCCTTGAAGACGAATCCTTGAAGACGTGTCCTGAAGACATGTCTTGCTGGCCACTTGTTCCTGGACGAAGAATGGGCGCTGAGAACTTGGATTCGTGACACACCGATCAAATGATGGACGTGAAGAACTGGAAGTTGTGACACGCCGGTCAACGGATGTATCAGTAGTATGACAGCAAAATGGACGAGTGCAGAGCAATTGCAATGTTGATCAAATGTTGCAAGGTGTCAAACTACCTTCTCGCCTTTTCGCAAGGTGCCAACCTCTCCCCCATTGTGCCAGTGCCATCCCCCCAAAGAAGAAGGAAGAGGGCATGCAAGCAAGGGGGAGTGGTTTATCCCTCAACCTGCCACCCAAAACTAACCTAAGAGAGGATGAGGAGAGAGGAGAGAGAGCATCCTTCGCCTGGAAACCCAGGTGCATAATGAGCGCTCTTGAGAGCATCAGCTGGCTCAGAAGTCTTAATCCGCCAGTTGGCTTAAGCAGCCAGTTGGATGTAAATAGTTTGTTTAGATAGGAGTGTATATGTATATATATATATATATATATATATATATATATTAATAACTTTTGAGGTAAAGATTAAGCTATTTATTTAATTAGTGTATATATTAATGGAGATGTTCTTGACAGCATCAGCTGACTTAGAAGTCTTAATCAGCCAGTTGGCTTAAGCAGTCACTTGGCTTAGAATGCGTAACCAGCCATTTGGTGTGGTGTTTATATATACTGTATATATATATATATTGAAGCATGCATGAATCGTTTATATATTCCCATCAACCCAATTATTGTTTAATATCCTTTATATATATATATTTATATATATATATATATATATATATATATATATATATATATATATATAAATGAATAATTCCTGTATGATCTTATATTTAATTAATAATTTTTACATAGGAAGTTATTTGTTGTTCAATTTATACTCACATTTACGTACATCCACATGTATTCTTTTCATTTCATTTTCTTTAAAATTAATCAGTTCTCGCAAACTCATAAACATTGATACGAAGTGTTCGAATTCTGTTAATCATCGCGGAAGCAAAATAACTTCTGAAATAAAAACAAATCTTTCGCCCTAATACCAATTTATAACGTGTTATATATATATATATATATATATATATATATATACAGGGTGTCCCCAAAAAAACTATATACTCTTTATAGCATCATATATTTTATAATTAAAAAAAACCAAACAATATATTGTTATAGCAATTGCCAATGAAAGGTAAATTATTAATCTAAGTGATCAAAATGTTATAGCGAGTTGTTTGCATATAAAATTTAATTAACTACGCCAAGTGCTCAAAATGTTCTCCGGCGGGATGAATGCACTTTCAATACAACAAAATCGTGTGGTCTGATGAAGCTACCTTCAAGCTGAATGGCACAGTAAATCAACACAACTGCAGGTACTGGTCACTTGATAATCCACACGTTTATGTGGATAAACATGTTAATTTACCAGGATTAACAGCATGGTGTGGTTTATCATCCAGGGGTTTGGTTGGACCATTTTTCTTTAATGGGACAGTTACCGGTGCCGCATATCTCGACATGCTGCGGACAGAAATTATACCTGCAGTTCGGAAGTTGTTTGGAAACAACGACTTTTACTTTCAACAAGATGGAGCCCCCCCTCATTATCATTGTGATGTCAGAAGGTACCTCGATGAAACGTTGCCTAGCCGTTGGATAGGACGAAGAGGAAGGGTTGAGTATCCTCCACGTTCACCGGACTTGACTCCACTTCATTTTTACTTATGGGGCTACCTGAAGGATGCAGTTTATGGTACAAAACCTGCAACACTCGAACACCTTAAGGATGCAATTAGGGAAAAGTGCGGGACCATCACAGCATCCACATTAGTCCATGTCTGCGAATCAGTTAGTCGACGCATTCAAAAGTGCATTCATGCCGCCGGAGAACATTTTGAGCACTTGGCGTAGTTAATTAAATTTTATATGCAAACAACTCGCTATAACATTTTGATCACTTAGATTACTAATTTACCTTTCACTGGCAATTGCTATAACAATACAGTATATTGTTGTTTTTTTTAAATTATAAAATATATGATGCTATAAAGAGTATATAGTTTTTTTGGGACACCCTATATATATACACACACACTATAATTGATGATAAAAATTTCTAATGTAATTTATCTACTTAAGCGATCGTAATCTAAAATCATGTACTTAATAATGTAATTCATGACATAGAAAATGTACTTCAATAGAATTGTAATTAACCATAATGATATAATATGATGGAATTAATGTATGTATAATCATAGTTATAATAGACCAAAATTAAAATGTGACCCGACATTATTTCGCCATGTAGGAATGTGCATTCAGCAATATTGTTAATTTTCTTTTTACTTTTTGTTCATTGGAATAAATTTTGGAGTTGCTTCCTGTCTGCCAAAATAATTGGTAAATGATTCTTCTCAACATTTTTAGTCATTTTTTTTAGACTCAATTTTTGCCCCTATGCATATCTTAATATAAGAATGCATGATTCAATTTCCGTTTCAATTAACTCGGCGAATCAGGAAAAGCAACAAATCTAAAAATATGCGGGTTAAGCTAAAAATATGACTTCCTCTTCCTAAATCCTGTTTATCTCTTTAACCCATTTGTCATAACAAAAATTAACTTTATTTTCAAACATTGTGTAAAAATAATACAGCCTTTTTAACACTTAATAATGATGATGTTAGTAAAATCGGGGTATATAAACCTCAGTAATATCCTTCTTATTCATTCAGGAATTAACTCAGAGGCTGAGCACTAGGGTGGATCGATTTTACATTTTTTTCGATTTCCATATTCTAATAGAGACAAAAACTTGCGCATGCATGAGAAAATAGCCTTTGAAAAATCTTAGCTTAATAGGTAATCATCTTCTGCCCCCGGCAGAGCGATGAAAATCATATTTTAGTAGTCAAAAACGTATTTTTCTTATAATTTTTAAAATATTTCAATATGCATCAAAATTATTCCTAATAACTATAAAGTCGATGAAAAAGACCTCATATGATCGTTTTTCCAAGCGCGTTGTCCTACGTTAATATCTTTTGCCCCCGGCAACAACGTCAAATGTTGAAAAAATAGGTAATTTATATAAATATTTTCAGATCGGCTCTTTGTCTTAAATAATGCATTTATATATTTCCCATAGCATTTATATCGTTGCTTAGGCATGAAATAACACACACGCATAATTTTGATGCATATTGAAATATTTTAAAAATTATAAGAAAAATACGTTTTTGACTACTAAAATATGATTTTCATCGCTCTGCCGGGGGCAGAAGATGATTACCTATTAAGCTAAGATTTTGCAGAGGTTATTTTCTCATGCATGCGCAAGGTTTTGTCTCTATTAGAATATGGAAATCGAAAGAAATGTAAAATCGATCCACCCTACAGTGAGCACTACCTGTACCTTTAGCAGTAAATTACAGTGGGAGATAGTGTTTATTTTATCCTTCGAGCCTTGCTCTCTTCAGAAGAACTTAGTCATTAAACTTTCCGGATCAGCTACAAGAAGAATCCGGGAATCTTCAGAGAATTTAGTAAGCCTCCCTGAATCCTCCGAGCCACTGTAGAAGAACTCGGTGAGTAATATAGAAGAAAACTTCTGTAAGTAACACATCCGTTGCTGCCACCCAACTAGAACCCCCGTCGACTTCGAACCAACCCGGGCCATAGACGGAGGGGTTAACAACTGGCGACCCTTTAACCAGGATCTTCACAACTGACAACTTCTTCATCCAGGATTCTTCCTGTCTTCCAGACCCTGGAACTAGAACCAACAACCAAGTGACCGGCGTGTCACGACTCCATGTTCTCCACGCCTAGTTTCATGAAAGAACAAGTGGCCAGCAAGACACGTCTTCAGGACACGTCTCCAAGGATTTCGCCGTAGGATTCTTGCTAAGTACAGAACTCCTTTTTTTAAAATAATATCTAAACATTTGAAAAGTCAGTATATTAACAGTAATATTTATTGAGCCAGAATTAACAACACAAACACAGTGAACACCAGACACCAGTGATACATTTTTTTAGTGAAACAGTTATTTCACAGAATTATTGTCACAGAATTAAATGACACAGAGTTATGTCACAGAGTTATTCACAGAGTTATTGTCACAGAGTTATTTTCAGAGTTATTTTCAGTTATTTTCACTATTATATTAGTATATATAATTTTATAATGTACCAAACATAGTATTACCATACCTTCACGTACATTCGAGTGAAATCTTGTTTACATTTTTTTATTTTTTGTTTGCAATCTTTTCAAATTTTCCCCTAGTTAGGCAAATTGTTGTGCATTTATTTTTTTTAGATAGTGTAGTTAGGAAAACCCCTTAAGTGATCATTCCATAAATTAAGATCGGTCAAGCAGACCTAATTAGAACACATTAATAAGTACCTTCACATATGAGCGATTCAGACGGTGCGCTTTCTGACATCGAAAATTTACCTACACCCATTTTTCCACCTACCCCGCCCCTTCAAACATACTCCCAAACACACAAACTTCAGATCCAGAACAAGCCAATATGTCTCAGTCTCAAACCCCCGCCCCATACAGACTAGTAAACCTTCCCATACTGTTTTTTTTTAAGGGGACCATAGATAATCGCTTTGTTGAACCACGCGTAAGACCTTGGATTGAATCTTTAGAGCAACATTTCTTACGCGAAAATATCACCGATGATGATATAAAAATTAGGGAAGCAAAAAGATTTATCGACCCTAAAGAAGGGAATGCTCATGACACAGTCACCTACGTCCCATCAATTAGCGAAGCTACAACATGGGACGATTTTAAACAAAACTTATTAGAATTTTTTAAAGAAATAACACTTGCACAACCCTTAGCCACGTTAGAAGCAGTCTTCCAAGCTAAATGGAAGAAAGAGGAACACGAAGATTTAAACAATTTTATTACATAACACATAAACTTGTAGGAGAAGCCCTCCGTGCCGCAGAAAATGCATGTGGCATAACTTTCACTTCGAAACAAAGAAATCTAATAGTAGCAACAACATTTACCAAAACCTACCCGGAGCACCTAAAAAAAGTTTCAGGAGTTTTAAATGTTGACAAACCTGTAAGTGTAGCCATAAAAAAACACGGGAACATTACCCCGATTTAGCAAACCAGAACTACCGAAAGGGTAGAGAAACCCCGTACATTACATTCAGCAGCAGCAGCCACAACACCAACAGCAACAACAACAACCCTATAAATCGAGGCCAATGCAGGGAACACCACCCCAGAAACAAGCCCCCCAAACCCAGAATACACGCCCTCCTCCACAGTGTTTTAACTGCGATAGCTTTGGGCACATGATAAGTCAGTGTAATTATCCCTCTTATTGCTCCCACTGTCACGAACATGGTCATCGCCGTGGCGATCGCCAAAAGTGTGCTGATAAAGCCCCTGCAGGGTATAGACCCCACTTTCAGAAACCAAACCCCCACGTTCCCAAAAGTCCTCCAATCCCCAGAAACCAGTCCATTCCCAGCCTCAGTCGAACTACCAACCCAATAGATTACGACCACAGGGTCAACCACACTCTTACCCCATGTACAAACCTCAGTACAACCAGCAAGGTCAGCTAGTTCGGTACGTAGAAGTACCCGTGGAGGAATCATTTTCCCCAGAGTACAGTTTTCAAGAACACCCTCCAGCGTATGGTAATCCCGTAGAATATGACCCAGGTCCTCCCATAGAAGACCATTCGAGCCCTTTTTTAGACCCTACATTGGAGGCGGCAGTTCAACCTCCTCCCTCCTAAATTACAGTAATGAACCCAGATACGCACACAAACTCCCCATCAGGATAATAGGTGCGGACCTCCTAGATTTAATAATAAATTGTAGCACTGATAACCAAGATTTAACTGCTCTCCTAGATACAGGAGCACACGCGACGTTAATTAAGAAACAATGTGTAGATGAATTACTAGAGAGTACAAATTACAAATATGAACTTAAGGCACCATCCTGCCAACTCAGAGGAGTTACGGGCACACCCATACCTACATACGGAGAAATTGAGTTATATTTAGAAGTTGGAAACGCGGTATACCCCGAAATGTTGTATAGTGGACACAGTCGCCACCTTTCAGACAGATATCCTACTAGGTATGGATTTTTTTAACCGGAATCAATGGGAGATTTACCCAGCCGGAAAGTTAGTAAAGTGTCGAAATAGGACACACCATCTCCGTGAGAATACAGACAGCTTAATGCTAATAGAATTAGTTCAGTTCAGATTTCCGAAAGAAATAGGAAACCCCCTCCACTTGATAGCAGTTCAAGTCAGGTGCATCCAGAGGGACAACCGCTCCAGAAATCAGACCCCAGGGTAATCAGTTCCAGTTGTTGAATCCAGTTGGATCAACACAGTCAGTTTCCAGTCAGTCAGTTTCCAGTCAGCCAGTTTCCAGTCAGCAGTTTCAGTTCAGCCCTTCAGTTCAGCCAAGGCAAATTTTAGTCGCCGAACCAGAGTCAGATTCACAATTTTTCATATGCCCTACCTTATGAGAAGATTTGTTTCCTAGCAAAAGTAGTCGACAGTCAAGGAAAATTATTAGAGTCAGAGCGTACTCTGATTACAGAGAAAAGTAATTTCAAAAGAGATGTTCTTATTGCCCAAGTCCTTAGTCAGAGTCAGAATTCAGCTATCCCTGTTGTTTGTTTAAACAAAGGAAAAAGTCCTATAGAATTAACTTCAAATCAGAAAATAGGAACTGTTTCCACAGTAGAAGTAGATTCAGATTTCCCCATCAGTATGATAAATCGTGTTTCCAGTTCCTTAGAGTTAAATCCTTCAGTATTAAAAGAAGAATATAAGAAATGTCTGGAGCACTCCCTTCAGGAGTCACCAGCTTTACAGGATCCCAAACTAATGGAATCACTTCTCGATTTCCTGATAAGAAATAGAGATGTGATTGCCCTAAAAGGAGATCCTCTGGGCCGAACTAATTTGGTCCCTTTTGAAATCAAGTTGGAACCCAATTCCAAACCCATTTTCATTCCTCCCTATCGGGTTCCACATTCCCAATTAGTCACTATTGAGGAACACATCAAGGACATGTTGGAGCAGGATGTCATTCAGCCTTCAGCTAGTCCCTGGTCCGCTCCTATGATTCTCGTCTCCAAAAAGGACGGAACATCTCGCCCTTGTATAGATTTTAGACGCCTGAACAACATTACCATCCCAGACCGTTTCCCGATTCCAAACATGCAGGAAACAATTCTGAACGTAGGGAAAGCGAACTTTTTTCATCCCTCGATTTAGCATCGGTTATTGGCAAATGGAGGTCAGTCCCGAATCTCGGGCATTGACTGCTTTCTCCACTAACCGAGGCCATTACGAATTCCAGGTTTTACCTTTCGGAGTCCGAAATGGGCCTGCTAATTTCTCTAGGTTGATGAATATAGTCCTTTCCGACCTATTAGGTGTCGAAGCTCTCGTTTATCTTGACGATATTATCGTCTACAGTTCGGACATAAAAACACACTTTCAACGCCTTCAGAATGTGCTATCACACTTGAGAAAAGCACACCTTAAACTGAAGCTTGCAAAGTGCAATTTTTTACAAGAATCCCTGGTATACCTAGGATTCCTACTCTCGTCCACAGGAATTAAACCTGATCCAGCCAAACTCGAAGCCCTGGAAAGGTACCCTGTACCCAAAACCATCGACGACGCCCGTGCATTTATTGGTTTTGTCGGATTCTATCGGAACTTTATCCCCCAATTTTCAAATATTGCTAAACCCATTACTAATTTGTTCCAGAAAAATTCGAAATTTAACTGGGAATCCGATCACCAACATGCCTTTGAAACTTTAATTAAACTAACCTGTCATCCCATTTTACAATATCCTGATTACACAAGACCCTTCATCCCACAGATGCTTCCTCCTATGGACTAGGAGCCGTCCTGTTACAGGACGTAGACGGTGTGGAATTACCCATTGCTTATGCCAGTCAACTTCTCTCTGCACCTCAACGGAATTATTCCACTACGGACCGAGAGGCCCTAGCGGTATATTGGGCTTTGAAAAAATTCCGAAATATCGTCTATGGCTACGATGTAACCATCAAGACTGATCATAAGCCACTCACGTACCTCTTCAAGGACAAGCTACTTGAAGGACGATTGAGTAGATGGGCTCTGTTGATTCAGGACTTTGCAGCAAAAATCGTATACAAACCGGGAAAACTGCAAGTTATTCCAGACGGATTGTCGAGACTCAAGCCCGACGCCCAAGTGAATAAAATAGGAATTCTTCCTGTGTTCGACTACGAGTGTCTGCAATACTCCCAACAACAGGACCAACACACCCAAAACCTTCGGGCGCGCCTGGAACAAAAGGAACCATCGAAGGTAAAAGAACAGTACAACCTCAAAGATGGGCTCGTACATTTCAGGAACGAAGATGGAAACGACCTCGTGGAGATACCAAAGGATCTCGTCGATATAGCCATTGGACTTTGTCACGACTCACCTTTGTATGGCACATGGGGCCGGATCGCACCATCAAGAGTCTTTTGGAGCGATACCATTTTCCCGAGATGAACAGAAAGGTACATGAATACATCGCCGAATGTCCGTCGTGTTTAAAACATAAGGGCAACGTACCATCCACAGCTCCGATGCATAAATATCCAGTATGCCAAAGGCCCTGGCAAAGAACTGGAATGGATATACTGGGACCATTCCCAAAACATCAAAGGGAAACAGTACATCATTGTGTTTACGGACCACTTCTCGCGTTACAGCGAAGTAGCCGCCATTCCAGACCAGACCTCGGAAACTGTGGCAGAGCCCTAGTGGAACGCGTCATCCAAATCATACTACTCCTTCCATCCTAATTCGGATAACGCCTTAGTTTCACTTCCAAACTGTTCGAGTCACTCTGTAACATGTGTAAAATTAAAAACACACATTGTGGCATACCATCCGCAGGCAAACGGCTTAGTGGAAAGGCACAATCGGAAGATCTTAGAAGCCCTTCGCCACGTTGTCGATGCATCCTCCCGGACATGGGATGATTACCTTCCCATGGTACAAACAGCCATCAACAATGGCTATAATGTGTCCATCGGGGACACACCTCATTTCGTCCTCTATCACTACGACAAGCGTCTACCTTTTGATTTGCCCGACCAAATCGACCCGGCAGTTCTAACATCTTCCGAGATGGCAGAAGCAAATCAGTAACTAGCTGAACGATCTTTCAAGATTTTTGACATAATCTGACATGCCCTAGAACAACGAAACCAACAGATGGAGCAAGAGCAACATAGGCGTCATCCCCGTCAACGGACTATAATCGTCGGTATGCGTTGTTATCTGAAGAGCGTGAAACCGCCAGGTGCTCATCGAACGTTATGAAATCCTCGACCTCCGGGATCATTCCAAACTAAAGATCATTCACGCTGACAATTTGAAGATAGCTACCGAGCAGCACCTTCCCAAAAAAACAGCTACCAGGCGTTCGAGCCGCCTATCCTTCGAAAGGTCAAGGTATTAACAAATCGAGCAGGGATCAAAGAACTGAGGTGGTCACTGCGGGAACCACTACCCATGACGAAGATTGGTACCTCGTAATACCTCCAGTACTCGAGCCGATCTCTGAACAAGAGGAGGCCCCAGAACCAAGAGTCCCATCGGACCCAGACCCTGGAGAAACTCCTTCAGTGGAACTCCACCATCTCCTCCACCTCCACCATCTCCTCCAACTCTACCATCTTCTCGGTCATCACCCTCACCGCTTTATGATCGACGCACGGACCCTACATACCGC
Source organism: Bathynomus jamesi (assembly GCA_023014485.1). Taxonomy (NCBI): domain Eukaryota; kingdom Metazoa; phylum Arthropoda; class Malacostraca; order Isopoda; family Cirolanidae; genus Bathynomus; species Bathynomus jamesi. The sequence goes on along the minus strand of JAJOZX010001096.1, from coordinate 838,582 downwards.
CCGCCAATGCATCAACCACGTGAACTAGAACCTTCACATAAGAAACGAACCCGCTCAGAATCCGAGCTTAACGGCCGACCCCCATTGCCACCAAAACGAGGCCGACCCCTTCGTCCCCAAACACAAGTATCCACACGACCACCCCCAGCTCAGTATAACCTAAGGCGTAGACATGAAGAAAACAAGAAACACCGAACCACGTGAAACTATTTATGCACGACCAAGAGTGCGTACTCAGACCACGTGAACTAGACCTAGCCACACCGACTTATCTTGTGTATATAAATCTATATTATAAAACTAATGGTTATCAAGTAGTTAACATTAGTTAGGATGTTATATTATCATAGTAATATCATTCTAAAGAGGAGAGCCCTGTAAAAATGAATAATTCCCCTATGATCTTATATTCAATTATTAATTTTTACATAGGAAGTTATTTGTTGTTCAATTCATACTCACATGTACGTACGTCCACATGTATTCTTTTCATTTTATTTTCTTTAAAAATAATTAATTCTCGCAAACTCAGAAACATTGATACGAAGTGTTCGAATTCTGTTAATCATCGCGGAAACAAAATAACTTCTGAAACAAAAACAAATCTCTCGCCCTAATGCCAATTTATAACGTGTTATATATATATATATATATATATATATTATAATTGATGATAAAAATTTATAATGTAATTTATGTACTTAAGCGATCGTAATCTAATATCATGTACTTAATTTAATTAATGACATAGAAAATGTGCTTCAATAGAATTGTAATTAACCATAATGATATAATATGATGGAATTAATGTATGTATAATCATAATTATAATAGACCAAAATTAAAATGTGACCCGACATTATTTCGCCATGTAGGAATGTGCATTCAGCAATATTGTTAATTTTCTTTTTACTTTTTGTTCATTGGAATAAATTTTGGAGTTGCTTCCTGTTTGCCAAAATAATTGGTAACTGATTCTTCTCAACATTTTTAGTCATTTTTTTTAGACTTAATTTTTGCCCCTATGCATATCTTAATATAAGAATGCATGATTCAATTTCCGTTTCAATTAACTCGGCGAATCAGGAAAAGCAACAAATCTAAAAATATGCGGGTTAAGCTAAAAATATGACTTCCTCTTCCTATTTCCTGTCTATCTGTTTAATCCATTTGTCATAACAAAAATTAACTTTATTTTCAAACATTGTGTAAAAATAATACAGCCTTTTTAACACTTAGTAATGATGATGTTAGTAAAATCGGGGTATATAAACCTCAGTAATATCCTTCTTATTCATTCAGAAACTAACTCAGAGGCTGAGCATTACTTGTAAATCTAAAAATATGCGGGTTAAGCTAAAAATATGACTTCCTCTTCTTATATCCTGTTTATCTGTTTAATCCATTTGTCATAACAAAAATTTACTTTATTTTCAAACATTGTGTAAAAATAATACAGCCTTTTCAACACTTAATAATGATGATGTTAGTAAAATCGGGGTATATAAACCTCAGTAATATCCTTCATATTTATTCAGAAACTAATTCAGAGGCTGAGCGCTACCTGCACCTTTAGCAGTAAACTACAGTAGAAGATATTCTTTATTTTATCCTTCGAGCCTTGCTCTCTTCAGAAGAACTGAGTCATTAAACTTTCCGGATCAGCTACAAGAAGAATCCGGGAAGCTTCAGAGAATTTAGTAAGCCTCCCTGAATCCTCCGAGCCACTATAGAAGAACTCGGTGAGTAATATATACGAAAACTACTGTAAGTAACACATCCGTTGCTGCCACCCAACTAGAACCTCCGTCGACTTCGAACCAACCCGGGCCATAGACGGAGGGGTTAACATATATATATCCCGGAGAGCAATTGTTTTTACCATTTATTGAATTCTAAAACACAACTATATCATTCTATTTCAGTCGAATATTTTGGAAATAAATTAACATACATGAAATATATAGAAAATAAATATACATTCAGTAGTTCAGAAGAAATCTATACAACAAAAAATACACACTTTAAACGAAGGATATATATATATATATATATATATATATATATATATATATAAACATTCTTAAATAATAATATTAGTACGGTAGAAATCTATATCCACATTTAATATATGTACGAGCAAATAGTACATACTTATATATAAACTTCAAAATAATAGGCAATATATATACATCAAAATATACGTGCTTTATGTTCTATTGTGCTTAATTAAAATACTAAACTCGCATGTGATCGAGTCTACAGTTACATCATCGTTGCTTTGTACTATGCAATAAATACGATTTAAAAATTTTTCACCACTCAAAGTACGCGGATGCCTCTACTCAATGTAAAGAACATTCAATTCGTTTAACACTCTTTTTGTGCCCACTTTACAATTGGCTAGCACATTTTCACTCTCTTTAAACACGGATAGAATACAATCAAAATCACGCACAAATAGGGCATCGTTTGCTACAACATCATTATTAAATTCAAGTTTATAAACACTCCTCTCGAAACGAGGGTTTATTGTTTCCAATCCGAGCTTTTCAACCGTGTACCCTTCTTCACAACTCATATCGGCAGTTGAAATAATCTTCTAAGTCGTGCCGACACCTGCTCGTTATATAAAGAAATAGCTCTTCAGGGTGAATAGTGTAGGTGAGCTCAGCCTTGTACCGCTCAAGTCCTCTGTACCAAAGTTCAAGATATTTCAAAGATTCTATACCTTTAAAATACGCATCCAGTTCCAAACCATTCTCGCCTTGTTCAGTCCTACACTCGGTAAACCCGTCGAACAGAGCAGTGTATGCGTATTCAAGAACCTTGTCAAAATAAAGCATATTGGTAACACGTGTGTCTAATATAGGCTTTACCTTGCAGAAACCGACGATTTAAACATTCTCTCGAGGCTGAAACGGTTTCGCGTGGGGAAAAGGACGTTATTAAAAGACGCATTCTTCCACATCAATCGTATATCAATGCATGGTTGGTCGCTGTTTATACACAACGTACAAATAATGGCATATTAGGAGGCATCACTAATCTGCTCTCTTCTTGTACGTGCACCTGCAGATATTTTATAACGAACCTCGACCTACTTCTTAACTAACATGAAGATTCTATTCTTCTCAACACTTAAATAAATAACATTCCGTTTACCAGAGTTTGTTTGTTTACAACGCGTTTCCAGTATAGAGTTAACGCTGTCGGTTTTACGCCTGAACACAAGCAATGACCTCGTCACGGGCACATCGTATACGACATTGAGAATGGCGTGAAAAGGTTGGGTAGCTTCTGAAACCACAACTCATATATCTTCAATATTCTGTAGCCGTGGCGAACGGCTAGGGACAGCTCAGGGCTTGTATATACACCTATGATCTTCCGCTGGTTGATTGTGTGATTACAGGTCCTATTGTTCTCCTCTGCGCACTTCACGCACAGGGGAAACATGAGCTTGTGGTCTATAGCGACGGGTAAGATCGGCATCCGTAAGTCGCGATGGCGGAGCACGTCTACGAAAGAAAGACCGAAATAGTTCTCGTTCAAATTTGTTGAGAAGTCTTCGATGGTGGGCAGCGCGGGCGGGTCCTACCAGTTTTTCAGGTGCTCCTAAGGGGTACGGATTGTGTTTCATCACGTAGGGGTATAAAGATCGGATGCTGTAGTAATGAAGTTTCACGCCCTCTGCAGGTGGAAAGTATAGCTTGAATGGGTTTGTACGCCCTCCGATCAAGCTATCACTGTATTTGAGAGGATCCAACACCATTGAACGTTTGAGTGTGTTTATTTCTTCACGGTACTCCCCATCTGCCTCCATCCATACATAATATTCCTGCTTCCACAAGACCTTGTGAAAGAACTGGGAACCTATAAGCTGAATGCGGGTGCGAGTCCATGCAAGACTATCGGCAGGAGATCTACCATGGATATCTCCTACGATTCCACACTCAGGACGTGAGCATCCATGCCACCAGCAACCGTTAAAGGAGCACACAGTTTTCTCACCAGTGGTACTGTCTTCGCTTAGTCCATCTACCCAAAAAGCACACCCATTGACCTTAATGGGTACTTCCCCCGTGTTGCGGGCATGGTTTATATATACACTGGTCTGTTGCTCTATGTGTATGAGCCAGTAAATAGCCTTATGCCCATAACTGCGTGGGTTGTTTCTGTGAATGACGGCTAAGGTGTCTTTAGGCATGAAATTGTTCTTGAGCACCGTAAAGCACAATGAGGCGATCGTGGTTGCGACTTGTAGAGGGTCGCAGTTGAGCCGGTCTTTGTACATCCTTCTAAAGGCTTGGAAACATACTCTAGTGTCTCCGAGCAACTGATACAATGAGCAAACCAACCAAACCAACCAACCAACATAAGCACACGCACATCATTCACGCAATAGCGTTCACATTCATCCGCTATATTGTAAGGAATATCTTCATTAAAACTGTTGTAGTCACTATCACTCATGTTGGCATAGTTAAAGTAATGTTTCGGGGGAGGTTGTCCTACGTAATTTAAAGTGTCGCTAGTGAGGAAAGTGTATGGAAAATAGCCTTTTGAAACTTTGGTGGCTACTCCCATCACCTTTGGTAGCTTGGCTAATTTATAAGGTGTGAATAATAAAGTGTCCTTAAACTGAACATTACCTCTTATTTGCATTTGTATAAGTTTGTTTCCCCTTTTCAAGGGATCACATGTAAACATCTCCGATGACTCGTGTTCCAGCAACTCCTTATAAAGGAATTGTGTGTAAAATTTTGCTCAGTTAGAGGCAAGAATATTCAGTCATTTTTTTTAACTTGTCCGCTAACTTGACAATATAGGACACAGAGAGTTTCATGGGATTGTCGTGTGCGATCGTTTTAAAAACTTTTGTTCGTTTGCCACATTTGTGAGACTCATCACACTCGACTTCCATGCACTCATCGCAGATAGTCTGGCTTACAAATAGATAACCTCTTTGGTTTCAGCAGCCGTATATGTTTCTATATCGTAGTACACAGTTATACAAGGTCTATGTTTAGCTTAGCATCTTTCACATAGCATACATGCTTTATACCATCTACCTTAGATTTCTCATGGCATGTAGAACAATGAATTTAATCACATTTATGCATGAATTTCCCCCAATTATCCATCATATGAAACATACCACATTCACAGATTCTCATTTTCCTGCAAATACCAATTGACTTATGGAGCTCAAAGCATTTATTATTGAAAAATGTGCGTCTACACACATTACAGTCCCTCTTCGCAGCGTCATCTACACGACTTTCACATTTGGAGCTTCTACACTGCTCACATGCCATGTGGCAATCCTTACAATGTTTCACTATATCATCTGCAATCTCGAGGCATCCCTTACACAAATCATGATGCCTTCCATATTTTCGACTTTTATCATAACTAGCGTAAAGGTCCCTTTTATTACGGGTGGGGAGATACGTTGACCCTCTCAGCCCTAAAATAAGTAGGGGGTCTTGTACGATGTCTCACACTGCTTTTAAATGTATACACAGTCCTACGACGTTAATCCATTCCAAATACAACTGTACGAACATTCCTTTCCTGCTGAACCCTTCTCAGCTCTTCAGGACCCATATTACAATCGCGCGTAAGACCTTGGATTGAGTCTCTAGAACGGCATTTCTTGCACGAAAACATCACAGATGATGACATAAAAATTAGGGAAGCTGAAAGTTTTATTGACCCAAAAGAGGGGAATGCCCTTATTAGAATTTTACAAGGAAATAACACTCGCGCAACCTTTGGCCACATTAGAAGCTGTCTTCCAATCTAATTGGAAGAAAGAAGAACACAAAGATTTAAATAATTTTATTACACGAACACATAAACTCGTAGGAAAAGCCATCCGAGCCGCAGAAAATGCATGCAACATTACATTCACTTCACAGCAAAGAAACCTAATAATAGCAGCATCCATTTACCAAAACATACCCGTAACACCTAAAAAGAAATTTCAAGAGTCTCTAAATATAGACAAACCAGTAAGCGAAGCCATAAATAAAACATTACCCAGACTTAGCGAGCCAGAACTACCGGAACGGTAGAGAGACCCCCATACACTATATTCAGCAATAACAACAAGAACAACAACAATAACATCATAAATCTAGGTCGATGCAGTGAACACCACCTCAGAAACAAGCTCCAGAAAACCAGAATGCGCGCCCTCCTGCTCAGTGTTTTAATTGTGATAGTTTTGGGCACATGATGAGTCAATGCAATTATTCTCCTTATTGCTCCCACTGTCATGAACCTGGTCATTGCCGTGCAACCGACAAAAATGTGCTGAGAAAACTCCTGCTGGGTACAGGCCCCACTTCCAGAAGTCAAATAACCAACGTTCCCAAAGCCCTTCAATTTTCAGAAAACAGTTAATTCTCAGCCTCACCAGTAACACCAACCAAATAGATCACGACCACAAGGTCACTCACACTATTACCCGATGTCCAGACCTCAATATAATCAGCAAGGTCGGATGGTCCGGTACGTAGACATACCCATTGAAGAATCAATTTCCCCAGATTACACTTTTCAAGAAGACCCTCCAGTGTATGGTGATCCAATAGCATATAATTCAGGTCCTCCCATCGAAGTCAGTTCAAGTTCTTTTTTTATGGAGCCCACTTTGGAGGCAGAAGTTCAGCCTCCACCCTCCTAAATAGCAGTAATAAACCCACACACACCCGTAAACTACCTATCAGGATTATAGGTGCAAACTACTAAATTTAATAATAAATTGCATCACAGATAACCGAGATTTAACCGCTCTCCTAGATACCTGAGTACATGCGAAATTAATTAAGAAACAATGTGCAGATGAGTTACAAGAGAGTACAGATTATAAATATGAGATTAAGGCACCTTCCTGCCAATTCAGAGAAGTTACAGGCACACCCATACCTACATATGGAGAAATCGAATTATATTTAGAAGTTGGTAACACGGTATATCCCGTAAAATATTGTATTGTGGACCTATTGCTAACAGAATCAGTTTAGTCCGGATTTCCGAAAGAAAGAGGAAACCCACGCCAGTTTATAGCAGTTCAAGTCAGTCGGTTGCATCCAAAGGGACAACCGCCCAAGAAATCAACCCCCAGAGTAATCAGTTCGAGTTGTCGAATCCAACAGGATCAACAGAGTCAGCTTCCAGTCAGCCAGTTTCCAGTCAACCAGTTTCCAGTCAGTCAGCTTCTAGTCAGCCAGTTTCAGTTAACTCAGCAGTTGCGATTTGAAATCCAACTGAAACGATTTTTCAGCCAATAAGGCAAATCTTAATCACCGAACCAGAGTCAGGTTCACAATTTTTCATATGTCTTACGGAGCATATAATAGTAGCACCTTATGAGAAGATTTGTTTCCTAGCGAGAGTAGTAAACGGTCAAGGAAAACTACTAGTCAGATGGCACTCTTGTTACAGAGAAAAGTAATTTCGAGAGAGATGTCCTTATTGCCCAAGTTCTTAGTCATAGTCAGAATTCAGCTATCCCTGTTGTTTGCTTAAACAAAGGAAAAAGCCCTATTGAATTAACTTCAAGTCAGAGAATAGGAACTGTTTCCACAGTAGAAATAAATTCAGATTTCCCCACCAGTACTATAAATCATTTTTTCCAGTTCCTTAGAGTTAAACCCTTCAGCATTACAGTAAGAGAAGAATATAAGAAATGTCTGGAGAACTCCCTTCAGGAGTCACCAGCCTTACAGGATCCCAAACTACTGGAATCACTTCTCGATTTCGTGATAAAAAAAAGAGATGTGATTGCCCTAAAAGGATATCCTCTGGGCCGAACTAATTTTGTCTCTTTCGAAATCAAGCTGGAACCCAATTCCAAACCCATCGTCATTCCTCCCTATAGGGTTTCACATTCCCTTTTAGTAACCATTGTGGAACACAACAAGGACATGTTGGAACAGGATGTCACTCAGCCTTCAGCTAGTCCCTGGTCCGCTCCTTTGATTCTTGTTTCTAAAAAGGACGGAACATCCCGCCCTTGTATAGATTTTAGACGCATAAACCAAATTACCATCCCAGACCGTTTCCCTATTCCAAAAATGAAGGAAACAATTCTGAACGTAGGGAGAGCTAACTTCTTTTCATCCCTCGATTTAGCATCCTGTTATTGGAAAATGGAGGTCAGCCCCGAATCTCGGGCAATGACTGCTTTTTCCACTAATCGAGGCCATTAGGAATTCCAGGTTTTAGCTTTTGGAGTCCGAAATGGGCCTGTTAATTTCTCTACGTTAATGAATATAGTCCTTTCCGACCTACTAGGCGTCGAATCTCTGGTCTATCTTGACGATATTATCGTTTATAGTTCAGAGACAAAAACACACTTTCAACGTCTTGAGAATATGCTATCACTTTTGAGAAAAGCACACCTTAAACTGGAACTTGTAAAGTGCAACTTCTTACAGGAATCCCGGGTATATTTAGGATTTCTACTATCATCCACTGGAATTAAACCTGATCCAGCAAAACTTGAAGCACTGGAAAGGTACCCTGTACCTAAAACCATCGACGATGCTCGTGCATTTATTGGATTTGTCGGATTCTATCGAAATTTTATCCCCCAATTTTCGAACATTGCTAAACCCATTACCAATTTGATCCAGGAAAATGCTAAATTTAATTGGGAATCTTATCACCAAGATGCTTTTGAAACTTTAATAGGTAAATTAACTTGTCATCCCATCCTCCAATATCCTGATTACACCAAACCCTTTGTCATAGCCACAGATGCTTCCTCCTATGGACTAAGAGCCGTCCTATTAAAGGATGTAGATCAGGGGTAGCCAACCCACGGCACGAGTGGCTATTTCTAGTGGCACGCGGACGACGAAGTGATTGTAATGAATGGCCAAATTTTGAAAAATAATTTATTTTATAATTTACGGACGCTAAAATATTCAAGTTGGCACATTCCACAATTTAAAGTCAAATAGTGGCATGCCACAAAAAAAGGTTGGCCACCACTGATGTAGATGGTGTGGAATTACCCATTGCTTATGCCAGTCAACTTCTCTCTGGACCTCAACGGAATTATTCCACTACGGACCGAGAGGCCCTAGCGGTATATTGGGCTTTGAAAAAATTCAGAAATATCGTCTACGACTACGATATAACCGTCAAAACTGACCATAAGTCACTCATGTATCTCTTCAAGGACAAGCTACTTGAAGGACGGTTGAGTAGATGGGCTCTGTTGATTCAGGACTTTGCCGCAACAATCGTATACAAACCAGGAAAACTTCAAGTTATTCAAGACGGATTGTTGGGACTCAAGTCCGACACCCAAGTGAATAAGATAGAAACGCTTCCTGTGTTTTACCACGAATGTTTGCAATACTCCCAACAGCAGGACTAACACTCCCAGAACCTTCGGGCTCGCCTGGAACAAAAGGAACCATCTAAGGTAAAAGAACAGTACAACATAAAAGATGGGCTCATACATTTTAGGAAGGAAGATGGAAACGACCTCGTGGAAATACCAAAGGATCTCTTAGACATAACCATTGGACTTTGTCGCCATTCGCCTTTGTATAGCTACATGGGGCCGGGTCGTACGATCAAGAGTCTTTTGGAGCGATACCATTATCCCGAAATGAACAGGAATACATCGCCGAATGCCTATCTTGTTTAAAACATATCCAGTATGACAATGGCCCTGGCAGAGAACCGGAATGGACATCCTGGGACCTTCCCCAAAACATCAAAGGGAAACCAGTACATCATTGTGTTTACGGACCACTTCTCGCGTTACAGGGAAGTAGTTGTCATTCTGAACCAGACCTCGGAAACTGTGGCAAGAACCTTAGTGGAACGCATCATCCAAAAACCATGCTACTCCTTCCATCCTAATTTCGGATAACGCCCTTAGTTTCACTTCCAAGCTACTCGAATCACTCTGTAAAATGTGTAACATTAAAAACACACATGGTGGCATACCATCCGCAGGCAAACGGCTTAGTGGAAAGACACAATCGGAAGATCCTAGAAGCCCTCCGCCATGTTGCTGATGCATCCTCCCGTACATGGGATGATTCCCTCCCCATGGTGCAAACAGCCATCAACAACGGCTATAACGTGTCCATCAGGAACACCCCTCATTTCGCCTTATGTGGAAGATAAAATCACCTCCTACTAAAGATCATCCCCTACTAAAGATCATCCCCTACGACAAACGGCTACCTTTTGATTTGCCTGACAAAATCGACCCAACAGTTCTAATACCTTCCGAGATGGGAGAAGGAAAGCAGCAACTAGTTGAATGATCTTTCAAAATTTTTGACATAATCCGACATGCCCTAAACCAACGAAACCAACAGATGGAGCAAGAGCAACATAAGCGTCATCCCCGTCAACGGACGATAATCGTCGGTATGCGCTGTTACATAAAAAGCGTGAAACCGCCAAGAGCTCATCGCAAATTATACCCAAAATGGGATGGCCCGTATAGGATTATGAAAAACCTCGGAAACAACCGTTACGAAATCCTCGACCTCCGAGATCATTCCAAACTAAAGATCATTCACGCTGATAATTTGAACATAGCTGCCGAACAACACCTTCCCAAGAAGCATCTGCCAGGCGTTCGAGCCGCCTACCCTTCGAAAGATCACGGTGTTAACAAATCCAGCAGGGACCACGAAACCGAAGTGGTCACCGCAGAAGCTACTACCCGTGACGAAGATTGGTACCTCGTAATACCACCAGTAGTCGAGCCAATCTCTGAACAAGAAGAGGTCCCAGAGAAACCCCTTCTAGAGGATCACTCAGTGGAACTCCACCATCTCCTCCGTCACCACCCTCACTGGTTGATGATCGACGCACGGACCCAACATACCGGCCGCAAATGCATCAACCATGTGAACTAGAACTTTCACATAAAAAAAGAACCCGCTCAGAATCCGAGCTTAACGGTCGAACCCCACTACCACCAAAGCGAGGCCGACCACTCCGCACACAAACACAAGTATCCACATGGCAACCCCAGCTCTGTATAATCTAAGAAGTAAAAATGAATAAAATTGTCCTCCTTATAATTTTCCAAATTATTTACTGTTGTCCAAGCATTAAAATTTCTACCGGAATCGGCAATATAATGGACACATTTTAGAACAAACCATTGAGTCACTACACGAAAACAATCGCTTCCCCCACGCCCTTTCGGACAAATTTACATACCTTGAATCCCTGTTAGCTAAATACAAAGAACATGAAAGATATCTAGAATTAGTAGCAATAATTAACCTACAAGTAACCCTAATCGATAAATATTTGCAACAAATAATTACGATTCATTCCAAAGTTTTGCGTGTTACCCAGCTAACCCATAGAAAAATCACTCTTTCCACACTAATACCATGGGATACACTTCAGTCCTTGATGCACACCTCTCAGACACAATTAAAATTATCACCCATACTCCCACTCAACCATATATTGAGGGGCATTCAATATATTTTCCCCACCCTTTTTTCTTAGCTAAATAATAGGCGATGGGGCTGAAATGTCTTTTGGGTCGTAAGTTTGAAGTTTCTGCGCTTCACAAAACCAGATTTTTCTAGTTTGAACCTCCCCTCCTTGTATAAAACCGCTTTTAAACGCCCTTGTATAAAACCGATGGTTAACGCAGTTTCGAAAATGGCCTCTGATAGTGATGTGCGTCGTAAACAGAGAGCTGTTATCGAGTTCTCAACCGCAGACAAGGAAACAGTTGTAAATATTCACAAACTTCTACAAAACGTTTACGGAGATGCTGTTGTTGATCGAAGCACAGTTGGACGCTGGTCTAAATCATCATCGGAGAGGGAGAGCCAGCCTCGAAGATGAGCCACGCAGCGGTCGCCCGGCATCGGCTGTGACATCTCACACTGAGCAATGTGCTAACAGCATCATTCGATCAAATCAGCGGGTCACATAAAAAGAGCTATCACTGGAGCTAGGAATTAGTGAAGGAAGTGTGAATACGATAATTCAGCAACTGGGATACTCAAAAGTGTGTTCACGGTGTGTTCCTCTTGAACTGACTGAAGATCACAAAGCCCAAAGAAAAAAATTGCTTCCGAGTCGTTGGTTCGATACAAGACAGAAGGGGATGACTTCCTTTCACGAATTGTGAGTGGGGATGAGACTTGGGTACACCACTTTGAACCTGAAACAAAACGTCAATCCATGGAGTGACATTACGCAGACTACCCACGCAAGAAAAAGTTCAAAATAGCTCCCTCTGCAGGAAAGATTATGGCCACCATCTTCTGGGATATGAAAGTGGTGATTCTGGTGAACATTATGAAGAAAGGACAAACAATCAACTCAGAGGCATATATTGCTACCCTGCAGAGACTCCAGAGACGTATAAAGCGAGTTCGACCGGGGAGAAAACTGGAAGACGTCCTTCTTGCACGATAACGCAAGACCACACAACAGTTTGCAAACAAGAGAGGCCATCACAAAAATGCGCTTGACTGCGTTACCCCACCCTCCATACAGCTCCGATCTGGCACCTTCCGACTTCCATTTGTTTGGGCCAATGAGCGAGTTAAGAGGTGGCCCCAGCGGAACCCGGCGGATTTTAACAGCAAGGAATAAAGGCCCTTGTTTCGAAGTGGAGGAAAGCCGTAGAAAAGGATGGAGACTATGTGGAAAAATAAAAACTTGTAAAAAAGGTATGTAACTACTTGTGTACAAAATTTCTGGAACTTAAAGGAAACATGGAAAGAAAGAAAAAGGTGGGGCAAAATATATTGAGTGGCCCTCGTAATTACCCCCAATTTCTAGAATACACCTGGAATGTGTATGACGTATACTTATGACGTATACAAATTTCACCCTTTCCCAACACCCTACCAAAACAATTCTAATATCTATCCATTGTATCTACTCACAGTACCATCTTACTTTTCCTCACCAAAGACCTTTCAGGATATTCTATTAGGGTGTCAATTTTAGTAAAGTCATCAATTCAAAAACTACTAATGCTCAAATGATGTCATATTATTTAGTAAACTTAGAAATATCTTTAGTGTTGTTTAAAAAAGTCATTTACCTACTTATATTTGACCATAAAGGTTTGAAATATAACCTAAATATGACTGTAGCATCGTATATCAATGTGCCATTGATATGTGTGTTCAACTTTGGTTATTTTTGGTGTGAAGTATGGTTTCTAAGTTTCACATAGTCACAAATGCTGGAGTTTTGATTGTGAATGCGTGTTTTCCCTCCTTTTTCACAATTTTGATTACTTTGTAATCTAAATATTATGTACTTCAAATTATTCGAAATGTTATGTGTGACCCAAACTTTCTGTATATTTTGATATGATAGATATGTGAAATTGTCATTACTTCGAATAATTAAGTCTTGTAACTATAACAACACAACCTTTTTTCTGAGCTTATAGGAAGATATTAAGAATTTCAATTAACTTAATTTTATGTAATCATAATCAGTTGGCCTATCCAAATTTCAATGACATTTCTTTTGTTCACAGGTCCACAGGATGAGTCAGAAAGAAATCAGAACCCGAAGCAAATCAAGTTGTCACCTAAGTCATTTGGTGGGGACTGGGAGGGAACTTCCCCCTGCTGAGCTGCCCACAGCCAGAGATCTGCTGAGGTATGGTTTGTTGAGGAGAGAGATGAGTGAGGAAGACAGGAGGAATTACCCAGTTTATAACCTGATTAACAACGGCATTGTTCCAGGGATACTGGCCCAGTGGAGAAAGGCCAACGCTCTATTCACAGGACCTGTAATCAACACTGAGGTCAGGATCAGGGCTAAAGTGAAGGCACTGTGGGAAGAGGCAGTGAAGGTGTTCATTGGCAATGTGAAGCTAGAGGTCAAAGATAGGTTCATGATGAAACTGGACAAATTGGTGGACATCCTGACCTGTCACTGTGTAATCAGGAGCTGCTGTGCGCTTGGGTGTAACCCTGTCTGCAACAGTGAGGTTCACATTGACTGCAGCTGCAGGAGCGAGCAGAAGATACCAGTGCAGGAGCTTGCCTTCATTAAAGGTCAGAGAGAAAAGTGGGAAGTGTGGGGGTACACCAGATAGGTCTAGCTGATCACCCTGAGACCAGGAGACAGGAAGCAGTGCTGCAGAGACAGGAATAGAGAAGGAAGGCCGAGGAGAAGAGGAGGAGGAAGGCAGAGGAGTCAGCCAAGAAAGAAGAGGAGTTGAGGGAGGAGTTACTGCTGGAGATGGAGTTGGAGGAGACTGGAGATATACTGGAGGAGGCAGGGAGGAGAGAGGAGGACGAAGACTTCATACCAGAGGCTGCGACAACTTCTTCCTTGCCTGTGGCTAAGAAGAAGAAATACAACACTGAAGATATCACCAACATAGCTCTGGCTAGAGATTGCCACTGCTGCCTGGATTGATGCTGGTCTTATCACAGAGTTTGACACGGCACTGGTGATTGACCACAACAAAGTGAGGAGGGCTCAGGAGAGCCTGACTAAGGAGCTGGTCAAGAAGTTTGATGAAGAGATTAGGGAAAATGGCATCACCTGTATCTTCTTTGATGGGAAAAGAGATGACACAAAGTGATGATGGAAGCTGGGGGCAGTGACAGGCAGTTTCCTGGCCTCATTAAGGAAGAACACTACACAGTGTGCAATGAACCAGGTGGGAAATATTTGTGGCATTTTGTACCAGAGGAAGCTGCAGAGGAGAGAAGTCATGCTGAGGTCATTGCTGATCATCTGGTGAACTGGCTAAGAGAGACAGGATCAGACTAGACCCTTTTGGCCATAGGAGGTGACAGTACTAATGTGAATACTGGCTGGGAGGGAGGAGTAATGCATTACGTGGAGGCCAAGCTTAGCAGGAAGTTGGTGTGGATTGTCTGTGACTTGCACACTGGGGAGCTGAGTCTCAGACACCTGGTGACTGCACTGAATGGCAAGACAATGAGCAACAACAAGTGGTCTGGGTCCCTAGGGAAGATGTTAGACACTGCCACTGAGCTGGAGATCAACCCAAACTTCACGAGGATCACTGTTGGTGCTCCTCTACCCCAGCTCAGTCAGGAGGTAGTCAAGGACCTCAGCACAGACCAATCATATGGCTACAGAATTATCACTGCCATCAGATCGGGAGAGGTACCTCAGAGTCTAGCTCTCCTGGAGATTGGGCCAGTCTGTCACAGTAAGTGGGTCACCACGGTTCTAAAGTTCTGCAGATTGTGGATTTCCAAACATGGGCTGAAGGGTAGGAACCTGAAGAATCTGAGGATAATTGTAGAATTCATAGTGGGAGTCTACATGCCAAACTGGTTCAACATCAAGTTAAATCACAGCTGGGTGGAGGGTCCCAGGCATGTTCTGTACCAGCTGGAGCTGCTCAGAAGTCAGAAGAAGGAGATGATAAGAATAGTAATGCCTACAGTGAAGAGATCAGCCTGGTATGCACACTCTGAGGCTGTTCTCCAGGCCATGCTCTGCAGTGAGGTGGAGGAGGAGAGGAGGGAGGCAGTGAAGAGGATACTAGAAATCAGAGGTGAAGGAGATGAGGACACACAGGTAGGAGACGTCAGTGTCAGACCCAGGAAGACTCCTGACATCAACCCAGATGCCACTAAACTCTCGGAGCTTATTGACTGGAACTCTGGCGTGACTGAGCCTCCTCTGACCTGCTCCCTCACCACTGCTGCAATCATGGAGTTTCTGGATAGACCAATGGAAGTTCCTGCATGGCCCTCATACACACAGTCAGTAGAGAGGTGTGTAAGGATGACAACTGAAGCAGCACAACATGTTTACTCACAAGAGAGGAGGGAGGCGTACATCAGTGGCCAGGTGGCCAGTAAGGAGCTCATGTCCAGGAACAAGAGCAAGGCAGACATGGCATCCTTGGCAAAGTTCAAGAAACCTATCTATATTTCTAAGTTTTAATAGTGAAATACAATCAAAATGTCTTTAATTGTATGTATGTAAAATGTAGTTATATATGTCATCCTTGGCGAAGTTCACGAAACCTATCTATATTTCTAACTTTTAATATTGAAATACAATCAAAATTTCTTTAATTGTATGTAATGTATGTAAAATGTAGTTATATACCATAAAAAAATACTTGCAAAAATTACCGATTTTTCGTAAACTTCAACTTCAAATATAAGTAGCTAGGAGTGGTCAAATCTGGACAATGAATAATTCTTATATTCATATATTCTTATATTCATATATTCTTATATTTACATATTCTTATATTCATATATTCTTATATTCTTATATTCATATAGTCTTATATTCATATATTCTTATATTCATATATTCTTATATTCTTATATTAATTTTTGCATATAGAGTCCAAACTCGCGTAACGCTGTCTGTATATGAAAACGCAAGTTCGGATAAATTTTTTGATTTTCTTTCTATTTTATTTTGCTGAATAATTAATTAATTATTTCTTTTTAAATTACTTAATCATTTTTGTAGATTTCGTTTAATGATGTAATCGTGTTAAATTCTGCAATGTTCATTTTCTTTATACATTCTCTCTTCGTTGTAAAAGATGAAGTCATGGCTTGCTTAACACTTAATTTTAAATTTTAACCATTTAATTTTGGCTCATATGCATGTTTAATTGTAATTCATAATAAAATGCATATTTCAATTTCTATTTTTAGTTAACTTGGCAGATCATGATAACATCAGATCTGTCAATATGAGGTTTAAAATAAAAATATGGCTTCATCTTCAAATATCTTGCTTATCTGTCTAGACACTGCTACAGCTAAAATATTTACCTTATCTTCAAATACTTTGCCAAATAATTGAGCCTATTGAGAATAAAAAAGAAAAGAGATCAGCATCAAATAATATTGATGTCAGCAAAATTTATGTATATAAACGTGTAGAATTTCTGCAGTTATTATTCTGATTCTGATTTTTTCTGATCTGACTTAGAGGCTGAGCACTACCTGTAACATTTTAGCAGTAAACTACAGTAAGAGAATATCTTTGTATTCCCCTTAGAGCCTTTTTTCCTTCAGAGAACTTAGTCTTAAAATAGAGAAAAATAATTTCCCGATACGCTACAAGAAGAATCTGGGAACCCTTAGAGAATTTAGTAAGCTTCACAGAATCCTCCGATCCACTACAATAAGAAATCGGAGAGTAGTATAAGAGAAACTACTGCGATTCCCTATACGGTACCAGCTACTCCAGATTGACAAATCCGTTATTGCCACCTAACCAAAACCCCCGTCAACTTCGAACCGCCCAAGGCGATAGACGGAGGGGCTGACATATATATATATTATATATTTTATATATATTAGGGTGGTCCACAAACAAGAAATTTTGAAATTTTATTGTCTCTCCCGTCATTATGTTCAACTCAAAGAAAAAACAATCCACGACAAGTTTCAAAAATTTTAGGGTTCATTTAGGGGTGCCCCAGTGACCTCAAACTTTCACCCCACCATAAAACGGGAATTCCCGTTTTCTCTCTCGGGAAAATGAAGTGTCGGAAAGGAATTGAAGTTTATTTTCTGAAAAAAAATGATGCTAAAGTGATTTATATATACACACACACACATATATATATATACACACCGTATATATACAGGGTGTTTCAGCAGGAAAGGTCAATACTTCGGGAGGTGATAGTGTCGGTCATTGTGAGTAAAAAGTTCATATGAACATGTGTCTAATTCTGAATGGTTCCGGAGATAGAGCTGTTTGAATCTGATGCGCGCGCAGCTCTTCCTCCCACTTCCCTCCCCTATAACCTTGAACCATGTAAGCTGTAATGTAAGCATGTAACATAAGCCAATCGACAGCTGACTGTTGTGATTGACATTGTTTAGTGTTTGAAGCAGTGTTAAGAATGCCACACACCTTCACACATGCCGAATATGCAGATATAGTGTATGTCTACGGTTTTTGCGATGGAAGTGCAACAGCTGCTGTTGCAGAATACCGTCGACGGTTTCCGAACCGCAGAATTCCAGATCGAAGAGTGTTTACCAGGGTTTTCAACACATTGCGTGAGATTGGTACACTTCCCAGCGCTCATGTTTCATCTGAACGTGAAGGTCAACAAGATGTGGATGAAGTGGAGAACATTCTTCAGTTGGTAGAGCGTAGTCCTACTACTAGCTCACGAAGAATTTCTACACTTTCGGTGTACCACACACAAGAGTATGGCGAACATTACGTAAGGAAGGCTTGCATCCATATCATGTACAGCGTATACAACACCTTCAACCAGGAGACGCTGCCATGCGACTGGAATTTTGTCATTGGGTAAATGCTAATCGCCGATTGCTTCGATTAATACTGTTCACCGATGAAGCTACTTTCACCCGTGACGGTATCAAAACACTCGTAACTCTCATCGGTGGTCAGACGAAATCCAAATGCCACTGTGGAAACAAATTTTCAACATCGCTTCTCTGTCAATGTGTGGTGCGGTATCATCGATGATCAGCTGATTGGCCCTGTTACTTTAGAGAATCGTCTTACAGGACAAAGTTACCTAGAATTTCTGCAAAATGAATTGCCAGGACTATTGGAGGATGTTCCTTTGGCTACACGCGCTGGTATGTACTTTCAGCATGACGGAGCTCCTCCACATTCTACCCGTCTGGCGATGCAATACCTAAATCAAACTTTCCCTGGTCGATGGATCGGCAGCGGTGGTCCCATTCAATGGCCACCAAGGTCTTCAGACTTCTCTCCGTTAGAATATTGTTTGTGGGGGTGGATGACGTCAAGTTTACAAAAGAAAGGTGGATACACGAGACGAATTGCTCGCGCGCATTTTGGATGCTGCTGCCCGCATAAAGGAACGTCAAGATCAACTCAGACGAACAACACGCGATCTTCGCACACGAGTTGCAAAGTGCATTGAGGTTGACGGTGGGATTTTCGAAAACGTATTGTAAACTGTAACAAATTTGTCATTTCTGTATCTGATACCATTCAAAATGCCAATGTTTAAACATTAAATGTTAGAAACAGTAATTGGTTTCTCTTTCTTGATTACCATTAACAATGCTTTTGTATTTGTAGATTCAAACAGCTGTATCTCAGTAACCATTCAGAATTAGACACATGTTCATATGAACTTTTTTCTCACAATGACCGATACTATCACCTCCCAAAGTATTGACCTTTCCTCCTGAAACACCCTGTATATAATATATATATATTTTCAACGATAGTAGGAAACACAAAATGTAAGAACAGACGTAGCACATACAAGTACTATGTATATTATATAAAAATGTGGCTCATGAGAGTCAAGAGCAACCAAAATCGCACTTTTGGCCAGCTAGTACTGTAACAAAGTTAGGTCCATTTCATTTTTGCGTTGGAGAGAGCAGACTGGATTTTTTCAGATCGGGATACTTCTTTCGGTGGTGCTCTACTACGTGCAAGATATACTGCAGTTGGTCCTCATTCTTGGTCAGAGAGCCCGCGAATTCTTGAATGAGCGCAACCCCGCGCTCCGCTGTGTCGTTCGTTCCTCGGAGAGACCCGACGATCTTCTTGGTGCGACGAATCCCTCGTCGACATCCCACTGGGCAGGATACTTTTCCAGGAATGTGGAATCGATCCATAGAATCGTGAAGAATCTCCGGATTTCAACAAAGACGAGGACCCTGAGTCTCCTCCCTGGTGCTGCATTTGTTGCCCTCAATCGTTCCCCTCGTCCTGGCGTCTCCAGAGCTTTCCCCATCTCTCGCTTCTCCTCAGCACTGACCCCATCATCGAAAAAGCTCAAAGCAACCAGTTCCTCGCCCAGATACCACAAATGGCGCTGAAAACCTTGGTGACCTCCGTCGAGAGAATGGCATTACCTTCATTGCTCGCGATTCGCTGGAGGTGTTCGAGGTCGTGTGCGGAAATTTGTACGTCAACATTTGTACGACGGAAATTTATACGCCAGCATTTGTACGCCAGAACATTTATACGACTGGAAATTTATACGACTGACATTTGTACGACGGTAATTTAAGTATGCGCTCTACCAGACTTTTTTGACTTAAGTATGCGATCTACCCATGATAATAACCGTGACTTCATTTTTTTATATAAACATAAGCACAGGTGCAAAAAAAAATAAAATAAATAAAAGTAAACATTATTTGAATATTTTGAAAATAATTTCAATTTGAAGAATTTTAAATTTTATCATGTAGCACAGCGCATTAAAGGATTAACAGGTAGGTAAATGGTTACTGAATATGTACAGGTGGTCAGGCTAGGTTAGGTTAGGTTAGGTCTGGAGATTAATGATAAAAAACTCGCAAGATTTGTTCTCCGATTTTTTAAATGACATTCGTTCTGTATATCGCTATTTACATTTTCTCTTAAATTGATAAGCTGAAATCTAGTTTCAATTATGCATTTAATTACTGTAATATGTAATTTCATAATTTGTGATAATTTGTATTTTAACTTACCTAGTTTCAAATTCAATTTTATTAACTGATCATGAATTTCTTGCGTATAACGTATAAATTACCGTCGTACAAATGCTTGGCGTATAAATTTCCAGTCGTATAAATGTTCTGGCGTACAAATGCTGGCGTATAAATTTCCGTCGTACAAATGTTGGCGAACAAATTTCCGGGTTTCGTTCGAGGTCGTGTCGGGGAGCTGGGATTGGGAGAGGAGCTGTATACTTTGGCGATGAATGTCACAAAGGTCTCGATTCCTCTCTCCTCCAGCTGTGTAAAGGAACACTGCTCCCTGAAGAGGAAGAGCTTGAAGGAATAGATGATTTTCGCCATCCAGCGAGCTCTATGAACTGCTCCAGGACGCCGGAAATGGATTCCCCTTTCAGGAGTCTCCCCAAGGAGGAGGATCCAGAGCTCCAAGAGTTCGCGGTAGTCCTCCCGGGGTTGATTCTCTTCAAGCTGGGCCTTGGCAAAGGCCACAAGCTGTTCAACCTCCTCTTCGCTCACGCTCTGACTTTCTGGGCCCTCCCTTAGCGGCTGGAAGTTAGGGAGGTAAAGGAAGTCCCAGCGCTCCTTGAATCTCTTCAACAGCAGGATATCGGGACCAGTGGAGGGCTCATCAGCAGAGAACAGGATTTCTGCAATCGGAGCTCAAGGAGGTGGTGACGGCACGCCAGATGTAACAACGGCCTCCCCAACTTCTCCTCAATCAAAGTGCAGGCACCGCTATGGAGTCCGGTATTGGACGCTCAAACGACATCGCCTTGACTGAATCTTGGAGTCCGAAGTCATGTAAGGTGGTCACAACTGCCGTCGCCTGTGCTTCTCCGGATCCTGATCCCATCTTCGGGACTCCGAGGAGCTTCTCGATCTTTTGTCCTGTTACCAGTACAGGGAGGCGATCCGCTTGTTCATTCCCAACAAGATCGGGAAGCAACTTTCCGTCCCAGTGAACCACAAACACTCCGGACTTCAAGGAATCCATTCCCTTCTTGATGTCGGCTGCAGCTCCCTCTCGATGCTTCATTCTGGCTCTGAGAATGGTGGGGCGGCTGAGAGCTACTGTGGAAGCGTCCGTTCCAGCGCTACGTATGACAGATGCCGTAAGGTGAAATGCTTCTGTCACTGAGCCCTGTCCTATCGAACGGAGCCGACATGTCCGGGGTCACAACGGGCTGGGGCCTACGTTGCTTCGGTAAATGGGTGACACCAACCCCTCCAACTGCTTCACTCTCAGGTGATGAAGCCGATGATGAGTCATGGGCAGAATCAGAGGTACTGTCTTCTCCACGACAGAGTTCCACCTTCTCCGTGAGCCGTGACACATCCTGATCCCTCCTCCGCTTCTCATGTCGGCTTACTTTGAAGCTTCCAGCTGCTTCTTCTCTTTCAATGCAGTTTGGGTGTCGATTCCAAGCATTACGCCTCGCCGACCAGGCTCCCGCTGAGCTTCGAGGAACCTCAAATTTTCCTCGTTCTTGATCATGGTTTCGGTGTTGGCATGTGCGACATCGAAGAGATTGGGGAGCATCTCTAAAAATGCCTTTCTCTTATCTTCTTTCGTAGAAGATCTGGTAGCCTGCTTTTGCAGATCCTTCCACCGATCATACAGATCCTCAACCTTTATGATGATGTGGTGTTTCTTACGGACAGTGATTCGCGCCTTTTCCCAGAAAATTAGCACTTCAGCACTTGTCTCGCTCGCCGCCTCTCTTATCGTTGCACCACGTTGTCGATGAATGAAGTAAAACCGGCGAATGACATCTCCATTGGAAGGAAGTTTTCCTCCCTTGATGGGATCTTGGAGGTTATCACCAAGGAGGAAGATTGATTTCTTGGAGCGCGTACCCATCACTGCAAACCTGCAAACAAATTAGAACAAATTAGAAGAGTAATTAGAAATTTACTGCGTTGCACGCTGTAAAAAAGGTGCTACAAGGAAAACAGGAATTCCCGTTTTGTAGGGGGTGAAAATTTGGTGTCGTTGAGGCACCTCTAAATGAAATCCAATCGTCACAAAACTTTACACGAATAATTTTTAGCCAAAAAGGAACACAACGAAGGGGAGAGACGATAGAAATTCAGAAATCAATTTTCTACCCCCTATCAGTGAACCACCCTAATATATAATACATATATTATATATATATATATATATATATATATATATATACAGGGCCAGATCTAGAAGTTGCGAGGCCCTAAGCAGATCTAGAAATTGCGAGGCCCTAGGCCTATATATATGAAAATATGGACTTAATTATCGGTACTATACCAGCAATATTAGAATCCCGCATAGACAGAACTATGCCAGCACTTAAAAATTAAACCAAACCAAAATAATCACGCATGGAAATTGTATAAGAAATATAAATAAACCATACAAATAAGTATAAATTATAATATGAATCAAGATTTGTATCGAAAATATAAGACAATGATTTCTAAGATTTATATAATATTATAGGTAATGACTTTCCATAGTATACAAACGTTTTTCATATGTGATGTACAGTATAAGAGATGTTGACATTTCATTTTTTATAATAGTGAGCGATCCACTTATCAGGCTAAATATTAATGCTTTAATATTTGGTTCAGATGCTCCTTGAATATTACAGCAATGCTTTTCTACTTTTCTTCGAGCTAAACTCTTCAATTAATTGAGAATAATCTAATGAATTTGTTATATCGTTTTCTATTGATAACATAGCTAATGATTGCAATCTCGCTTGAGACATGGTGGAACGCAAATATGTTTTAATAAGTTTGAGACGCGAGAAACTTCTTTCAGCCGAAGCAACAGTAACTGGGATGGTTAATACTATTCGAAGTGCAACATAAACATTAGGATAAATCTCACTTAGTTGTTTTTGCACTATATATGTAAAGAAGGGCATTTCCGAGATCTGTTTTCTCAGGTATAAACCTGCAAAGTACTTTGAGTTCTTCATAGAGTTCTAAATCATTAATATCACTTGAACAGAACGCGCAAAATGGCTTGAGCGAGGCTCCCTTTGGCGCGAGGCCCTAGGCGATCGCCTAGTTCGCCTATAGCTAAATCCGGGCCTGTATATATATATAAGCAAACAACCACAGGGAAAAAGGAAAAAGAAACACGAAATCCAAGCGCTTTCGTGATATATTCACATCTTCAGGGAAAAGAAAGAAGCTGTTTCTTTTTCCTTTTTCCCCGTGGTTGGTTGCTTATTAATAAGATCACGTGTTATTCTGTGACTTTACTGCATATATATATATATTTTTTTTTTTACTGTAGAGTAAAAAAAAGATGTCAATTTCAAATTCAACCTTGACAATTAGTTAGGTTAAATCGTGATATTTTCGTTAAAAAAAAAGGATAAAAAATATTATTACATATTATTTTTGACTGTAGAGTACCTATGTATCACGTGAAGGGTAGTAACACCTTCTGCAAGAAGTACCAAAAATATTCCGCCCCGAGGCCTCCATATTTTTGCTACCGGCACGAAGGGCAGGTTCTCTGATAGTTATCTCTGAAATTAGACTCTCTTCCAAATATGTTCTTTCTGCCTTATCTGCGTTCAATTCCAGCAAGGCGAATGGTCCTGATGGTGTTCCTCCTGTTGTTCTTAAGAACTGTGCTTTCGTACTGACACCCTGCCTACGCAAATTCTTTCGTCTTTGTCTTTCATTTGACACTTTTCCTTCCTGCTGGAAGTTCACTTTCATTCAGCCTATCCCAGAGAAGGGTGACCGATCTCAACCTTTCAACTATCATCCAATTGCTTTGATTTCTTGCCTTTCTAAAGTTTTTCAATCGATCCTTAATAGGAACATTCTTAAACACTTTTTTCTTTTAGATCGTCGGTATGGGTTCCGCAAGGGACGCTCGACTGGCGATCTTCTTGCATTTCTTTCTGACTCTTGGTCATCCTCCTTTCGGGATTTCGATTAAACTTTTGCTATTGCTCTAGACATATAGAAAGCTTCTGATAGAGTCTGACACAAATCTTTAATTTCAAAACTGCCCACCTTAGGTTTCTACCGTGTTATCTGTGCCTTCGTCTCTAATTTCCTTTCTGACCGATCTATAGCTGCAGTTGCAAATGGTCATTATTCTTTTCCTAAAGCTATCAACAGTGGTATTCCTCAGAGTTCTGTCCTGTCACCCACTCTTTTCCTTTCACTTATTAACGATCTTTTAATTCGCCTTTCTTGTCCGGTTCACTCCTACGCCGATGATTCCACTCTTCACTTCTCCACCTGCTTCCCAAAGCGCCCCTCTCAATAGTCACTCCATAATTCATGTAGGACGGCTGTGGGACACCTTACCTCTGATCGTTCTGCTATCTCTGAATTGGGCAGAGAAAACCTTGTGGTTTTCAATGCTTCAAAACCTTAGTTCGTCCATTTTTCTACTCGTCACAATCTTCCACATGACTATCCCCTTACCTTCAACAATACACACCTGAATCCTTCCTCTTCTCTTAACATTGTTGGCGTTTCCTTTTCTCGTGATCTTTCCTGGAAAGATCACATATACTCTCTTTCTGAAACAGCTTCTAAGAGGTTAGGTGTGCTGTACCGCCTCCGCAGTTTCTTCTCCCCACCCCTATCAGTTGCTGTCTCTGTACTCTCTGTACAGCGATCTTGTCTGCCCCGTATGGAGTATGCTTCTCATGTGTGGGGTGGCTCAACTCACACAGCCCTACTTGACCGGGTGGAATCAAAGGCTTTTTGTTTCATCAATTCCCCGCCTCTTACTCACTGTCTTCAATCTCTCTCTCTTCGCCGCAATGTTGCCTCACTCTCTTTACTATCGCTGTTATAACGGACATTGCTCTTCTGAACTCTCTAACTGCATGCCTCCTCCTTTAAGGAGAGCACGCAGCACCAGACTTTCTACACTTTCTCATTCCTTTTCTGTCAAACTCTCTAACGCAAGGGTTAATCGGTATTTTCAATCTTTCATCTACTCAACCGGTCAACTGTGGAACAATCTTCCTCAATTCATCTTTCCCCCTGTTTATGACCTTCAATCTTTGAAACGCAGTGTCTCTCCCCCCCTCCCCTCTTCCGTCATAGAGGGGAGGGGCGCTTTTGCAGGCAATCGCCCTTGGCCCCTCCTTCCTTCATAAAAAAATCTGCTGCAACTATGGCAATACTAACCTCATACACAGTGTGTCCCCTAACCAAAAACCCAATTATACAATATCGATTCTGTCGAGTGGTTATTTTTAGCCACTCCGTATTCCATTTATGTTTTACGCAATAGTGATTCATCGGGAATTCAGAACTAATAATTGTTGTAAGATATAATACATTCCTATTGCATTCAATAAATGAATAAGAATGAAACAGATAAAGAACTTAAAATCTAATATCTTTCATGTAATAGGTTTGTATTGTTACAATTTTTATTTTATTTTTGAGGATAATAAATCAAAAACTTTTCTATTTGAAATCATAAAAAATAAAATAAATTATATCTTTTTCCATCGTACACTTATATTTGTTTTTGCCAAATTTTATATCCAACGAGAGAACTTAGATGCGATATTTTGAAGTTTATTTGTGCTAACGCTTTTCTTTGGCTTTCAATTGCTGTCAATCGTTATTGGCTGAGTAAAAAATGAAATTGAAGATACAAATGAGATTTAAAATAGGAAAAGTTATACCTGACGCCTGACCTGACTTAGAGAGGGGGGAGTGGTTCAATTCCTTTCACAAGTTTATATTGCTATTTTGACGCGAAAACGGCTTGAAAATAATAGCTGAAATGTCATTATATTATTGATATTGTTTTTCATATATGCTCTGTTCGTTATCTACGTATATAGATAAACAATAAAATGGAGTGAAATTGGTAATAATATCTGTTTATATCAAATTTAATTTTGCGTTTAATCCCTTTAGGACGCAGCTACATATGGAACCCTAATGAGCGTTTTGCCCGTAAAATAAAACGCTTAAACAATTAGTAATATTTTTCTTTCCAATTCTAATATGCCTTAATAATGGAGCATGTCAAAAAGCAGTTCCATTATTTGATGAGGACAAGCCACTTTGAGAATCGCCTACTGGGCCTTTGCATGGTTCTACTTAATTCCAGTTGGACTAAGCTTAATTTTAAACTTTGTGCCTTATTAAATCATTTGATAAGCAGGCAAGTGGACCCAATTAATTTGAAAAGGTTCCATTGCATGTTTTGCATTGGAGATTTGCATGTTATTTAAGCAATTAATATTCTTTTTAATTGCAAATATTCATGTATTCATGCCTACCACACACACACACACACACACACACACACACACACACACACATATACATGTGCGCATCTCCGCATATGCGAGGTACTGACTTTTAAATCCATTATCTAAAAAAATAATTAATCAAACCTAATTTAACCTAACCTAACCTTAGTGACATCGAACCAAGAAGGATGTGATAATGTTTCGGTCGCAATTCAGGACTCGAAGAGTGTTTTCTTTTAAGTCATTAAATACTATAAATAGTGTGAAGTACTCACTAATCTAGCCTAACTTAATCTAACCAACCTAGAGCTAACCTGACCTAGCGTAACTTAGTTATTATTTTTTATGCAAGAAGGAAGGACCAAAGGTAAACACCTGTAAAAATGTCCACCACCATAGAAGGAAAAGGAAAAGGCCAAATTCAAGGTCCATTGGTTTCGAGATGCCTGAACACTCTGCGTTTGAAAGAGTGGAGATCACAGACAGGGAGAAAGATGAATTGAGGAAGGTTGTTCCAGAGTTGACCGGTTGAGTAAATGAAAGATTGAGAATACCGATTAGCCCTTGCATTAAAGAGTCGGAGGGAAAAGGGATGAGAGTGTGTTGAAGTCTGGTACTTCAGGCTCTCTTAAGAGGAGAAGGCATGTAAATAAAAAGTTCAGAAGAGCAGTGTCCGTTTTAATAGCAATAGTAAAGAGATAGTGAGGCAACACTGCAGCCGAAGAGAGAGGGATTGAAGACAGTCAGTTTGAGGCAAGAAATTGATGAGACGAAAAGTCTTTGATTCCACCCGGTCAAGTACAGCTGTGTGGGATGATCCACCTCACACATGAAAAGCATACTACAGACAGGGGCAGACAAGATCCGTGTACAGAGACAGCAACTGAGTGGAGGTAAAGAACCTACGGAGTCGGTACAAAACACGTAACCTCTTAAAAGCTGTTAGTAGTATGGGCACAAAAGGAGATAGTGCAATGCAATTGCAAATGTTGTTCAGTGGTGCAAAGGAAATGTTGCAAGAGGTTATGCAACAAAAGGGAATGTTGCAACAGGTTATGCAACAAAGTGGGAGGGGTGAATGTTGCGAGAGGTTATGCAACAAGGGGTTATGCAACTATGGGGGAGGAGTTATCCCCAAGTTGCAATGAACTCCACCAGCTTGCTGGGGGAGACCTCGTTGAGAGAGAAGCTGGGACGGCCTCACCCCCTAAAAGGGGGGTATACCTAACCTAAGAGAGAGGGAGAGGAGAAGAAGAGAGAGGAGTGTTCGCTTGACATGAGCTAAACGCATATTAAGACTTCATCCCAGCGCTTGCTGTCTTATAAGCCCCTAATCAGCCAGTTGGCTTAATCTGCCAGTTGGCTTAATCAGCCAGTTGGCACAGTGTATACAACGTTTGGACAAATGCAAGTACACTCCCGTCTATACGCCCATAAAATATTACACACACACACACACACACAACTATATGCGCGATTATATGCGCCGGGTTCGAGACCCGGTGACGATGCATCCTTCCACGGTTGATTGATAAATGGGAACCCTAGTTATCCTAGTGATCCGTGTTAAGCTGTAGGTCTAAGGTGGAATGTAAACATCCTTCCACGGTTGGTAGATAAATGGGAAACCAGGGTATCCTAGTGTGGCTCCCGTTAAACTGTATTGCAACACTCGGTCATGTTGTTTATTTGTTTGTTTATTTCCCTGCCTCTCTCTCATATATATATATATATTTTTTTTTTCAGAGATATTGGGCACAGATATCTAGAAATAAATGGGAACCCTGGTTATCCTAGTGGTCCGTGTTAAGCTGTAGGTCTAAGGTGGAGTGTAAACATCCTTCCACGGTTGGTAGATAAATGGGAACCTTGTTATCTTAGTGATCCCCGTTAAACAGTAGGTCTAAGTTGGATTGTAAACACCCTGCCACGGCTGGTAGATAAATAGGAACCCTCTGTATCCTAGTGGTTGCTGGTTAAGCTGTAGGTCTAAGGTGGAGTGTAAAGCTTGACCTTCGTCAGAATGAACAATTCGGGCTAAAGCCATCGAAAGCAAAGGAGATCCTATATATGTACAGTTCCGGAAAAAGTTTATCTAAAAAATTCTGAAAACTATAAAAATTGGTACAAGAAGTGTGCACAAAAGATCCAAAATTTATAATTAGCAATCACGTCAAATTTCATTAATTAACTCTCTCTCTCTTTCGGGCTAGCTTGAATTGGATATTAAGGTGTTTTTCATCTGTAACTTCTGCAAATTAAAAATAAAATAGGACAAAGTTACACATAACATTAAAATGAAAGTGAAAATGTGCAGCACAAATGAATAAATAGAAAGGAAATATGATAAAGGGGGGAAATGAAGAGAAGAAGAAAGGCAAAAACGATATAAACAAAAACCTACCTAAACAACAAATCCTAATTAAACGATGTAAATAGCTGAACAATAGAAGGACATAAATATTTATGGAAAAAAAATATGTATATATTAAACATCGTTCTGA
Organism: Bathynomus jamesi; assembly: GCA_023014485.1. Lineage (NCBI taxonomy): Eukaryota > Metazoa > Arthropoda > Malacostraca > Isopoda > Cirolanidae > Bathynomus > Bathynomus jamesi. Next base: position 809,374 of record JAJOZX010001096.1, on the reverse strand, counting down.
AAATTGCGTTTAGTGGCAACAGTTTGGCGGAAGCGATAGATAATACCAATTTTAAAATTCCAATAAATAAACTTTTCGCAGGAGTTTATTTCGAGATCATAAACTTTGGGGGTTAATGAACCGCATCCATCACCCAGCTCTTTTATTTTTTCAAATTTATTTTACGAGATTGTATCGTGCGATAGCGCAGGACACCATATACTTTACAACTACGAGTTCACGAATTATTTTTCAGAGGAAATAATAAATTTTTTGAACCTATTTTAGATGGGGTACCATAAACCATTTTACAAATTTATCTTCTAACATCGTTAAGCCCCTCATATAATTGGATGTTTATTATATGTTCAATCTCCCTTCCCCGACCCTTCTCAGCGGCGCCCCAGAATAAAAGATTTATTTCCAAACAATGCGTTTCTCTCTCCACGGCTCTGGAACGGTCAAGATATATTTGACACGACCCAGATTTCACGGGGCAGCCAATCACAACCCTGTGGGCAAAGCCCCAGGACCTCTAGTCGGTGGATGGCATCACTCATGCATTATGCCCCGCCCAAATTTCACCGATAGACAATAGGAAACTCACGAATCGGTTATTGTGGGATGTTCACAATTACGACCCTTCTATAAAAGGGGGCATTTTCATCACAGGCTTCCAATTCAGTTGTTTTTATCGAACAGTGCTTTCGAAATACTTTGCCATGAGCCAATCGCCTCAGCTCTCCCTCTCTCCGGATTTGTTTGAAGACGGGGAAGCCTCATCGCTGTCTACAATTTATCTTTTCGCGGCGATTGACCAGAATGAACTTCTTTCAACGCAGACTGTTTCATAAATTTGTGACGGAGTGCAAGAACCGATCAAAGAAGACGACATTAAAATGTAAGTAATCAATTTAACTTGTGATTATATACGTCGTTTCATTCAGTGTTAGCTAATTTATAAAAAGCAATAATAAATGTGTTTTGAAAAACTAGTTTGTGAATTATTCTCGGGCTATATACTGTACATCGTATCATTCAGTGCAAGTGATCCCCCGTCGAACAAAAAGCTGTAATGAAACGAAGTGAAAGGATATCTGCCCAGAGGTCGAGGCCCGGTCTCTATTCATATATATATATATATAATATATATATATATATATATATATAGTGGTTAGCATCGCTGACTACGAATCCATCGGCCCCGGGTTCGAGACCCGATGGCAGCCGGCGAGCAGCAAAACCCAGCTGTTCATCCTTCTACACAATAAAAAAAGAATGGTTGGTAGATAAATGGGTACCCTAGGTGGCCTAGTGGTTAAGACGCTGGGCTGCTGATGGGGCGTGGTTCGGATTCCACGTTAAACTGTAGGTCTAAGGTGGAGTGAAAAGCTTGACCTTCGTCAGAATGAACAATTCGGGCGGAAACTAACCAAAAGGTATATATGAAACACACAGACCGTGCATAGAACAAGGAACTCTTCTAGGATAATTAAATCCACTAGAGTCCGAATAAGTAATGGTAAATAACAAATACTATAGATTTTCTTTTTCATGATCCTAGCCCGACGTGGGCAACGGGTCACTCGCAAAGAGGTCCAAAAAATATAGCTTCCCTCACCAGCTATCTGCAAAGCAGATAGGATCCAGCTTTGGGACAGGATCTAGGGTTTAAAGCAGCCTAGCCCAGCTACATTTAGAACCTCAATATAAGCAAAAGACTCGGTACCTTCACGCCAGATTGAATACATCAAAGAAAAAGGGGTAACTATTATATTTTTAGCCGAAAACCAAAACTTAAACCTCAACTGGCAGAATTGGGCATCCACTTTTCAAGGCACATAACATGTCCGTTTCAAGATGGGAATAAACTCAAAATGGTTCCCTGAGGTTTTTCATGATACACACAGACCGGGCATGGAACAAGGAACTCTTCTAGGATAATTAAATCCACTATAGTCAGAATAAGTAAAGGTAAATGACAAATACTATAGTTTTTCTTTTTCATGATCCTAGCCCGACGTAGGCAACGGGTCACTCGCAAAAAGGTCCCAAAAATATAGCTTCCCTCACCAGCTATCTGCAAAGCAGATAGGATCCAGCTTTTGGGACAGGATCTAGGGTTTAAAGCAGCCTAGCCCAGCTACATTTAGAACCTCAATATAAGCAAAAGACTCGGTACCTTCACGTCAGATTGAATACATCAAAGAAAAAGGGGTAACTATTGTATTTTTAGCCAAAAAACAAAATTTAAACCTCAACTGGCAGAATTGAGCGTCCACACAGGGAACCATTCTGAGTTCATTCCTATCTTGAAACGAACATGTTATGTGCTTTGAAAAGTGGACACTCAATTCTGCCAGTTGAGGTATAAGTTGGTTTTTGGCTAAAAATATAATAGTTGCCCCTTTTTCTTTGCGAGTGATCCGTTGCTCACGTCGGGCTAGCATCATGAAAAAGAAAAACTATAGTATTTGTGATTTACCGTTACTTATTCGGACTATAGTGGATTTAATTATCCTAGAAGAGTTCCTTGTTCCATGCACGGTCTGTGAGTATCATAAAAAACCTCAGGGAACCATTCTGAGTTCATTCCCATATATATATATATATATATATATATATATATATATATATATATATATATATATATATATATACAGGGTGTTTCAGGAGGAAGTCATTGTGAGAAAAAAAGTTCATATGAACATGTGTCTAATTCTGAATGGTTACGGAGATAGAGCTGTTTGAATCTACAAATACAAAAGCATTGTTAATGGTAATCACGAATGAGCAACCAATTACTGTTTCTAACATTTAATGTTTAAACATTGGCATTTTGAATGGTATCAGATACAGAAATGACAAATTTGTTACAGTTTACAATACGTTTTCGAAAATCCCACCGTCAACCTCAATGCACGTTGCAACTCGTGTGCGAAGATCGCGTGTTGTTCGCCTGAGCTGATCTTGACGTTCCTTTATGGGGATAGCAGCATCCAAAATGCGCGCGAGCAATTCGTCTCGTGTATCCACCTTTCTTTTGTAAACTTGACGTTTCATCCACCCCGACAAACAATAATCTAACGGAGAGAGGTCTGAAGACCTTGGTGGCCACTGAATGGGACCACCGCGGCCGATCCATCGACCAGGGAAAGTTTGATTTAGGTATTGCATCACCAGACGGGTAGAATGTGGAGGAACTCCGTCATGCTGAAAGTACATACTAGCGTGTGTAGCCAAAGGAACATCCTCCAATAGTCCTGGCAATTCATTTTGCAGAAATTCTAGGTAACTTTGTCCTGTAAGACGATTCTCTAAAGTAACAGGGCCAATCAGCTGATCATCGATGATACCGCACCACATATTGGCAGAGAAGCGATGTTGAAAATTTGTTTCCACAGTGGCATTTGGATTTTCGTCTGACCACCGATGAGAGTTACGAGTGTTGTTGATACCGTCACGGGTGAAAGTAGCTTCATCGGTGAACAGTATTAATCGAAGCAATCGGCGATTAGCATTTACCCAATGACAAAATTCCAGTCGCATGGCAGCGTCTCCTGGTTGAAGGTGTTGTACACGCTGTATATGATATGGATGCAAGCCTTCCTCACGTAATGTTCGCCATACTCTTGTGTGGTACACCGAGACGTGTAGAAATTCTTCGTGAGCTAGTAGTAGGACTACGCTCTACCAACTGAAGAATGTTCTCCACTTCATCCACATCTTGTTGACCTTCACGTTCAGATGAAACATGAGCGCTGGGAAGTGTACCAATCTCACGCAATGTGTTGAAAACCCTGGTAAACACTCTTCGATCTGGAATTCTGCGGTTCGGAAACCGTCGACGGTATTCTGCAACAGCAGCTGTTGCACTTCCATCGCAAAAACCGTAGACATACACCATATCTGCATATTCGGCATGTGTGAAGGTGTGTGGCATTCTTAACACTGCTTCAAACACTAAACAATGTCAATCACAACAGTCAGCTGTCGATTGGCTTATGTTACATGCATACATTACAGCTTACATGGTTCAAGGTTTTAGGGGAGGGAAGTGGGAGGAAGAGCTGCGCGCGCATCAGATTCAAACAGCTCTATCTCCGGAACCATTCAGAATTAGACACATGTTCATATGAACTTTGTACTCACAACGACCGACACTATCACCTCCCGAAGTATTGACCTTTCCTGCTGAAACACCCTGTGTATATATATATATATATATATATATATATATATATATATATATATATATATATGTATGCTCCTCTGTGTGTATTTTCACACCCATCTAATCAATAACGTCATTTAGCCAGTGAAATTTATTAAATTTAGACAGCGACCTAACCTAGCCTAACCTAACCTAACCATGGTGGATTCTTTCTCGTTTATAATTTATTTAGTAATCAAAGTTTTTCCTTTTATTCTGAGTTTTTCCTGTTTTCTACCACGATTAAATTAATCCCAGGACTCTTTCTCGTTTATAAGAATATAATATAACCTAACCTAGCATAACCTAGCAGGGACATAATATAGCCTAACCTAACCTAACCTAACCTAACCTAGCATAGCTTAGCCGGGACGTAATATAGCTTAACCTAATCCAACCTAACCTAAGCCAACCTAGCATAGCATAGTCGGGACATAATGTAGCCTAGCTTACCCTAGCCTAACCTAACCTAACAAAACTGAACCTAACCGGGACATAATATAGCTTAACCTAACATAGCCTCTATATATATATATACCGGCCCTGCACTCTCTCGTTCATGATAATATAACCTAACCTAGCATAGCCTAACCAGGACATAGCCTAGCCTAGCCTAACCTAACCTAACCTAATCTAACACAACTGAGCCTAATCTGCTATAATATAACCTAACCTAGCATAGCCTAACCAGGACATAGCCTAGCCTAACCTAATCTAACCTAACCTGGCCTAGCCTGACGGGGCGTAACCTAACCTAACCTAGCCCTTACGGGTTTGATATAACCTAACCTAGAATAACCTAACCGAATATAATATAACCTAACCTAACCGGACATAATATAACCTAACCTAGCATAGCCTAACCGGCTATAATATAACCTAACCCAACCTAGCCCAGGTCATACTTTTCACCCCACCCTTGACCTACAGTTTAATGGATATTCCAAATTTGCTCATTCTGACGAAGGTCAAGCTTTTCATCCCACCCTAGACCTGCAATTTAACGGAGATTCCAAAATTGCTCATTCTGACGAAGGTCAAGCTTTTCATCCCACCCTAGACTTACAGATTAAAGGGGATCCCAACACCCAGCATTTTGCCATTCATCTCTTAATATAACCTAACCTAGCGTAGCTTAACTAGGCATAATTAAACTTTAATTTAACTTAACTTTATATGATTCATTACGAACTAATCATTTTAATTTCTCCTTAAAGGTCCGATACGGAACTTGATCGTGTTATAGCTACTTTTCTTTTTGATGAAAGGGGAATAAATGATTTGGAGGCTTTACTGCACAGCCAACCCAGTGACCTGAATACCGAGGTCGAGGTATTGGCTCACATCCGGTCCAACGAACACCAGGCCACCGAGGACCTAATGTAAGTTTTTTTGGCTACTCGCGTTTTATAGCAAATGTTTCATTAGCAGGTGTCCTCAATTAGAGCCTAGTTTGCAGTAGCACTGAGCTAAGATTTCTGAACACAATTCGATTCGTTTTATGAAGAAATGAACTTTAATTAAAAAGAATCAGTATAAGATAATCATGTTAATTTCTCCTTAAAGGACCGATACGAAGCTCGAACATTTTATAGCAACTTTTCGTGACAGCTTCGATGAAAGCGAAATAAATGATTTGGAGGCTTTACCGTGCAGCCCGCCCATAGGCCTGAATACAGGGGTCGAGGTATTGGCTCACATCCAGTCCAACGAATGCCAGGTCATTGAAGAACTAATGTAAGTTTTTTGGGGGTTAAGAACAAAACACATTGTATTTTCATTTAATTTATTAAATGGTAGAAAACATGTACAAAGCGGCTTGCACAACTAGCATCCATTAAATAAGCCTTAATGGAGACATTTTACGAATGTATATACACCTTTACACCAAATAGATACAATTATATATACACCTTTACAAAACACAATGAGTGCGAACATATGGGAACCTTTTCTTATTTGTTTGCATACTGTTTCATCATTCATTTCAGTGTCGCACAAATCGAATAATTTTAAAAAATTTATAAAGCCCTTCCCATGTGACATGTACAGGAGAAATGAAAGGAAATACATGCCAAAAGTATTACTAAAATATCTTTGGAGGCGGTAAGGATTCCAGACAATTTTAGAGACATGTATCTGTTCGATCAATTTTACAATAACAGGATCACTCCAGGGTTGAGTACCAAGTGAATCAAAATAGTACATTCTTTCTCTATTTTCAAAATGGATTGCAAACCAATGAACCCCCTCACCTCCCAACAATGTCGGTGTTCACGATAATCCCATACCAATCTCTTGTAGTTGGCAATTTCAATATTTCATTCTTTGCAAACACACCGATAAATTTGGAGCGTGTGATCCGGTCACTTTTCATTACTCTCTGGAGAGTATTCGCGTCCATTTTAAAAGTCTATGACCACGTTCCTGAAACGGTCAACTTCTATTAGAGCCTGTGATTCGAGGTACACGAGTACGCTAATAGGCGCTATAGGGTTGGCAAATTGCAACCTGACTGAGATGTTCCCACTCTGTTATGGAATTACGTGTGACTTACGCCAGCAGACAAGTCAGGGGTAATATCAAATGAATAAAGGTTAAATTCTTCGACAAATTCTTTCTGCGTTAAGCCAATCCCAAACTCATCACAGCCAAGAGCAATATGGGCCAGACTACTATAAGCTCTCGCGCAGAGTGGGAATACAACGTCTGATGAGTAGTCCGTAATCATAGGCCCCCCTAATGGGACGCCATTTACGTATAGAGTTATATTTATAAGGCCGAAATTCTCGAATTTAAAGGCGCTCTTTTTATATTTTCCATTCGTCGAAGCGTGATCCTGCATTCCAATTAATATCCTTTTAGGTAGAACTCCCAGGGCCACGTTTTCTAGCTGCTTCGAGGCCAACCCGGAGGGCACCGTGTATAGTGTGATCTGTACTTTGTTAATTGGGTATTTTACTGTTGCGTGTATTAAATTTTTTTTAATTTCTACGTATTTCGGGGAACTTAATTTCACTCGCCGTACACGTAAATATGTCTCCTTAATGTGAATCACAACTGGTTTTGTGCCCCCTCCTTGATCAGGTCCCATATTTATGCAGATCTCAGGACTCGTGCGGTTGAGATTTAGTTTCAGGTTGACGCCGTTCAAAAGCAGTTTCAACTGGAACGTGGAGTCTGTATGAAGACGCCTAAAACACTCGTATATCTTTTTTTTAGAATTTTTAAATTTATCCTTTATACTACTTTCATCTTCAGTCTGATAATAGCCCTCGGCGGTTAAAAAGGTGCCTTTTGAAAAGTTGAGAACATTTTCTAAATAGGCTCGTAGGTGATAATACCTCGTTCCTGCCGAGATGTTAACCTGATTTAAATACACCTCACACTGGCTGAATATGGAGTTTAGAAAGTTGGTTTCAGGGTATGCAGAGTAACTATCATCGCAGTCCGTTCCATCTGAATGGGCTATACGCAGTTTAGCGTACATGTGCATGCAGCTAGGGTAAAAAAAGTAAGGGTCTGAGCTGGGTATCACGCATTCTATAGGGGCACTCGGCGAACTAATTGCGTTTAATGGGTTAATTGTAATAAAGTCACTATGCTCAATAGAGACCTGAGTAGGGGGCATATCAAAGAGGGACATTTCCGATTTACAGCATTGTGAACTGTTCGGATGGATGAAATGCACCATGACGAGTCAGAAATAGTAGCACCTCTCTCGACAAGTAGTAATCAGCCTATGATTCGTGAGAGTAGTGTCCTCAGCTTATATCAGTTAAAAAAATGATCAGCCATAGGCTTCATACGCTTAGAACACTTCTTTTTTTGATGTCCTTTTTCGTTTAGCGCCAAGTGTTGGTAACCCATTCTTCCTGACAGCCCTCTTTTTTCGCCACCACGCATTTTTCTCTTTGCATCTTTGATGATTTCATCCCGTGTACGTTTTAAATGTTTTTTAGAGCTTCTTTAGGTTTAGTTCCACCCATTGTGTCTTCTATCGCGTTAAAACCTGATTGTAACGCCTTCCTCCCGAGGTACCTAGCCCCCTCTTTAACAGTGGAACAGCGGTGCGTAGTACGGTTGAAAAAATGGATCCAAGCCCACTCCCACGCTGATATCTCACCCCTCCATAGTATTGTGAAAGGTCTTCGGTTCATTATAACTGAATGCGACGAAAGTGTAGCTTCACTGTTAAACTTTCATCACCGAACGAGAAATTATTCCCCTCAATCGTTCTTATATATACCGAGATATTGGTTAATAGATTAGTCGCAACATTCACATAATGGGGTTTGTCATATGTAATGCTCAAACTTTTCCCTCTGTGGGTGGGGATGTGTGCAATGCGCAGCAGGCGCGCCTGGGTGTCCCTAACAAATTGGTGCTCTACGATATTGCTGTAAATATAACACATGTCTGGGGATGGGCAGCTTTCACACAATTTCTCCATCTTCAACAGATACATTAAGCTGGAGAAATCATGTGTCTCGTAAAAGATATCTCTTTGGAGAGCTGCATTACATCGGCCCTCAGCCACAATTGTGAACAGCTCTTTATCTTTAATATTTCTACTAAGCGTTGATTTTAACTTCAATGTGGGTGCAGGCGTGTTTATGTTTACGACTTCAAAAAGTAAATCGTTTGTCAGGTACGACTTTTCAAGACTTGTTTAACCCCGTCACAATGTTGGTGGCTGTCATAATGACCGATTCCGAGTGTTACATTTGTACCATAGTACTGTACCTCACCGAACAGGACTGATACCATAGTATTGTCTAAGGTTATGCCTATTTTTTAACACTCATCGATTCTAAGGATCAGAAATATGATCTGATCATTTTCAAGAGTTAAAAATTTGGTGGCTAACTGGAGTTCACATAAACCCACCTCATACGAATCACGCTCCAATTCAATGGGTCCGTGGAGTTCTGTCACAAAGTTGGCCAGGGTGTTGTTAGGATGTACAGAGAGAGAAGAGGACGGGAGTGTGACATAGAAGTGGTTAGGCGCCATGTTGCATACTATTTAAGCTTCATTATTGCAGCAGCTTTTATATAGGTGTTGAAGCTTTCTGGGTAACCCAGCCATTTCACCAGGTACATTTTTCTCTTTCCTGAACCTTTGCTGCCTAAAATTTTTTCAATTTTAAACACTTTTTCCTAAATTAAATGTCACTTTCTGCAACTCCTCGCGGTAAAAGCCTCCAGCGATCTCTTCCCCATTCAAATCTTCAACGTAATACATCATTATCTCGCCTTTAGGTCTCATAGCACTAACTTTAAAAATCTCACGTGTCCATCCTTGCTCAAATCCCTTCGCGAATTTATTTCCCGAACGTGATAGCCTTACATAATCATTGATTTTGAAATGTGTAGAGTGTGGTGGCGGTGCTCCATCTCTTCTCACTTCTGTGCGCGTACCTCTTTCTAAAACTTCGTTAGGTGTTGTGCCAATCGTACGGTGGTGTGAACGGTTGTATGACGACGCCAATGACCACAGAATGTTTATATATTTGTATGTGATTTTGTGAAAAATAGCGATGCATGCGTTTTTTTATGGTACGTTGAACTCTTTCAGCTAAAGAGGCCTTATGTATAGAACTGCTTGCGTTGTAACTGATATTAAACTCTGTCAGCATGTTGTGAAAAGCGCGGCCTATAAATTCTTTTCCCATATCCGTACCCTATCTTCTTTTAACATCAACGTTTTGGTAGCTTTAGCAACTGTTTCAGGCGATTTATTTTTCAGTGGAATTAGCCACAGATATCTAGAGAATAGATCTATTATGAATAGAATGTTGCAATATCCGTCATTATACACTGAAAATCTTTGCATGTCCGTTAAATCCGCTTTGCCAAATAGAGTCAATCGAAGCCGCTGTTGTCTTGGCCCTTTTAAACCTTTTTCTCACCGACTTATGAAGTGTATAAGCATCCTCCTCCGGCATAAACCTCTCAACATCTTTTTTCCCTATTCGGTAAACACCTCTGTACAGTCTATTAACGCCTCCATAGAAGGCGGGGTTAAAAATATCAAAATAGCGTTTACTTAATATGTTAACCATTTGCGTATTTTAGAGACTCGTGGATAAGTTTGGCCGTTTTTTCTCTTCTTCTTCCTCTTCAGAGAAGCTACTGCTGGGGGCGATGGCGTACTCAGTTGTGACACATGCGAAATTTGATCCAAGTCTTTTAACCTATTCTGATTACCTATCAATGTTTTGGGGACATTTATTTGTTGTAGTCTTACTTTAATATGTTTCCATCCTGTTGGTGAGGGCATGTCCCACTTTCTCACCAGATCATGGACAATGTCAACGATATTGGATCCCTGTACCTTGTTCCTTCAAGAATGACCTCGACTGTATCGGCGCACTGTATGATGGGATCCTCACTCAATAGATTATAAAGACTTAAGCCTTTATTCCTCAATGTATGTGGGAGACTACATTTTAATACATGTTCGATGTGTTGCGTTCTGTTATTCTTTGGTTGGTCATTCTAACGTCGGACCGGGGTCCTATGTCGCCATGCTCAGCATTTGCACGCGCTGTGCCGAATAACCACGGGGAGCTCTGTCGGATTCTTATAATCTTCGTACATGAAGAAATTTCTGCAAGCCTCTTGGTACAAGATCCTTTTCTCATCAGGTGACTTTTCACTGTTTAATAGGGCTACAACTCGCTTTCCATTCTTTTAAGCCTACTTTTACGGGGTTCTAGAGCCGTGTCTTGAATCTTTGAACTTTGCAATGAAGCCTACACCTCTTGCGGAATCACTACCACTTTCTTCATTATATTAATCTAGTCAGTAAAGGACCAAAAACCGAAATTAAGAAGGGGAGGAATGATCCACCTCTTTGTACAATAATTCGCTTTTTCTTCCTCACAGTTTGACTTTTACGAGCGAGCGCACGTACTATGTTTTTGTAACGACGTAGGCGAGCCTTCTGAGAGGGTTTCATTGGCACATTACATTTTATAACATCAATACAGATTTCACAGATGCATTTTAAAAAGTGAGTCGAATATTTTTAACAAACGTCTGTTGCAGTTCCCGGGGCAATCGTTTAGAGATTTTTATTAATTCGCGATATTTCTTCAGCCTATTTTTCATTCTGGAATATTCACCGTTTCAGGATCGTTTGGGAATATATTCGCTCTTCGAAGCACCCTAAACGTGTTTCGTGGGTGAACGTCACAAAGCAAATATCCGTAACGCTGACTTGTGGCTTCTTTATAAACTTCCAAAAACCCCTTATGATGATTCGGGAACATTTGATTGGCTAATGCTCCAATTTGTGACACATTTCTACGTTGCGCGAATAAGACTAGATATTGTGTATTTAACGACACTTCGCGCATATATCGATTTTTGAAAAATAGATTTTGATTGATGAAGAATACGCTTATGTTAAGATGATGGGAGAAATGTAAATGTCTCTGCAGGCGTTTTACCCATTTCTAACCTGAGATCGTCAATTACAATGACTGTATGTCCATTTCCCTTTAACGAATTAACGTCATATACACCTTTGTGAAAAAAAATATCATCTTGGTACTCGTTGAACGCTGACTGATACGTCGAATAGCACCATATTACTTTATGCACAAATTTTGAGAACATCTCCCCCTTATCTTTAATGATTTTAAGCATAAACACAGTTTTACCACATCCTGTAGAGCCAGATATAATACATGTGGATGGGCTTGTGAACCTGAATTTTTCTACACATTCCATCTCTAACACGTCACACCCCTAAGTGGGTCATTTACAAAATATAACAAAATTAAGTCCTCCTCCTTATATTCTTGTTTTTCTTCTTTCACAGAACCGTGAATGACGACGATGTACAGTCCCCCATGTAGTGATTCCCCTTCCGTCATTTGTATAATTATTTACTTTACTATATTTTCCATTTATCTTTATACTCTCTTTACTCGCTTTCGGCGCATACTTTATAAATGATGCCTGGTAGCGTGGTCGGAAACCGTGAACAATGCGAAGGGACACTGGGAATTAATCATACACTTATTTAACATTTTTACTGACTTTATTATTTATGCCGAAATGACTTTTTTAAACGGGGTAATGCGAGTGGGAGGATTTAATTATAATACTTAGGTCGAGAGCGACACAAAATAATAATTTAAATTCACAATTTCGTTCTAACACGCAAACGCCAAGGTCTTGGCCCAAGGCCTGCCCGGTGACTCCAGGGTATTTCTAGAAACCCAGCCTCCGCGGGCCGACTCCTTTTGTTGCCAATTCGTATTTTATAATTCAATAAACAAACCATTTCTCAATTACATTTGTTAAACATCATTATATCTATTAATTTCTTATAACCAATCTTTTAATTAAATACAATTCTAATATAGACAACCATAATTTATCATAATTTCATTTATTAAATATTATTATCTTCTTCATTAATCAAACATTATATTATCATCTTTATTAAACAAACATTATTAGGATTCTTAATTAGACATTAGTATACTCGCATCACCCCCTTGAAAATAAGTTTCACACTAGGAAAACTTATTGATATCGTTTAACAAATTTATTTATTTATTCAACAGTTATTTATTTAGCAATTTTTTGTCGTTAACAAAATTCAAGTTAGAGAAGAAATCATTAGAATGACAAATTCCACACATCAGATATTTTGTATCATTTTATAACAATCGAAAACGAACTATAATTTTCACAACATTTGCATAAAATAACATTTCACACAATTAATCAAATTTACAACCTGTAACAAATCTATAACGTGCCAAAAATAACGGACAATTTTCTTAACATTGGTTGCACACTTTTCAAGTTCACAATCTATTCCAGCGATTCCTCATCAAAGATCGCTTTACATTCGAAACAATTATTTATACAGTTACATAATTACTATCAGGGCAACCTAGAAAAAACAAGAAAACGTTTATATAAAATACTGACCAGAGCGCACATACTATTTCACGAAAAACACCACAAATTTGGCCAATAATCGCACCCTTTCACTTATAATTTCATTACATAATAATCAGTACATTAATAGCTGTACGTTGTTTAGATCACAATCCGCACGGTGACAACGGACTTCTTCAATTTTCAATCGCAGCTCCTGCTCACTTCGCTAGAATGCAGGGGGTTGCATCACCATGCAACAGGTCAGCATGCTTTAGGTTGGTTCCGCTCTCTCTCCAAATGGCGAAAAAAAAACAAGAGAGACGTCCAATTCTAAAAGGATCAGGGTGGGAGATATCTGAAAGCGGGACCGCGCACTGGAATTGGACGAAATTTGCAATTCTAGAAGTCGACGAATCAACTCGCCTGTCTCATCTCAACTTTTGTCGGTGAACGCTGCTCTTCCTACGTTCAGCTGAAAGGCTCTCTACTGGCAATAATCAAACGATCACTTCGCCGTAGGCCGTTTCCCAACGAGCCTACTGTATGTCTGTATCTGTATGGACAGTAAAGCCTTAGACACTCGTTCAAGCTCTCGTGGCTTGCCTACCGAGTGCTAAAACACATATTTAGCAAAGCATCGAGCAGCGTGACCAGCTACTGCCCGAAAAATACCAATAGACCATCGAAACTCTCCTGTGCCAAGTCCCTGTGCATTCGGTTTCGGTTTCTCTTCTCTCTCTCTCTCTCTCGTCTCTTCGGAAACTGTCCTGCGCTAAGTCCCTGCGCATTCGGTTCCCTTCTCTGTCTCTTCTCTACACATCTCTTCTCTCTCTCTCTCTCTCTCTCATTGGTGATCGATCACCTCTCGGGTCGACTAAACTCAATGAATGGAATTTGGATCCAACTGCGCTGCCTCCAAATCGAACCTCTCGAAATTTTGACAAAAAAAATTATTCGAAACGTTTGTACTGCTACTGATTATCATTTCATATTTAATTTACCGAATTTTCTCGATGGTACACTTCGAAACAATAACTATAAATGTGCTCTGGCCAAATTCACGGAAAAAAAATGACAAATCTGAAAATTTCGCAAAAATTTAATCACGTCTAGCTACCAATAAGGTCACTTATGGCAGTTACATCGGAGAAGAAAAAAAAAATCATAAAACACACGAAACAAAATTGAACAGTATAAATATAAAAGCGCCCACACATAGTAACCGTTGTAATAATTTAACAAATATTATTATTCAAACTACCTTCAGAAGTCACATCGATACATTCAATTACAAAAGACAAAAATTAACCCCAGAAACTTCATATAATCAATTCTCTGAAAATCACAAACCCTCTTTACACTTTGGGAGAAGCACACATAGCGGCCACAAACTTTTGGCCATCTAAAAGGCTCCATCTTCGGGTGAACACTCGAGCCAATGTTTTAACTGCATTAGTAAACCCGACTGAAGTTTTAAACAATAACAATTTTCCAAAACAGTTATTAAAAAATTTTAAAAATTTAAATATTACTACCGAAAATTATTTTAATACATTAATTCCAACTTGAAAAGCTAAATTTTATAGGACTCACACTCGCAATTTACAAATTACATCTGAGAGACAACTCTCTCCTTCAACACAAAACCCAGTATGGTTTGTAAATCACAAAAATCCTATAATTTATCGTTTCCAAGTGAAACTACAAATTTACATGTTATTCTAAATAAGAACAGATATTATGAACCCAAAAATATACGCAACCTACTATGTAAACAAAAAATTTAAAACAAATTACTGCATAATGAAGAGTGTCCGCTTTGTGTTGTATGCGAGCCTCTATAAAAATATTCTTAACGGAAACAACTTCATTACATCGGGAAACAACTTTTGTAACATTTTCTATGCAAACGCGCGAACGAAAAAACATTTTTCATTTTTAATACCCGAAATAAAATGTCAACCCAAAACACCCCTTATCGCAATAAAATCTAAATTCAGAATAAAAATTTAACTATTGTCATTGAACTGGAAGAAAGACAAATAGATAAAATTCGGCCCACCTATAAAAATAAAAATGAATGAATATATAAAAAAGTAAAAAAAAACAGAAATTAATATATCAAAAGAATTTACTACACCAAGACCTGTATTTCAAATAAAAATTTTATAATAATTTGCAGATTTATAGTTAATAAATTCAACGTTATGCGGGAAAGAACAATTAAGAATTTAATTCATAACATTGTGCTTATTAAGGAAAATCACATGATTACCAATATTCCAACAATATTTTACGATAGGCCTACAAGAAGACGTCCTTCTCCAGCACAACACAGCAGGCATCCATCCTACAAAGTCTTCATAAAATCTAATTCCAGAATAAAAATTTTAAATAGCCCCAATCATACAAAATATCAGTCGGAATTGTCTTGAAAATGAACGAAACGAAAGAATAACAATAATCAGCACACCTACCTATAAAAATATAAAAATTAATGAATATATAAAAAAATTCAAAAACAAATTAATTTATCAAAAGAATTTATGAAAACAATTTCTCTATTTCAATTAACAAATTTATCTTATTTTGAAGTCTCACACAATCCATATACGGCAGCAACCTATAATCTGACAAAGTCCGAATTAGACCCAGTCTAAACTAGTATCTTTAAGATCATTTTTCGACTGTCACTTAAAAATTACCTTATTCTATAAAACAAAGCGAACTTAAAATTATACATATTTGATGATAATGTGTCGGCCTTGATTGCAATGAGTGTAATGATTGTAATGATTTGTAAAAACAAAAAATAATCTTAAAAACTCTACTAATAAATTCTGGAAAATTTTGTTACTCGCTTATTGAATCTCTTACAATGCTGTACTATATATATATACACACATTTATATATATATATATTTTTATTGCCTAAAAATGCGTTACTATACGCTAACCATTTTAACCCCTACCGTATAAAAATTGCATGCCACAATGTATTTAAACAACTAAAATAATTTAATTGATATTGTTATTTAATTATTGTTTAATTATTATTTAATTATGTAAATCGTATTGTTATTATTATCATTACCACAATTATTACAAATTCCCAAATTGTAAACACAAAGAGACACAAACGTAGGTAGGCTTGAAGACAGGAGGAAAAATGAACGAAATGAAATGAAAAGAATGAGTCATCGGGCAGCAACGAACAATATTGAAATATCTCTCTCCGACCGCCGAACGAAATCTAAAGAAATAGGAAACAATCGACTCTCAAATTTAATTTCAGACAAAAATTTGAGTCGCGACAGAGTCCGACTCATTGAGAGCGCAAATGTGAGTCGAAACAGTTCTAAAATAGTCGAGCTCCCACGAAAAGAGAAAAAAACAACAAAATTTTGGAACGCGCGCGAAAATTTCGAAGGGACGCGAAGCTGAGAAAAATTTGGAAAATAATAGGCACCATCTTGGCTCATCGAATTTTGACGAAAAGGGAATCAGAATTTGTTTAATTTTATAAATACTCTAAAAAGGGTAGCGAAACAGAATATCTACTAATTTTCTTTATACGGAGAACATGGAAAATGATCTTGATTATTCGAAAGAACACATGCACAAATTTTCAATTCCTATTTATAAGACACGAAAAAATATTGCATAAGCCTATTTTAAGAACGGAGTGCATGGGTTCGTATTACTAAATTGATAACAATTTAATAAGGTTAGCTGCCACCAGAATGTAGTGATTCCCCTTCCGTCATTTGTATAATTATTTACTTTACTATATTTTCCATTTATCTTTACACTCTCTTTACTCGCTTTCGGCGCATACTTTATAAATGATGCCTGGTAGCGTGGTCGGAAACCGTGAACAATGCGAAGGGACACTGGGAATTAATCATACACTTATTTAACATTTTTACTGACTATTATTTATACCGAAATGACTTTTTTAAACGGGATAATGCGAGTGGGAGGATTTAATTATAATACTTAGGTCGAGAGCGACACAAAATAATAGTTTAAATTCACAATTTCGTTCTAACACACAAACGCCAAGGTCTTGGCCCAAGGCCTGCCCGGTGACTCCAGGGTATTTCTAGAAACCCAACCTCCGCGGGCCGACTCCTTGTGTTGCCAATTCGTATTTTATAATTTCAATGAACAAACCATTTCTCAATTACATTTGTTAAATAGTTTTATATCTATTAATTTCTTATAACAAATCTTTTAATTAAATACAATTTTAATATAGACAACCATAATTTATCGTAATTTCATTTATTAAATTTTATTATCTTCATTAATCAAACATTATATTATCATCTTTATTAAACAAATATTATTAAGATTCTTAATTAGACATTACTATACCCATCATCGATATCACAGATGACCCGGATGACCGTGTAGCTACAGAATCCTTCCACGCTGACGAACCTTCAGCAGCGATACCTGTAGCATGCAACAATTCAAAGCGGAAGCATGATGAAGAACCCTCCACGTCAGGTATAAAGCGCGCCAGGATTGCGCCGGTTTTTGGAACCCCAGTAATAGAGCCCCAACCCTCTACGTCTTGCGACACAACCCACATAATAATACCTTCCTCAAATATACGGGGCACTTCCTCCACAGCAGCAGCAGCAGCTTCTCATGCCTTGGAGGAAGGTACAACATTCGAGTTGGTGCGAACCGCTACCCACACCCCTGCCCTGACTAGAAATCGGTACGTGGTCAGGGTTGACCCTGGATCCATGTATAGCAACGGTGTTGGACTGCCACGCGTAGTTGAACGTATTGTGGAGTTTACCCTTCAGAACCGCGACGAACGTGAAGTCCGGACGAGGTTGTCCTTCAGACGTTTGGTGGCTGTTGACATAGAATATATCTTGGGGAGTATAATGCAGGCCTCTCAAAGTAGTACAACCTTTAATATGGACAACTTCATGATAGATATTGACAGAGTATTCCGGGTTGCTGTTCATAGTGCCACACCTTATACTCTTAATTTCAATTCTCCGGTTATTTACAGAAAGCATTTAAACGTCGATCGTGGTTGCGGCCTTATAGCAATATTCACGTAGAGTCGTATTTGGAATGCAAGTCTTTAGAAGGATGTACATAGCCCGTTTCAAATGCGATCCGCTCCAAATCGCAACCACGATCGCCTCATTATGTTTTACGGAGTTCAAGAATAACTTCATGCCTAAAGACACCTTAGCAGTCATTCACAGAAACGATCCACGCAGTTATAGGCATAAGACTATTTGCTGGCTCATACACCTACAGCAACAGACCGGGGTATATATAAAACATGCCCGCAACAAGGGTGAAATACCTATTAATGTCAGTAGTCGTGTTTTATGGGTTGATGGCCTAAGTGAGGATCCAACCACTGGTGAGAAGACTGTGTATTCCTTTAAAGGCTTTAAAGCCTGGTGGCATGGATGCCTGCGGGCTGTGTGCCGTCACATGGGACCTCCATGGAAGATCCCCGCCGACAGCCTCGCATGGACCCGTAACCGCGATCAACTTATAGGCTCCCAGTTCACTCACAAGATCGTGTGGGAGCATGAGTATGATGCACGGATGGAAACAGATGACCAGTACCGTGAAGAAATAAGGGCCATCAAACATTCAATGGTGTTGGACCCCCTCAAATGCGGTCACAGCTTGTTTGGAGGAAGTACAAACCCATTCAAGCTATACTTTCCGCCTACGAAGGGCGTGAAACTCCATTACTACGACTTCTGTTCTTTATACCCCTACGTGATGAAGAACAATCCGTACCCCGTAGATGCGCCTGAAAAACTGGTGGGTCCCACCATACCAACCATCGAGGAGTTTTCAGCTAACTTGAATCAGCGCTACTTTGAACTCTCTTTCGAAGACGTGCTCTCCCGTCGGGATTTATGGATGTTGATCTTACTCGTCGTTATACAGTAGATCACAAGTGCATGTTTCCCTTGTGCGTAAAGTGCGCAGAGGAGAACAACGGTGATTGTATCCATACAACCAACCAGCGTAAGATCAGAGGTGTATATACAAGCCCAGAGCTGGCCCTAGCCGTTCACCATGGGTAAAGAATATTGAAGATACATGAGGTGTGGAGGTTTCAGAAGCTACCCAACCTTTTCACGCCATATATAAACGCTATTTTGAAGGATAAGGTAGAAGCATCGAGATATTCGCGAGGGGTTGATACCGAAGATGGAAAACGGCTTATATTCAGCGTTACGGGTCCCATGAAGGCATACAGTTTGACCGTTCCCAAATTGTTAAGAATCCTGGCAAGCGCTTTAGTGCAAAGTTGTGTCTAAACAGTCTTTGGGGGAAATTTACACAGGATACTGGCAAAGAGTACGTTCCTTTGGCACAAAGTTATAGTGAAGTCTGGGATTATGCCAACACTCCCGATAAAGAGGTTATGGAGATCGTGAATGTGGGTAATACTTACATAGTAAAGTACAACATCACCGAACTGGCCACAGATACCTCACCGGTTACAAACATACCTGTCGCTAGCTTCACAACGGCCTACGTCCGCATCAAGCTTTGGGGACGACTGCACTCTTTTGGGTAGAGGGTGCTGTACGCTGACAGAGGGTGACAGGACAATTGCGTCTTGGTCAAGTGCGTCCCGGACAAATGCGTCCCGGTCATTGGCGTCCCTGGACAATTGCGTCCGGTTTTATTTCGTCCCGGACAATTGCGTCCAGGACAATTGCGCACTTCCCCAACTACTACATGAAGTTTATTTATTAGAGAAGTGAATAGAAAGTTCATTGTGACTTCACCTACGCAATTGTCCAGGGACGCCAATGACGAGGGACGAGTATGTTTGTTATTTAATTTTGTATGGGATATAATGCCCGGTTAGATTAATTGAATGCCCAGTTAGGTCAACTGTATGCCCTTGACGATTGGTTAAGTTAAGTTGTGATATTTTCGTTAAAACTAACGAAACTAACTTTATCTTAAGTGGTCGTAACCCATAAAATTTGACAATGATGTTGCTGATGATGGATAAAGTTTTAGAGAACAGTTTCGAACAGAACTTATGAACATATAACAAGTTTAATACGTTAAAATGAAAAGTATATTTGAAATTCCGATACTAACTTTCTATTCACTTCTCTACGCTGACTCATTTGTATCAACAGGGCCAAAAACTTATGGGGTACAGGTGAGGGTGGGGGATGATATGAAATATACTGTGAAGGTTAAGGGTATCACGCTTAACCATGCGAACCGACGAGTCGTTAACTTTGACTCCTTGAAGGATCTAGTGTGCTTGGAAGATGAGGGTGACCAGCCACCCCAACTGACTGTGGGGACCCACAATTTTCGGGTGCAGAAACTAGGCTATGTAAAGGAGCTTAGGTGCAAGAAGGTATGCCGTAACACCTAGAGGAAACGTTATCAGCTGCCTGGTACCTATGATACCGTACCCTTTGGCTACCTTAATCCTTGATTGTATTTATATATATGTGTATTGTTATCGATAGGTTTATTTATTACGTATATTTGCTTCAATTTAAGGTTTCATTTTCTCCTTTGCGTGCGTGCGTGTGTACATTGCTAATCTCCGCACTGTAAGATCGGTCACGTGAATCATGCCACTACCTGAGCATTTCTCTACCCAGTCGTGCTCAGTAGACCTCTGCAAACCCTTGAGCTCAGATGTGTATTTTCTCGCGTAGACGAAAAATAGTAATGGCTACCTTTAATATTGCGTGTTCAACGTTTATGAAGTGGTATTCAGGAAAGTGTTAAGATGTGGTGGATACTGAAAGACTTCTTATTCCAAACTCCTTTGACAATTTTATGACTACATTGAACCGTGCGAAGGAACAAGATGTTCAAATACTCTATGGTTATTCTGGCGAGGGCATTGTAAGATTTCGTGGTACAAGTGATGTATTGAAGTATGTTGTAGACCTAGCCTTTATAAAAGCTCACATATACCGTGAAGTAGAAGAAACAACACATGCAGAAGATAAGCAACGGTTATGGATAATGAGTCTTGTTGATGAGTGGTGTGACAAGCGATATTATGTCATGTTACATCATACCGAGTACTCGTACCCTACGGTTGAGAATGTAAATCTTGTCATCATGGAGAATCTTAAGTATTTTTATCACTATATTAATATATATCATGACGAAGTTTGTAGTGAGGTTGTGGCTAAATGCCTGTGCGAGTTTTTAACAGACTTTAGAGACGAGTATCGATTGTTAAACAAAATGGAAAAATATGGGCATATGTTTCTCTCAAATAATGCACCGGATTGTGAATAAGATGTGTTTAGTTCGTGAAAATGAACGAAAATGTCTGGTGCGCATTCCGATAAAACATTAAAACCGATATTGCTTCATGTAGCGGAAAACATTCTGATTGCCCAGTATAATTGGCACAAGTATTCACGTGACTCCTTCATGTTGGAACAAACCCCTACACGATTCAACAGTTTATGGTGTGGCTCGCTCCCCCAGTCGAGCCGAGCCGCCCACCCTTCTACATCACCCATCCGAAACACACGAGTTCGATCAAGGCCGTACACGTTTCACCCATGTGACTCACTCCACCACACCTGTTCCCCGAGCTAAACAGAGCACTGGATGATCATAGTCATCTCAGAGCTTGAACCGACTGGACATGTTCAGGCGTGAAACCGGCACCATTAACTATGTACTTGAAACGATTTGCAGGCACGCAAGCAATCGTAATGTTATTTATTTAAGTGTTGAGGAGATGAATATAATCTTCGTGATAGTTGAGAAGTGGGGTCAGGACCTTTATAAAATACCTGCAGGTGTAGGTACAAGAAGAGAACAGATTAGTGATGCCCCCTCATATGCCGTTGTTTGTACGTTGTGTATAAATAACGATCAGCCATGCATTGATATACGCCTGATGTGGAAGAATGCATCTGATAATAACGTTCTTGTTCCTACGCGAAACCGATTCATCCTCGACAGAATGTTTGAAATCGTCGGATTCCGCAAGCTGAAGCCTTTATTAGACGCGTGTGTTACGGATATGATTTATTTTGACACGATTCTTGAATACGCATACACCGCTCTGCTCGACGGATTTATCGAATATAGGAATGAACAAGGCGAGAATGGTCTAGAGGTAGATGCTTATTTAAAAGGTTTAAACTCTTCGAAATTTCCCGAACTTTGGTACAAAGGACTTGAGCGGTACAGGGCAGCGCTCGCCTACACTGTTCACCCTGAAGAGTTGTACCTCTATACAGGGTGTCTCAAAAGTCTATCTATTTTGAAAAATAATGGGAATTACGAAAAACTGGTTTAAGACATGAAAAATATATTTATTTCAAAGTGCCACAAAGAATTAGTTCTATTTATTTATCTGTTTCCACATGGCGACCATCAGTGTCTCTACAGAGCTCAAAGCGATAAGTTGTTTCCCGGAACACACTTTCCAGCATTTGAGGTGTTATTTTCTGAACTGCATCGGTAATACGATTTCGAAGTTCGGCTACATCACTAATTCTTCTACCAGTGTACACCTTAGACTTAATGAAACCCCAGGCGAAAAAATCTAATGGTGTTAAATCGGGTGAACGTGCTGCCCATGGTTGTGTTCCTCCACGACCAATCCAGCGACTGGAGAAGCGTCTGTCAAGATAATCACGTACAATTATTGCATAATGGCACGGTGCTCCATCCTGCTGAAAAACTACTGTGTCAAGAATGCCATCTGTAAGAAGTTGAGGTTCGAGGAATTGTTCAAGCATGTCAAGATAATAAACCAATTAACTTTTTTTAAATACACAAATTTGCACCAGAAGTACATATCTTTATGCCAGCATAGCATTTTTAAAAAAAACATCTAATGTCACCGAAATAGATAGTGACTTTTGAGACACCCTGTATAATGAGTAGCTGCCGTTACGACTTGGAAGATTATTTCAATTGCCGCTATGCAGAGTGAAGAAGAGTTCACGATTGAAAAGCTCGGGACTGTAAGAAAAACCTCGATTGGAAAGGATTGTTTATAAACTTGTATTTCGCGTGATAGCTAACGATGACCACTTTGTGCGTGCTTTTGAATGTATTCTGGCTGTATTTAAAGATAACTTGCCATCTGAATGTAAAGTGGGCACAAAAATAGTATTGAACGATATGAAGGCCATTTATATCGAGTATAGGCGCCCGCACACCTTGAGCGGTGAAATATTATTAAGGCGTATTTACCGCTTAGTGCAAAGCAATAATGATGTGACTGTAGACTTGATTACGTATGAGTTTAGTGTTTTGCGCCGTAGAACATAAAGTATTTTGATGTATATTTATTTTCAATAGATTTAATTACTTAATATAATTGTGTATATATATATATATATTTTCCTGTACTAATATGTTGGTGATTATACTCCTTCGTTTTGTATATTATTATTTTTTTGTTTTCAATATTATTATTTTCAATATATTTAATTATTTAATATAACTGTATATATATATATATATATATATATATATATATATACAGGGTGGCCCAAAAAAAATGGCACCAAATTTGAGAAGTGATATCTCAATAACCATTGCAGCTAGGGACTTAAAGAAACAACGAAATGAAAGATAATTATTTTCTCTTTAAATACTTATTCTATGGCCTGATGGTTATAAGCCCATATAATGCCAAAAATTGGCTTCCAAAAAAAATATACAAAAAAAAGTTGCGCATTTATATTTATTCCTTGATCCTAATTTTAAATGAAATTTTTCTATTCCAGACCCCTCAAGATGGGATTGAGAGAATCTGATAAGAGCATTATACAAGCACTACGTGAAGAAAAGGGATATTCATTAAACAGAATCCTTTACGAATTTCGAAATAGAAATAGGAAAAAAAGAAATGTGGCACATTTTTTACAAAAACTTAAAGAAACCGGCAGCAGTCAACGGCGTCCGGGAAGTGGTCGACCAAAAAGTATTAGAACACCAGAAAACATTGAAAAAGTAAATGAAATGGTTTTAAGACAAGAGGAACAACGGGAACAAGTAAAAGTGAACGTGAAGTTGCGAAAGAAACCGGGATTTCACGTTCATCAGTACAGCGAATAATTCGAAAAGATCTTGGGTTGAAAACATTTAAGAGGGTGAAGGTTACTGCTTTATCGTAGCCTGTGAAAGAAAGACGTTTCCATCGATGTAAAAATCTATTGCGAAGTTTCGGTCAAATGAGTCTGTGAAAAAAATTTGGTTTTCTGATGAGAAACGATTTACGGTCGAAACACCACGAAATACCCAAAATGATCGGGTTCGTGCAGCAGTGGCGACAAAAACTCATGTTGACCCAAAACGACTTTTGCGTGAAAAAAAACACTTTTCAGATTCGATAATGGTTTCCCTTGCAGCGTCATCTGAGAACAAAACATCCATCATTTTTATTCAGCGAGGCGCTAAAATTAACTCAATTTACTACTGTAATGACATTTTGTCTTCAATGTTGTCAGAGATCAAGGAGACGAGCACTGATTTTCTGTTCATGCAAGATGGAGCCCCATCTCATACAGCCAAGGAAACAATAACATTTCTCAATAATAATTGTCCTGGTTTTATCGAACCAAATAATTGGCCACCATGCAGCCCAGATCTAAACCCCATTGACTACTTTGTGTGGTCTGCCTTAGAGAGAGAAGTCTACCATGGTCAGAAAATCCGTGATGTGAACCATCTTCGTGAACGAATTCAGGCTGCATGGGAAAATCTCTCACAAGTGACGATCTCAAAGGCAATTTCAAAATGGAGGGCGAGATTACAGGCTGTGGTTGACCATAATGGAGGGCAGATTGAGCCATTTATTGAAAATTAGGTTTAACTTAAAACCACAGAACTTCGTTTAAAGACCGTAAATTAGAAGATAATTAATTAGAAAAAAATAAAAGGAATAAATATAAATGCGCAACTTTTTTTTGTATATTTTTTTTGGAAGTCAATTTTGGGCATTATATGGGCTTATAACCATCAAGTCATAGAATAAGTATTTAAAGAGAAAAGAAGTATCTTTCATTTGGTTGTTTTTTTAAGTCCCTAGCTGCAATGGTTATTGAGATATCACTTCTGAAAATTGGTGCCATTTTTTTTGGGCCACCCTGTATATATATATATATATTTCCTGTACTAATATATTGATCGTTATACTACATCGTTTTGTATATTTTTGATTATATATATATATATACATATATATATATTTCCTGTACTAATATATTGATCGTTATACTACATCGTTTTGTATATTTTTGATTTCTTCTGCTACTATTATTTTTTATTTTATTTTTTGATCATATATATATTCCATCGTTTGATTGTATATTTATTTTCTATATATTTCGTGAAATTGATTCCAATAATTCGTCTAAATAAACAGAATGATGTAATGGTGTTTTATTTAATTCTTTTGGTTGTAAACGACATTATTATTTAATTATATCAAATGGCTGCCTTCTAAAACGACTGACGGATTTCTAAGCCAACTGTCAAATATATCTGAATAGTGCAGTCTGGCAGTTGAAAAGGTAATATACTGTATATATACACATCTGCTTTCTAGGTATTCTACGTCAACTGGCTGGTTAAGCCAACTGACGGATTAAGCCAACTGGCTGAACATGCCAACTGTTAAGAAAATATGCTTTAATTAAATAAATATTGCAGTCTAGCAACTCAACCCTAATAATGTGCCTGCCTTCTTGGTCTTCTAAGTTAACTGGCTGGTTAAGCCAACTGTCAAGAATATATGCTTTAATTAAATAAACAGCGCAATCTGGCAACTCGGCCAGTTAAGCCAGTTAATTTCGGGACGGTAAGAAGTCACAATATGCGCTTGGCTCCTGCCAAGCTAACACTCCTCTCTCCTTCTCCTCTCTCTCTCTTAGGTTAGGTATACCGCTTTGGGGGGTGAGGCCGTCCTAGCTTCTCCCCTAAAGAGATCTCCCCCAGCTTGCTGAGGGAGTTCATTGCAACTTGGGGGATAACTCCTCACCCATAGTTGCATAACCTCTTGCAACATTCCCCTTCCCCCTGTGTTGCATAACATTTTGCAACATCCAACCTTGTTGCATAACCTCTTGCAACATTTCCTTTGCAGCATTGATCAACATTTGCAATTGTATTGTACTCTCTCCTTTTTCAGCCATACTACTGCTGTTTTAGAAAGAGAGTGTATGTGATCTTTCCAGGAAAGATCATGTAAAAAAGGAAATGCCAAGAATGTTGAGAGAAGAGTAAGGATTGAGTTGTGTATTGTTGAAGATAAGGGGATAGTCAAGTGGAAGACTGTGACGAGTAGACAGATTAAAGAACTGGGGTTTTGAGGCACTGAAAGCCACAAGGTTTTCTCCCCCAATCAGAGATAGTAGAAAGGTCAGAGATCAGGTACACCAGTGCAGTCTCTTGCTAAACATGGAGCAATTATCGAGAGGAACGCTTTGTCTAGCGGGTGAAGTGAATGGTAGAACAATCGGTATAAGAGTAGATAGGACGGGAAGTGCGATTTAATACATCATTGATAAATAAAATTAAAAGAGTGCGTGATAAGACAGAGCCCTGAGGAACACCACTATTAATAGCTTTCGGAGAATAACAGTGGACATCTACAATCGCAACTATATATCGGCCAGAAAGGAAATCAGAAATAAAGGCACAGATAGGATAGAAACCGAAGGAGGGCAGTTTGAAAATTAAGGATTTATGCCAGACTCTATCAAAAGCTTATAATATATCTTGAGCAATAGAAAAGATTTCATCGAAATCCTGACAGGAGGTTAACCAAGAGTCAGAGAGATATGCAAGATCGCCAGTAGAGCGTTTCTTGTAGAACCCATACTCACGAGCTGAAAGAAGATTGTGAATAGAGAAGTGTTTAAGAATCTTCCTATTAAAGATAGATTCAAAGACTTTAGGAATGCAAGAAATCAAAGCAACTGAACTGTAGTTGGACAGTTTACCCTTCTTTGAGACAGACTGAATGAGAGCGAGCTTCCAGCGGAAAGGAAAAGTGCCAGATGAAAGACAAAGCCGAAAGAACTTGCTTAACATGTCTTCCTTCCGACAGTAAAAATGGTTCTACATTTTTCTTTGTAATTTTTTAATTTTTTTCGAGATACCACAAGATTTACCTCTCATAAAAATTACGCCACTACATCTGTGAATTACCACACACTCGACCTCACTTATGCCCAGTCGTCTACACACATACACACACACACACACACAACCTTCTCTGGTTCTTATTTTTCTCAATTTCTGCCCAGGCATACGAAGTGTCGCATATATCTTGATATAAAAGTTCTGAGGCAAGATGAATGTCTATTTATTTGTGAAATATATTGGAGGGTTTCTTCTGGGCCCAGGTAAAACCGTTAATGGATACAAATAAAATGCGAGTGGAGATGCACTTCGTATAAAAACGTCTCTTTTAAATGTTTGGAATTGCAAAATTATGTAAATTAAAGTATGAAATCTTAAGTCGTTTTTTTCTCTTACTCACATATGGAGTATAGTATGTGTATATACACTGGATATATTTACATATTATGGCTGTTTTATTTTGTAATACTACTTTCCTATGTACATTCTATATATACAAGATACAGGTATCGAACTATTAATGTTTTTTATATAAGTTGTGGTAGTTGATCAATTATATATATATACACACATTCAACTGCAAAGAACACGCAGTATAAATAACGTAAAGAACGACGCTTGTATAGGAGATATTCCGCGCAAGACGAGAGAGAGAGAACGAAACAAATGAAAAAATGAGGTAACCACCCGGGAATCGAACCCGGGATCTTCCGATTGCCGGTCAGATGCGATACCATTACACCATGGGCCTCACTCTTCCAAATGCCGTAATTCTTCTACATACTCGCAGAAACCAATGCCCCAAGGGGGCACCTCCCGCATGCCGTAACATTATATACATTCAACTGCAAAGAACACGCAGTATAAATAACGTAAAGAACGACGCTTGTATAGGAGATATTCCGCGCAAGATGAGAGAGAGAGAACGAAACAAATGAAAAAATGAGGTAACCACCCGGGAATCGAACCCGGATCTTCCGATTGCGAGTATGTAGAAGAATTACGGCATTTGGAAGAGTGAGGCCCATGGTGTAATGGTATCGCATCTGACCGGCAATCGGAAGATCCGGGTTCGATTCCCGGGTGGTTACCTCATTTTTTCATTTGTTTCGTTCTCTCTCTCTCGTCTTGCGCGGAATAACTCCTATACAAGCGCGTTCTTTACGATATATATATATATATATTATATATATATATATATATGAAAGAATCCCTCCTGAGGAGACGTAGTTTTACATTTAGGATAAAAACGAAGACGTAGAGCAAAAAAGTCATTATATTTGGCTGCAGCCGAAGTTTCGGGCAACTCTACCCATTTTCAAGGCCTAATAAATAAAAGCTGAAATTAATGCATGACAAAAATATATGAATGTCAAAAACTAAAACTAATTTAAAGTACAAAATTAAAACTGTTCAAGAATAAAAATTAAAATTACAGAGCATAAAACAGGCATAAGCCAAAAACAAATCAAAAGTAAAAATTATATAAATGACAAAAATATACGAATGATAAAAATAAAACTTAAAAACTAAAAACATTCAAACATAAAATAGTTAAAAAACTTTACTAATAAAAAGTTAAACGAAAAAACACAAAAGTACACCAAATATACCATGCTCACATGACAGCCACAAAAAGCTGAGGCGAAAAGGAGACAGGGTCACAAGGGAAAAAAAAAAATTTAGTTTGTAGGTATTCTAATTAATATAAAGGGGGTAACAGCTAGAATCAATATTTAAACTGGAGTTCAAAAATGTAATGCACAAAGATTCGTAAATAAGGAGGGAAGACGGGCATTTTAATGATTTAAGAATTTTAAAGTTATTAGCAGAAATGTCAACCTTACACTTGATAGAATGATTTCTAATGGCAGACTCTTCCTTTTTCGATAAAACTTTCCCTGTCCTATGGCTAATACCCATATGGGAGCAAAATCTCGCCTGCAAGGAACGAACTGTGCTGCCAACGTAGTTCCCCTGGGAACAGCCAGGCCAGGTAAACAAATAAACAACAGAACAGCTCATCGCAGGCGGGATTTTGTCCTTACATCGGAAAAAACATCCAAGGGTATTAATATTTACAAAAACAACCTTAAAATCAGTGTGAAAATAAAATTTCTTCACCACACTCAACAATTGCTTTTTCACAAAAGTGTTAAAATGGTAGAGATCAGGTAAAACAAGATATTTACAATTCTTAGGAACATCATAGTTGGGATAAGGTTGGGGGAATATACATTATTAAGAAATTTCCAATAATACCTCGTACAAGATCCCATGGAAAAACATTTTTAAAGAAAAAATCAGTAAGGAATTCAAACTCATTATGAAGCAGAGCAAAGTTCGAGCAAATATTATAAGCTCTATGCACCAAAGTGCGAATGGAACTTAATTTGTAATTAAAATTGCAAAAACTATAAAAATTAAAACCCAAACCCGTAAACGTAGGCTTCCGTTATGTAGAAGTTAAAACGGTCAAGCCACATTTGGAGACCAAAACATCAAGGAAAGGAATAGAACCTTCAACTTCCTTTTCCTTCGTAAATACAATGTTCTTATGCAGTCTGTTCAGAAAACTTAGAAACTGAACTGATTGATTATCCGTTTGGAATAAAGCAAACGTATCATCAACATAGCGTCTGTACAATTTGGGCTTAAGGTGAGGGGGGCACTCACAGAAGGCCCTTTTCTCAAGATGCGACATGAAAATATTCGCAAAAACGGGACCCAAGGGGCTCCCCATCCCCACTCCATCCAGCTGACGGTAAACTACCCCTTGAAAACTGAAAAAGTTATCCTTGACTGCCAAATTCAGAAGCTGCTCAAATTGTGCTCTGCCAAAGCCGTGAAAAAGTGAGTCCGGCTGTGGAAAAGCTTTATTCAAAATTTCAAAATAATTGTAATGGTCTCATCCAAGGGGACATTTGTAAAGAGGGAAGATACATCAAAACTTGTCATAAACAAAGAATTCGTATCAAACTTCTTAATTTCCGACACAAAGGAAAAACTATCGTTAACACTACGAGTTCACAGCAAATGATGATAACAGTGGGACAAGAAATTTGGCAAGTCTGTAATTAGCCAAAGGATAAGACGCTAAAATTGGGCGCAATGGAACACCGACTTTATGAACCTTAGGCAGACCATACATAAGGCCCAAATAAGAGCCTGAAACGTACAATTCATCATAAGTGGAGAAGTTGATAGCACATTCCTGTTTAAGCTTAAGCAAAACACGGTTAACCTTGTCTTCCAATCGCTGAATAATTTTAGTAGCCTGTTCATCTACCTTAACAAATTTTAATGAATCAGAAAGAATATCAAGCATTGTTTGAATATAATCCGTTTTATTCATAACCACAACACCACTACCCTTATCTGGTTTAGTAATGACAATAGATTCATTTACACCCAAACCCTTTAAAATTTCTCGGTCCTTCCTATGCAGAAAAATTGTGGAAAACTTAAAAGCTTTAATTTTAGAAAACAATTCATGTATCTACGCGTTATGGACTAGAGGGTTTGAGACTCCACCGTAAACTTGAAAAAGTCTGTCAGAAAATTCAAGAAGATTGAATTGGACCTTGAATTTTTAGAAATCTCTCGGAGTAGTGGCGTCTTTCCTAATTTTATTTATTACAAACTGTACCGAACAAGATTTGTGCTCTTAAAAGCCAGTTGAAAGCCTTGGTTTCTTTTTGTGACTATGCGTGCATAGTGTCTAACATTCAAGTTTCCTCCCTTTCATATGTGCGTTCTATTTCCCGGATTCATGACCGCAAGCTTTTTAAGTTAAACCTATCTCGCCCTTCTTTTTGGGATCCTGGTCAGGTCATTAGGAATTTATTTGACTATACCCTGTCAAAGCGTGAAAGTTTTCTCTTGTCTCTTGGCCTTAAGTTCAAGTTTCCCAACTTGCGTTTCAAACCTGCTGATTTTTATTTTTATTTTGAAAGGATAGCCCATGATCTGAAAGTTCTTCCAACCGTTGATGCTATTGATTTTAGTAAGGTTAGACAACATATTTCCCAATTATCCCATGAATTGTTTTCTAAAATTAAAGCTTTTAAGTTTTCCACAATTTTTCTGCATAGGGAGGACCGAGAAATTTTAAAGGGTTTGGGTGTAAATGAATCTATTGTCATTACTAAACCAGATAAGGGTAGTGGTGTTGTGGTTATGAATAAAACGGATTATATTCAAAAAATGTTTGATATTCTTTCTGATTCATTAAAATTTGTTAAGGTAGATGAACAGGCTACTAAAATTATTCAGCGATTGGAAGACAAGGTTAACCGTGTTTTGCTTAAGCTTAAACAGGAATGTGCTATCAACTCCTCCACTTATGATGAATTGTACGTTTCAGGCTCTTATTTGGGCCTTATGTATGGTCTGCCTAAGGGTCATAAAGTCGGTGTTCCATTGCGCCCAATTTTAGCGTCTTATCCTTTGGCTAATTACAGACTTGCCAAATTTCTTGTCCCACCGTTATCATCATTTGCTGTGAACTCGTAAAGTGTTAACGATAGTTTTTTCCTTTGTGTCTGACATTAAGAAGTTTGATACGAATTCTTTGTTTATGACAAGTTTTGATGTATCTTCCCTCTTTACAAATGTCCCCTTGGATGAGACCATTACAATTATTTTGAAATTTTGAATAAAGCTTTTCCACAGCCGGACTCACTTTTTCATGGCTTTGGCAGAGCACAATTTGAGCAGCTTCTGAATTTGGCAGTCAAGGATAACTTTTTCAGTTTTCAAGGGGTAGTTTACCGTCAGCTGGATGGAGTGGGGATGGGAAGCCCCTTGGGGCCCCATTTTTGCGAATATTTTCATGTCGCATCTTGAGAAAAGGGCCTTCTGTAAGTGCCCCCCTCACCTTAAGCCCAAATTGTACAGACGTTATGTTGATGATACGTTTGCTTTATTCCAAACGGATAATCAATCAGTTCAGTTTCTAAGTTTTCTGAACAGACTGCATAAGAACATTGTATTTATGAAGGAAAAGGAAGTTGAAGGTTCTATTCCTTTCCTTATGTTTTGGTCTCCAAATGTGGCTCGACCGTTTTAACTTCTACATAACGGAAGCCTACGTTTACGGGTTTGGGTTTTAATTTTTATAGTTTTTGCGATTTTAATTACAAATTAAGCTCCATTCGCACTTTGGTGCATAGAGCTTATAATATTTGCTCGAACTTTGCTCTGCCTCATAATGAGTTTGAATTCCTTACTGATTTTTTCTTTAAAAATGTTTTTCCACGGGATCTTGTACGAGGTATTATTGGTAAATTTCTTAATAATGTATATTCCCCCAACCTTATCCCAACGTATGATGTTCCTAAGAATTGTAAATATCTTGTTTTACCTGATCTCTACCATTTTAACACTTTTGTGAAAAAGCAATTGTTGAGTGTGGTGAGGAAATTTTATTTTCACACTGATTTTAAGGTTATTTTTGTAAATAATAATACCCTTGGATGTATTTTCCGATGTAAGGAAAAAATCCCGCCTGCGATGAGCTGTTCTGTTGTTTATTTGTTTACCTGCCCTGGCTGTTCCCAGGGGAACTACGTCGGCAGCACAGTTCGTTCCTTGCAGGCGAGATTTTGCTCCCATATGGGTATTAGCCATAGGACAGGGAAAGTTTTATCGAAAAAGGAAGAGTCTGCCATTAGAAATCATTCTATCAAGTGTAAGGTTGACATTTCTGTTAATAACTTTAAAATTCTTAAATCATTAAAATGCCCGTCCTTCCTCCGTATTTACGAATCTTTGTGCATTACATTTTTGAACTCCAGTTTAAATATTGATTCTAGCTGTTACCCCCTTTATATTAATTAGAATGCCTACAAACTAAATTTTTTTTATTTTTTTTTCCCTTGTGACCCTGTCTCCTTTTCGCTTCAGTTTTTTGTGGCTGTCATGTGAGCATGGTATGTTTGGTGTACTTTTGTGTTTTTTCGTTTAACTTTTTATTAGTAAAGTTTTTTTAACTATTTAATGTTTGAATGTTTTTAGTTTTTAAGTTTTATTTTTATCATTCGTATATTTTTGTCATTTATATAATTTTTACTTTTGATTTGTTTTTGGCTTATGCCTGTTTTATGCTCTGTAATTTTAATTTTTATTCTTGAACAGTTTTAATTTTGTACTTTAAATTAGTTTTAGTTTTTGACATTCATATATTTTTGTCATGCATTAATTTTAGCTTTTATTTATTAGGCCTTGAAAATGGGTAGAGTTGCCTGAAACGTCGGCTGCAGCCAAATATAATGACTTTTTTGCTCTACGTCTTCGTTTTTATCCTAAATATGTATATATATATATATATATATATATATATATATATATAACACCTTCCAACCTTCATTTCACGAAGGTGAAGCTTGTTGTCCCTCCTATGTATATATATATATATATATATATGTGTGTGTGTGTGTGTGTGTGGGGTGTGTGTGTGGGTGGGTTTTATTTTATACAACCTTCTTATTGATTACACGAAAAATACTTCTTTGCTTTAAATCTTAGAGCAAATTGAAGAAAAGTGTTATTTAGGAAAACAAAGTTCTATAAGAGAGAGAGAGAGAGAGAGAGAGAGAGTTTATTGTTTGATGGGCTTTTTTAAACTCCTTCGCTACATCTAAGGTCATATGACGGAGGGGTTCTACAGCTTTACGTGAAATTCGAACCATGGGGTCGTTACATAATCTGGACCCACCAAACGATCCCTCACTCAACTGCGACCCAGACCCAATGTCGCTTACCTTCATTAGTCGACGGGAAGCGGTGTTACATTGGCTATGAGAGAGATAGGGAGAGATTGTTAGAGATTAGAGAGAAAAATATCTAAATACCAGGTTTTAATTGGAATGTAAATAAAAAAGGCAAAAATATAGAAGAATGCCAAGTATAACCAGAACCTAGGCTCAGAGTAAGTAAATATGAAGTTCATTTAACAAATATAATAACATCCTCTATAATACTCTCCAAACAGTAAATTTAAATAAACCACATCCATGACAGTTGATATGACAGTTGATATGACATACCTTTGTGAGGCAGGCTTTTCAACGCTTGTTGCTGTGAAGACAAAGAGTCGAAACAGACTGAATGTTGAGAATGAATTATGGTCCTTTGTCATTGTTTACATTATGTCTGAAAACAGGCTTGGAAAAAGTCGTGCTTGTTCACAAGTTCCTGAAACCAGAAGAGCAACATGTTCACGTCCCCACTTTTGTTTTGATTTAACTGATCACGTGATTCGTCCCAAGTGATCAGCATCATTAAGTCATCTCTTATGAAGCGTTAATCTGTGGCTTCCCCACAATCAAGCTTGAATTCAAACGTCTGGTCTCAGACGCCTGTAAAGGGTGTTTACACGTGACTTTTTTCAGGAGGCTGGTTTCGGGCATAGTGTAAACAGTGACTTACTTTACTTGTACACTATGCTCGAATGAGACTGTCAATAACTAAAAAGAATTTCTCGCTTTAGGTTCACCCAAATTAATTAAAACACGATTGATATGATCTACATTTTTCTCTTAACAGAATATATTTCCCTTTATAGTGCCAGATGAGACACGCCTAGTTTCAAATTTTATTACGAGCGTCCCTCAAGGACAGTAGTTCTTAACCTGGGGGGCGCGAAGTGGTCAACGTATCTGACTCAGAATATATATTCCCAATGAAATACATAGGTAATTTATTAATTGGTGTGGCACCTTCAGACAGGGAAAACTTGCCACATGTTACCTTAGCCTCATGTAGTATTGCCAGAGAGATGTCATCCTATTTAAAGCCATCTGTGCAGTGTTGCCACTCCTAGTGTTTTTCCACTAGATCTTGGGGGGTCGGTAATTTTTTACTAAAAGGCCATGAATCTAGGGTTTTTAAGTCATTCATATCATGAACGCTTATTATACTGAGTTATTAACATCTCAAACAATACAAAAATAATTTTAAAATGTTAGGAAAGAAAAATAACAATATACAGTGCCCGCGAAAAGTATCCGATCACCCTGGAAATTTGTATTTTTTACATAAAAAACAATGTTTAAATGTATACTAACCTTATATTAGTATTTTGTCATCTGTCCTTTGGTTTGGATGACTTGTTCTAGACGTTTTGGCATGGATTTAATCAAGTTTTGACAAACTTCCACTGATATTTCCTTGCACCATACCTTTTTGATGGCTTCTTGTAATTTTTCGACTGAGCCAGTGTCGTGGCATTCAACCTTATTTTTTATTATTAGCCACATATTTTCTATCGGATTGAGATCTGGACTATTACCAGGCCAATCCAAATATCAAATTTATTGTCAGTAATCCATTTTGTCACTATTTTGGCCCTGTGACATGGTGCACCATCATGCATGTATGTTTTTGTTCTTTGGATTGCCATTGCCATTGGAAGTTTATCCTGTAGCATTGCTAAATACCGTGCACCATTCATAGTTGTGTTTTCGGAAGAAAATATAGGTTTCCACGCCCATAGTAACCGAAACAACCCCAAACCATCACACTTGGAGGGTGTTTCATTGTCTTTAGGGTGTATTTAGGGTCCATCCTATTTGAGCCAATGGGCCGGCGAACCTTTTTTGGACAACTTCTGAATGTCAAAAATGTCGACTCATCACTAAATAAAACCTTCTTCCAGTCATCAACAGTCCAATGAATATATTTTTTACAAAATGCGACACGTTTTTTACGCATTTTTTCATTAATGAACGGTTTCTTAGCAGCATGGCGAGATGGTAATCCGAGTTCTTTTTGGAGCCGCTCCTGGATAGTTCGTTCAGAAACACCAGATAACAAATTATTCATATTAAATTTATTTCTTTCGCAGTTATTGTTGGGTTTTTCAATACTAAACGTTTCATAAGTTTGTCTGTTCGTGAATTTGTTTTTCTCGGTCTGCCAGATCGTTTTTTAGGGACTGGCGTGGTTAGGCCGGCATTGTTCTTAGCCCGTGAAACCCATAAATTAACGGTACTTTGGGATATGTTTAATTCCTTAGCTATCTGTCTCTGTGATTTCCCACATGCATGCAAAGCAACAATAGCACCTCGACAATCACTCTTAAGTTGTTTTTTAGCACACATTATATATAAATTTTATTTACACCACTTTCTGTAAAAAATAACAAAATATCAATAAATTTACACAAACAGTGAAATCTGACAACTTTGAGACACAGCCACCCGCAACGAAGGCTACCAGAACACTAATTTGAGAATGCGTTGGATAGCTCTCATATCAGCGAGCAACCTCAAAGTTACCAGATGTCGCTAGAACAAATAGAAAGTGAATTATGTGTCTCTGAATATCAAGGGAAAATATTGTATTTTCTTGAGTGATCGGATACTTTTCGCGGGCACTGTACAATTTTGACAGGCCATCTGGGCTTTTTTCATTTTCCAGAGTGGCAACACTGCATCTGTGGCCAGGTGGTCAGCAAATGTTATATGGGAAGGTACTGTTCTCTCTCAGGTTTGAGCATAGTGCTTTAGGTTTAATATATTTTTTTAAGTAGCTTTTTTAATTTCTTTATCATGGGAGCAGACCACCAAGAATTGTTTTTTCACACCAATGTCCGCTGGTTATCGAAAGGAAATATGATCGCTCGTGTTTATGAGCTGCGAGATGAAGTGAAGCTGTTTCATGAAACACAGTAGAAATTTGATCTTCTTGCTGTCTTCAGTTCCGAAAGTTTCCAGCTGTCCCTGGCTTATCTTGTTGACATCTTTGAGGCTTTGAACTCTCTCAACCGAAAACTCCAAGGCAGGGACCAGAATATCATGAGACACTATGACGTTATTCGAGCATTCATCGCCAAACTACACTTGTCGAGGCGTCGAGTCCAGGGTGGAAATGCAGCATCTTTCCCACAACTTGATGAGGCACTTAAGGAGGAGAACATGGATGAGGATCTCCAAGCTAGCATTGTCAGCCATCTTGGCATTCTGGAGGAAGAGTTCACACGATATTTTCCGGATCTTCATGAGAAAAGTTCTGAATGAAAATCAATCCAGAATCCATTTGCCATCGATGTGCAGGATGTTCCTGATGCAATTCAAGAGGAGTTTCTGGAGATGAAATTCAATTCGTCTGCCCAAGATGATTTTAAAATTCTTCCTTTGGAGAAGTTTTGGGTAAAAAACTTAGTCAGCATGCATTGAGCGTGATTGTTCCTTTTTCTTCCACATACCGTTGTGAGGCAGGCTTTTCAACGCTTCTTGCTGTGAAGACAAAGAGTTGAAACAGGCTGAATGTTGAGAATGACATGCAGTGCGCTCTTTCTTCAACCGTACCAAGAATTCAAATGTTTGTGGAGAAAAAACAATGCCAAACAACCCTCCCATTGATTACGATTGTGGATGAAATACAATTGAACTCGTAAAGATATTGAATTTTCTCATAAATACATGATTTTTCTTGTGTTTGTAAAAAAATATTGTATTTTGTCAGAAATACATGATTTTTGTTATGTTTGTTTGTTTATTTATCCAATCTAGAAAGGCATTAGAAGCTGTGAAACTGGAACTGTTGAAAAATTGTGTTCTTTGGGGATCAGGGGGGCGCCATGGATTCAAGGTTGATCATAAGGGGGCACAGCTCCACAAAGGCTAAGAACCACTGCTCAAGAATCTAGTCTTGATACTTTGATTCATATTTTAGCAGATGAAAAGAACTGGAAAACTGAAAGGCACATTTGATCATAAAACTGAAGTTTGACAAAACATAAAATCCTGTGAGGATACGCTATGTTAGGATAAAAAAAAAATTGAAATATACTAATTTATTTATTGTTTAAATTTAAAGTAGAGAAAATTTTCAAATTCTTTTTTTTTCCAAAATACAAAACTTAAAAAATACTCGTACACGTTGTAAAGACAAAATATGCCAATTTGCCTTTCAAAACAAATTCATAAATTAACTCCAAAATTAAAGCAAATCTTCACACAATAAAAAATTCAAAAACTTCTTTTTACTAATAAGTTTAACGTCAGCATTTTCAGGAATAAATTGTTCTCTAAATTTCAATTTATTATCAAAGAGCTTTCCAGTGAATCTTCTGGTGCAATTTGTTCCCAGGAGACGATACCGTCAAGAAAGAACTTTAAATTAATCCTTCTAAATACAACACCATTGACATTCTTTAAACGTAAAAAGTAAATATAAAAACCATAGTTTGTAAAAAAAACTTTTGTAATCAAGAGTAAGCTTTCTTCTTTTAGACTTGATGGTGTCCCTTGTTTGGCCTTTAGTTTGGGAACACCACACATTCTACCTTTCCTATTTTTCACTGTTGTTTGGGTGGTTACTGGGTCCAGCGTGAGGTTAGGCACCAGTTTTTCCATTATTTTTCACGTGTAAATTATGGTTTATCTCTCTCTTCTTCCTTCCAGTAAATATACAGTAGATTAAATTTATGAAGTCTTTCCAGGTAGGTGAGTTCTTCCCAGTAATCATTTTTGGTGTAAAATTTCTTTGAATTTCTTCTAGTTTATTAATTTTTCCTTTGCTTTTTTGCTTCTCTGAATTTCCTCTCTCTCTGGGGCATAATATGCTGTCTGTTTTAGCTCCTCATTTCTTCCATATCGATCTGAAATTCCTCCGTGTTGAAGTTCATGTTGTTGTCTTCTGATCATTTGTATATTCTGTTCGTGTTCCTCTACAGGGCTTCTTCCTCTTCTGCATCACTTATTTTTCTGTTGATTTTTATATTCTCTGCAAAGGAAGTATACTATACTGTTGTTGGCTATTTCATTGTCGATGTCTGATAACATGATAATGAATACAGTGGTGCCAATACTGTTCCTTATGGTACTGAGCTGCGTACTTCCGATTCTGATGATGATATAACTTGGATTCTTACGACCTGCGGACGTCCTCTGAGGGAACTGTACATCCATTTTCCCACTTTGCCTATTATTCTCATACGTTTTATTTCGTGTGATATTATACCATGAACACTTTTGTCAAACGCTTTAGCGAAATCCGTGTATATGACAGCGTAGTTTTCATTGCTTTCAAGTACGTCTATGATACTGTTATAGTGCTCTATTACTTGTAATAGTCATGATCTTCCTGACCGTGCTGGTTCTCATTGAATCTTTCCAGTGTCTCCAAGAAGTCATAGATTTTCCCTCTAACTTTACTTTCAAATATTTTGGTGAGATGAGACGTCAGTGACACTGGTCTATAGTGCTTTGCTTGAGATCTATCCCCTCCTTTATGTATAGGGATAATGTTTGCTCTTTTCAGGATGCTCCGTTCCCTCTCCCTCCGTGTCCAGGGATTTTCTCCATATCAAGTATAGGGGTGTATCTATTTAATTTTTACAGTTTTTAATCAATAAGGCGTTTCATTTTTTCGGACCTGCAGCTGAATGTGATTTCATTTGTCCTATAGCTCGCGCTATATCTTTTGTGGTAAAATGAATATCTTTTTTACACTCTCCTTGTAATTTCTTTTCAAAGAATGCATCTGTCAGGTACAACTTTGTCACCTTTTGGGGTATCTAAACCTGATTCGTACTGGACTCTCAGTGTTTCAGATATTTCTTTTTAAATCGTGGGTTAGTGTATTATTTCCTTTCTTTTAAGGGCCCGAGAGTGGCGCGCATTCTTGTTTTCCTTTTCTCACATCTATAGAAGTATTTTGGGTTTTCCTTTTGGCTGTGCTTTCAGAACATACTTTCCTAAAATTTTCAGCGTCTTTTCTTCCAAGGTTGTTAGCATTTCTTCGGTTGTTTTATCCTCTAAACCCGTTTTCCACTGTATTTGGGACATGTGGAATAGGGTCGGGTGAAACGCAATTCTTTGTGGGATATTTATTTGCGTCACCTATAGTTTGCTGTATTGGGTTCTATAGATGACATAAAGTGATATAAAAGAAAAATCAATTTTGCCCTACTAGCGCATTTTTGAGGAAAATAAAATGGCCGCTAGTCAAACATATAAATGCTTATAACTTGAAAAATATGCATCCAATTAAAAGACACTATAGAATAAAAATTATTCAAAATAGAAAAATACATTAGAAAGTGCCCT
This sequence comes from Bathynomus jamesi, assembly GCA_023014485.1. NCBI lineage: Eukaryota > Metazoa > Arthropoda > Malacostraca > Isopoda > Cirolanidae > Bathynomus > Bathynomus jamesi. The sequence continues at coordinate 769,079 of JAJOZX010001096.1, read as the reverse complement.
TTTATAAATTACTTTCTCAATTTTAAATTTTATCAAAATTTACCTCGGTAAATATCACAAATAAATCACTTTTTTTCTAAATAAATGAAAAATTCTTTGATGACCGAAGTATATTACTTTGATAATAGTTAATAACCTTATATAATTTTGAATATTCAAACTGTAATCTACAACAACACTAATCAACGAGAGAAATTATTGACATTTTATTACCACAATTGCAGAAACATATAATCAATACACTTCCAAAAAGATCCCTTTTCAAAAATCGTGAAGTGTTTGTTTTATGAAATTTTGGTGAATTATTTCAGTCTCTAATTAAAAGCTAATTGTCAAAAAGTGAAGTCATTTCTTTCTTGGTTTCCATACATGTCAGCAATGAACGAGACCTAATTCTTGCTCTTATAAATCCATCACGGGATTCTTCGGAATATACGGGGTGTCAGGAAATGATTGCCCCCCCCCTGTAGAGCAAAAACTAGAAGAGATAGATAAAAACCAGCGAGATCACTTGAAAGAGCGTTAAAATCTGAATAAAAACCATTATATTCTATTCCTGTGATTTTAATTCTTACCATTTTTTCCCCCACAGAAACCATGGCATCATCTATTTTGAACGATTCAGAGAAAAAGCGAGTTCTTGATCGCATTCGAGCTGTCACATTTCGTGAAGCAAAGGAAGCTGGTGCAACTTTCATAACTCGACACTGGGTGGCTGAGAGATTAAAAAGATCAGAAGACTTTGTCAAAAGGAATTGGAATAAGAATCCTGAAGATTGTGAAACAGAATTTCGAGGAGGAAGACCGGAGAAATTATCTCAAGAATCGAAAGACATTGTGCTTGCTGCATCACGGCCCGAAAGAAGAGCTGCTCTGAGGTAGCGAAAGAGATACTTATCCGTCGTGGTAAGATAGTCAATCGGCAACTTGTGCATCAATTTCGAGTTCGCCAAGGCTTGAGTGCTTGGCATGAAATAGCTAAGCCACGGAAGAGTGATCTTAATATTGAAGATCGGCTATGGTTTTGTGATTATCTTGAGGAATGGACGGAAGACGATTTCCTTCACTTGGTTGTCAGCGATGAATTCTTCGTTTATGTCTCCAGAAAACCAAATTTTCAGAATGATCGGGTTTGGGCAACAACCCCTGATGAAAGTCCCCAGACGACCAGAAGTATCGAGAAATAGTAAAAAATCCAGCATGTGTGGTGTTTTCATTATGTTCTCTATTCGGAAGCTCATCTGGGTTATCAAACCAAGAGGAACCAGTTGGGATGGGCCTTATTTTCGAAATGTAATTTTAGCCCAACATGTAATTCCGTTTTTGAAAGACCCCGAGTGTGTTTTGGATGTTGAACAGGCAACCTTTCTTCACGACAAAGCCCCCTGTATGAAAGCACTTGCGACTCAACAGCTGCTTAAGGACAATAACATTGATTTTTTCGGAAATAATGAATGGCCTGGCAATTCTCCCGATCTTAATGTCTGTGAACATGTCGGATCCATCATGAAGGATCGGGTGGAGTCCTTAATGCTGGAACAACCCATTCAGAATCGGTATTCAACAGAAATTATGACTGCAAAGATCAACGAAGTCCTTGAAGAAATGAGTCATGATACCGATCTCTTTGAGACACTTCTGGGATCTTACCCCCGTCGATTAATGGCCGTCAGAGCTGCAAATGGGGGCAACACCCGATATTAAAACAAGTGTTTTTTATTCAAAATTAAACGCTCTTTCGCGTGGTTTTGTCTGTTTTTTTCTATTCCTTTCAATTTCTTCTGTACAGGGGGGGGGGCAATCATTTCCTGACACCCTTTACAGATGAGGCCGCATCGGTGACAAGTTTTATTGCCCTCTCGACACTTTGTGAATGAAGTGGATAATTTGGTAGGCACAGTTTTTTAACCCTAAGTGCATTGAGTTCAATATTTGTGAGTGCCATAGTGAGGGGAGGTTCAGTCAGCATTTCGTTTGACCAGTAAATAATATCATCCCATGCGTTTGCGTTGAAATTTATCTCAGGAACCTTAAATTCTCTGATTTTGGACACATTTTCCGTCTTTGTTCTAATGTTTATGATGAAATCAACTGCTCTGTTTCGTTTTTGTTCTGAGGTATCTGATAACATTGCTATCAGAACATTTTCGAAATGAGCAAAATATGCGTTTCTAGCAATGTAAGGCTTCACTACATTCTGAACATCCTTTGGAAGAAGAGGAAATCTTTTAATTGCTCCAAATATATGATGTGGTCCGGGCCATATATATGGTCTACTCTTGATATCGAACCAGCTTGGTCCATAATTTGTAACAATGAAGAAAATTATTGAATAAAGAGCCAATGAAGGAGTTTTCTTTGCAATGTATAGGCGGCAGACACGATTTGCTAATGTCAGCCATCGAGAATGGTTCAGTGGTCCGGGTTTTGTATTTTCCAAATCTTTTGGGACATTCCCACTTCTTATAGCCACAATAATCTTGTACAAATACTGTTGATCTTGGCTAAGATCATCAATAACCTCTTCTGATATGTGTGTTAAATCAATGCCTTCTGTAATTGGTTTGAAATTGACTGCAGGCATTTTTTCACATTCTTTCAGTGCTACTCCAATTTTTCCAGTGAAACATGTTGGACTTTTTGTTTTACCATCAAAATGTTCAAATAAGTGTCGAAGGGGAAGTTCATTTGTATGCAGCATACAAATGCTCCATTGTAACGGTTTCTTTAGTTTTTCTTCTATGAGGTGGATGATCCCACCCTTGGCACCTGTTTTGGTATTTGTACTGTCACATCTTATGAGACGAATGCTCTCGTTAATAGCTGACTCTTGAAAGAAGGAGAACAAACTATCAACTATATCTTGAGCTTTAGCAGAAGAAGGAACTACATGGGTTAATATTCATTTCCTGGCTCAGACACCAAAACATAGTGTTCCTCTCTAATGGAGTCTCCGTACCATTTGTTTCCTTTCTTCACCTTCACCAAAGTCTTGTCCTTTCTTCCGTCAAAAAATATAGCAGATATGACAGCAGGATTAACTTTACTCTCCAACACCAAACTTTTTCTCATTTTCTCTCTTTCCCGTCGGATTTTGTTCTTGTCAATCAAAAGCGTACTATCTTCTTTAGTGATTGCTCCATAATCAACTAAAGCAGCTGAAGCCAAAGCAGCTGTTGCTCGATCTTAAATTCCAAATCTATCGGCTTCCATCGCTAAAGTAGGCAATGGAAGTCTCATTTGACCTTGTATGGCAACTGACTCATAGTCTGATTCACTCTGATGTGGATCTAATTCATATTGTGTGGAAGTACTTTCTACATCTGAAAAACACTCTATTTCGGTTAAAATATGAGTCCTTCATTTCTCTTCTTCTTTTAACCATTCCTTCTTCTGTCCGCAATTTCCTAGACTGCATTTTTTGAATTCTTTTTGTCATGACTTTATCAACGCCCCCTATTTTCATTGTACGCGTCGATCGCTGATCCTGTAAAAACAGCTCTTCTTTTGGTACCTTCAGTTCTCTTCGACAGGTGCATCTTATATGAACATCTTCGCAGATTTCAGGACAGCCAAAGTTTTGATGGGAGATAAAAGGGCATTTACAGGAACTGATATCGAATAATTTTTTCAAGGTGTCATTAAAATTTTCTCTCATTTTGACACTACTTTTTGATCCTAAGATCGTTTGCTTTGCCGATTAACCGCTTTAATTTGATATAAACTGATTTGTCAGCTATTGCAGGAATTGAAGCTTTTCTCCAAATACAGAGTATATCTTCAGTAATTTTGTTGAAAATATCAGAGTTATGTGAAGTCACTGAAGTTGCTTCTTTTAAAAGAACATGGCATTGGCCCACCTGTTTATTTGTTGGCAACGTTGTAAGAGGAAGCTCTTGTGCGGTTCCAAATATAAAATGTGGTTTTGATTGACTCCTTGTAGCTCTAATGTTTGAAGCAGAAGCCATATTTGTTACTAATTACACCGGTCTGCATGAAAATCGATTTCTTTATTTTGAGTTGTGATTCTGAAGCAGTTCGCTGCGCTGAATTAAAAAATGCTACCAGTTTTTTTCTATCACCCACAGTTTTAAAGTTATTAGCAAAACAATTTTGGGGCGTTTTGTAATTTTTTACCTTTTTTATCTTTAATTAATTTCGTTTTTTCATATTTTTCAGATAGGTAATTCTAACATTACGTCTTTAAAATTTTAATAATGGCTTCTAGAGGATGTACCCATAGTCCAGACATATTTTGTTATATTTGTGGTCGGTATGTTGTTGTAAAACAAAGGACAAATGTAACGACCTTCATTAAGAGAGCTTATCATGCTTATTTTGGAATTAAATTAGGAGATCAAGACAAAAGTTGGGCTCCACACAAAGTTTGTCTTACGTGTGTTGCGGCACTAAGGAATTGGAGGAAAGGTAAAAAGAAAAGTTTGCCATTTGGAATCCCTATGGTATGGCGCGAGCCTAGAAACCATACCGACGACTGCTACTTCTGTTCTTGCAATGTTAAAGGTTATAATGCAAAGAATAAAGAGAGCCTTCAATACCCAAGTCTTCCATCTGCAATAAGGCCGGTACCCCATGGTCCAGAAGTTCCTATTCCCCGCCCACCCGAGAGTCTGGATCAATACAATTCAGATTCTGATTCAGCTCCAAATCCAGACAATGATGGTGTTTATGAACAGCTAACAGCTGACCGAAATCCTCCTAAACCATTAACCCAAGCCAAACTAAATGACTTAGTCAGGGATTTGAATCTGCCTAAGGACTCTGCAGAACGTTTGGGGTCTAGATTGCAGGAGAACAATTTATTGGCATCCGACACATACTTCGCTTGGTACAGAAATCGTGAGAAAGACTTCGTGCCTTTTTTCGAAGAAGATGGTCCCTTGGTATTTTGCAAGGACATCACAGGATTAGTGTGCAAGCTAGGCATCGAATACCAAACCAGTGACTGGAGGTTGTTTATAGATTCCTCTAAAACCAGTCTAAAAGGAGTGTTACTGCACAACGGTAACAAATATGCATCAATCTCAGTGGCCCATTCTACTCATTTAAAAGAGACCTATGATAACATGAAACTGCTTCTGGAAAAAATTCAGTATCAAAATCACAGATGGATATTGTGTAGGGATCTCAAAGTCCTTTGCATGTTACTTGGGCAGCAATCAGGATACACAAAGATGCCATGTTTCATCTGCGAATGGGATAGTCGAGCACGTGACCAGCAATGGAAGAGGAAAACTTGGCCTCCTAAAGAGAATCTTACCCCAGGATCAAAGAACATTTTACATGAACATCTAGTTGAACCAAATAAAATCCTCCTACCACCCTTGCACATTAAGTTAGGCTTGATGAAGCAGTATGTCAAAGCATTGAATAGAGAAGGTGAGTGTTTTAAGTACATTTGTTCAAAATATCCAAAGATTAGCTACGAGAAAATAAAGGAAGGTGTTTTTATAGGTCCTCAGATTAGAAAGTTATTGACAGACGATCATTTCCTGAACACAATGACCAATAAAGAAAAAGAAGCATGGCTTGGTTTCAAAGATGTTGTTGAAAACTTCTTGGGAAACTACAAAAGCCAAAATTATGAAAGACTGGTAGAAAATATGCTTAAAAAGTTTTGGCCTTAGGCTGCAACATGAGCCTGAAAGTTCTTTTCTTATTTTAGCATCTTGACCGTTTTCCTGAAAATCTCGGAGATGTCAGTGAGGAGCAAGGGGAACGATTTCACCAGGACATCAAAACCATGGAAAGAAGATATCAAGGAAGATGGCATACAAATATGATGGCGGATTACTGCTGGTGTCTGCAACGAGATCAGCCTAACGCACAGCATAATAAAACATCAAAGAAGCACCGGTTTAGTCGTCATTAGTCAGATCTACCTTCGTAATCTTAAGTTTTTGGAATAAGTCCTGAAATGTTTGCAAGTAAAGAAGGTAAATATATTTTGTTTCTTTCAGTTATTTTTTTATTCTTTCATAAACAAGCAATATGCTTGTCCAAGAGCTAGGAGCTATTTAATTCTGCTTTAATTAGGTTTTACTCTATCACCTAAATATTTCGTGCTACAAGGGGTGTTGTAATACCTCATCTGTCCCCAAATGTTAACCACCCATTGATGGGAGGGGAGAGAGTATTTTGCTGGGAACGGGACTGGTTGTTATATATATTTACCCTACATTATTATGTAAGCGTTACTGTAGTCTATAACAACAAAATTTATGGTTTAGCATGTGCAATCCAATGTTGGTCTCGATAAGATGGTTCACATTTGGGGATAAATGGGGGATTTATGACACACCCTGTAGTAAGAAAACCATACGTGATAGGGAAAAACTAACTATATTTTTGAGATCAGCGCACTCAAATTATATAGAATCACCAACTAGTTTGTAAAAATCGATCGACAAGTTTTCAAATGTGTACTGGTGTTATCAGAAATTACCAATTCCAAATCCAACAAAAACCTGAAAAATAAAATCTTTCATTAAACATCTGAAACATTTATATGAGGTAGAAAATGTGAAATAAAAAATTTTTGTTTCAGCAAACTTTTTTGTAAAAATAATACTTTTCGAGTTATGAAGCATAAAATGACTGTCTGGCGGCCATTTTTTTGGGGGGAAAAATGGGGTACTTAGGATGAATTGAAAATTTTTTAATTCTCATATTCTTTTTTATCACCCTTTAATCCACCTTATTACTAGTGAAGCAATAGTTGAAAAAATTTTCACCCCACCCTAATGTGGAATCTGATTTTTTCCCAATTTGTAGTCTTGGTGTTCAGGTTGAATACTCAAATTTGCTTCTTTCTTCAGTATGAGTATTGGGTTTCTGATATTAACAATAGCATCCGAGAATGTTGCAGTTGGAGTGTTCGGAGGTCTGTAGATGACTATAAGTACCACGTTTCAGTTTCCTATTTTTACTGTTAAAAGTTCCACGAAGCTGTTTAATTTACTTATTATCATCTCTGACATATGACTCTCACACACCTATTTCGCACAGCCACCTTTACGTCTTCCATTTCTATCAGCTCGTAATAAGTTGTAACGATCGATAGGTATTTCTTTCTTTTCTTTGCAATATTCGTAGTTTTCACAGTCTTCTTAGCAATCTTAAAATATGTTTCTGTACGGCATGCGATGTCAGGCCTTGTTTTATTAATAATTATTTCTTTCAGGTATGAAACTTTGTTTAGCTTGGTTCTGTTTTAGCCCTTGAATATTAGCGAGGACAAAATTTAGATTCTTAGTTTTTTTTTGTCCTTTCTGCATCCTACTTTTATTAACCTTCAGTCAGCCAGACTCTGTACTGAACGGACGCATTTCCTGAGCTCTCTGATATTGTTTCTACTTTTGCATATTGCTAATAATTTTACTTTTGGAAAGTTTGAATTTTATATACTTGTATTTATGTTCACACTGTTATAGTTAAGTAATTGAATATTAGTGGTTTTTAGCGATTTAGAAGTTTTCATAGCGTGCCGGCTTAATTTAACTTAAACTTGTGACGGTTATAAACTAATTTTAACTGCACAATGCCGTCGCAGAAAGCGTCGTGTGATAGGTGTGGGGTAAATCGGTAGTATTTGGATTTTAAAGTTTATAACGGCGGCCCTATGGCGATTCCCGAGAGATCAGTTTGTTTCTTTTGCGAGTTAATGGAGGAAATAGTTGACATAAAACGCAGTGTACGTGAGGTAACGGAAAGACTTGCAACGCTTGATGAGGGCAAGGGTAGGGCTACAGTTGACGAAAGCCGAACCATTACTAACGTTGAAGATGTTAGTAATTTGAAGGGTGAGGTACGTAACCTAGTTTCTAGTTTAGGTAGCTTATCGTGAAGGTTGGATAGAGTTGAGGAAGGGGTTAAGATTGGTCCGAGATTAGTAGATGGGGAGGGATTCAGAGAAGCTAAGGGTGGAGCTAGGCCCCGTACGTTAGGTGATAGGAATCCCCCCCTCCCCATATCGAGGTTTCGAACCCTTTCGCCCATTTGGAAAGGGACGTGAACGAGGGGGAAACTATTTTAATTGGGGATTCTTTAGTGCGCCATATGGACACAGAGTTCGTTGAACGGCATCCAACCAAGAGGAGGAGGGTCTGTCTCCCAGGAGCCAGGGTTGACAGAATTAGAGACGAAGTGGATAGGATTGACGTTGCCTCCCGTCACTCGATATTGGTGACGATGGTAGGGAGCAACGACTCGTATAGGCCCGATACGAGAGTGCCTGACCTTTTGGAGAGATATAGGTGGTTAATTAGGTCCATGAAGGCGAGGTCAGATAGATCTTTAGTTCTAGGTATTACCACTAAGCACGGTTTGGGTTTAAGGATTATGTCTAAAACGATATTTTTTAATACTAAATTAGAAGAGATTTGTGCTGAGGAAAATGTACCCTTCGTAAAGCTGTGGTCAGAATTCAGTGATCCTAGCGTTTTTATGAAAGATGGGGGTGCATTTTAATGAAAGAGGTAATGCTAGGCTAGGTAGGTTAATTGACGAAAACGTACGAAAGCTGTATAGATCGAAGCCTTCTTTAAACGTTGTGGGTTCGGGGAACGCGCGGCCGACGTGAAAAATAGTTTAAAACGCCGACCCGTCGTAAAAAATAACGTCTTTTATTGTAACGCGCGTAGTATTAGAAATAAATTAAACAAATTTAAGGCGATAATTTATTCCGGCAACTACGATACAGTTACTATCACTGAAACGTCGTTAAATACCGTGACTCGGGACTTGTTGGCGGAACTTCATATACCGGGTTTTAAACTCTCTACTAATGATAGGTTACATAGGATTGGTGGCAGGGTCTTGCTGTATATTCGTAATTCCCTTTGGGCTATCGAGGTTAAGATAGATTTTCCGGCAGCAATTAATGCGATATGCGTTGAAGTTATGGCGCGTAGTATAAATTTTAATTTTATTGTTGTTTCACAGTAGACCTCCCGTTCAACCCCTCGATACCGATGCTAGATTTTACTAATTTCTTGGTAACTTTATTGACAATCGGAATAGTATAATTGTCGGAGACAATAACTTCCCTAATGTTAATTACGGGACTTTTACTGGTAATAAGGAGGGTTTGAGATTGATTCACTTAATGGAAGATAATTTTTTACGAGAGATGGTTACCGAACCAACGCGCGGTGACAATATTTTAGATTTGGTGATGACGAACGGCGAAAATATAGTCGAAGGTTTAGAAGTAGGCGAGAGTTTAGGATGTAGTGATCATCAAATTCTTAGGTTTAAGTTACTGATAGAAAACACTAAGGATAGTAACGTAATAGAAGTCCCTGATTTTCGTAGGGCTAATTTTGATAGTTTTGCGGATAGGATGAGAGTAGTGGACTGAGATAACTTATTTATGGTAATGACACAAATTTGCATTTGGAGGCGTTTAAAGAAAGTTTTATGAATATTGAAAGGGAGTTTATTCCTCGTAGGTCCAAGCGCGCTAGAAATCTTGGTAGGCCCAAGTGGTGGACAGAGAAATAGGCGAGTTCATAAATGAGCGTAACAGAGCGTATAGACTTAATAAGCGCAATGGCACGGCAGCTAACTTTAATAGATATGTCGAGCTTAGACGTCAGGTTAAAAGATCAGTTAGGAATGCTAAGCGTAATTTAGACATACTTATAGCTGCGGATAGTAAACATAATCCAAAAAAGTTTTTTGAATACATCAATAATCGTAAGCCGATAAAAGATAATATAGGCCTTCTAGTGGATGTTAACGGCGCTTTGGCTTCTGACGCTCAGGCGATGACGGGTATTTTCAATAACTTTTTTGCGACAGTTTTTACCGTAGAAGACGTAAATAATGTCGCCGAGGTGGACGATATAGTTCCATTTAGTAGCGAGACTATTTTGGATGAAATAACTGTTTACGAGGGTGAGATTGCGCATTATATCGATAGGCTAAAAGTTAGCAAGGCTCCAGGCCCTGACGCTTTTTATCCCAGACATTTGAAAGACGTTATTGTTGGCCCCGTAACGAAGATTTTTAACCAGTCACTGGAAACGGGGATTATTCCTGAAGACTTCAAATTAGTTAATGTCACGCCCATTTTTTAAAAAGGCGACCTCACAGTAGCTAGCAATTATAGGCCCAATAGCTTAACGTCAATTGTCGGTAAACTATTGGAATCCGTAGTTAGGGATCGTATCATCGATCACTTAGAAAGTCGCGATTTGCTTAATAGTAGACAGCATGGGTTTCGACGCCATAGATCTTGTTTAACTAATTTGTTAGAATTTTATAACGAAGTAGTGCGCGAATACGATAGGCATAGAGCGGCTGACGTTATTTATTTAGATTGTAAAAAGGCGTTCGATACAGTTCCGCATAGGAAATTAATTGCGAAGGTCAAAGCGCACGGTATACGCGGTCAGGTAGCTAACTGGTTAGAAGAATGGCTTCGAGCCAGGAAACAGAAGGTCGTTGTTAATGGTAGGGAATCGGGGTGGTTGGATGTAGGTAGCGGTGTCCGTCAAGATTTAGTGTTAGGCCCATTGCTATTCGTAATCTACATTAACGACATAGATGTAGGCTTGACCAGTAACGTGTCAAAATTCGCGGACGATACTAAAATAGGCGGTAAAGTTCTTAACGTGGGCGATAGAAATAGGCTCCAAGAGGATGTAAATAGGATTATGGAGTGGACGGATAAGTGACAGATGCAATTTAACGTAAACAAATGTAAAGTTTTGCATATAGGTTCTCGTAACAATAACTATACGTACACGATGGATGATAGAGAGTTAGCGAGCGTTGACGAGGAAGTAGATTTAGGCGTACGCGTATCTAAGGATTTAAAAGTTAGGAACCAGTGCCTGGAGTCTTGCGCAAAAGCTAATAGGATGTTAGGCTTCATAGCGCGTAATTTCGAATTTAAATCGAAGAATATTATATTGGCCCTTTACTCTACCAGCGTTAATATTTTTAAAAACAGTTTAGATAGGCATTTTAAAAATATTAACGTCGCTCAAAATAATAAAACAATTAGTAACAGGAGCTCTGGGGGTAATGGTCGAGGATGATTCTGTTGACGATTAATGCCAGCGTGTGATATGCCAGCAATAAAATTATCTTAAAAAAGAAAATTAGATTAACATGAACTTAGATGTAGCTCGTAGCGTAAACTAACCCACTTTTTGTTATACTCTTCATACTTTTTTTTTGTTTTCTTATCCTCTTTACTTGCATGTCTGTAGTTCACATGGTATGACAGTGTTTGAGTCAAGACTGTTTGCATGGTTTGTAAGCATTCTTATTTTACTTCTTTTCATCTTTCACCCCTTTCCTATCCTCTTCGACTATATTTCCGATCTGTTGGCAGTGACCGTCGGATGATGATGGTGAGTCTTTTTCTAAATGAATGTTAACCCACGAATGATAGGTTTTGCTACTTACTAACCCCTTATTCTCCTTTTTTAACCCCCTGCTCTCTTCTTTCTCCCGGGCTAACCTTAGTGGATCTTCCGGTCTTTGTCAGCCTCAGCTTCTGTAGATCTGTAGAGATCTGTCAGATATTTCCTAATTCTAATCCTTCTTTAAATGCTAAAGAGAAAAATGGTATGTGTATAAAACAACCACTTCGAACTCAAACCAAGTCTCCGAGAAGCATTAGTGATTCCTTATTGTAAAAGGCCCATATCTGGGCTCCATTTGCTTCATGAGTTCATAGTATCTTCCAAGTATAATATATTTTATTTACAATCCATGATATAATTATGTATTTGACAATTAATTTCATGCACATTCATAGGATTAGGACTTTTTTTAAAGCTAAATAAACACATATATTCATTATTCAAGTACATGCATGAAAAACTGTCAATAGAACAACCAATTCCATGTTTATGGTGGGGGGGGGGGGAGTCCGAAAATATTTCAGACTTTTATAATTAACATCCTCCCTACTTAAGTAACCAATTATGGTACCTTATTAGTATTCAAAAAGGGATATCAGGATGATATCGTAGAAGATATATATGCGGTATCTTTCTGATGTTTCTCCGATATATAATGGATATCGCATAGATAGTCAAATGACCACATTTTGGATATCCATGCGTTATCTTGTTTTGATATCCTGTTTATATGACATTACTGTACAAAAGGCATACTTTTGGTATCGTTTTCACGTCTTTGTGATAGTTTTTCATTATCCTTCGAATATTTAACAACAACCGGTATATGCTACTTAGCTTTGGTATCCTATGAAGATCCGCCTCTATTATGTTTCAGGTATGCAAATAATACGTTTTCAATCACCCACAAATGGTGGCAATTAAATACAACTCGCACGTAGTATCCAAATACAGTTTATAAAAAAAACTAACTCTTTATTTAGTTCCGCTTTTTTCTTTTTAGTAGTGAGATATTTCTTTTATTTTTAAATAAATATTATCAAGAAATGTTATAATTAATTATTTATTATAATTATACACTGCTAGGATTTATCTATTATATAAAAGAAATGTAAGTATATTCTAATTTACAATATTTAGAGTGTAACTATTTTTATTTTTATTTGTACATTCTACAGGGTGGCCCAAAAGTCTCTATGTTACTGAAATAACAGTATTTTAGGATAAAAATGTAATAACATAATTAGATGTATATTTATTTATCAAGCTTAGGTCTAAGATTCGACGTGAGCACATCAGTGTTTCTGCAAATCTCAAATCTATCCACTGCATTGTGGAACAAATTTTGAAGCATCTCTGGGATTATTTTAGCGACTGCCGCAAAAATGCGGGTTCGCAGATCCTGCAGGTCTGTAACTCTTGTTTGTAAACCTCAGACTTTATAAAGCCCCATGCAAAGAAGTCTAATGGTGTTAAATCCGGAGATCATGCTGCCCACGGCCTATTTCCACTACGTCCAATCCACCGATTTGGTAAGACTTCATCAAGGTACGCCGGAACGATGTTTGCATAGTGACATGGAGCTCCATCTTGTTAAAAGACAACAGTGTCGAGAATGTCATCTCAATGAAACTGGGGTTAAAGAAATTGCTGAAACATGGAGAAATTTTTCCCAAAGATAATTTCTCTACAAGAAACCTGGCTTCGTAGTCATCAGTCTGTTCAGTTACGTAATTATAGCATTTTGCGTAAAGACAGGAATGCTCAGGGTGGAGGAGTTCTACTCGCTGTGCATAATTCTTTATCCTCTTCGCCCGTTCCTCTTCGTTTAGACATTGGAGCAGTTGTTGTTCAAATTTATACTCCTCCTCTTAAATTTTCAGTATGCTGTTTATATCTGTCTCCACATTTCTCACTTAGTTTAGATCTTCTTAACCAGTTGCATACTCTGTTGCCATCTCCTTATATTTTATTTGGTGATTTTAATAGCCATCACCAGTTTTAGTAATGTTAGAGGAAACTTCATAGTTGACTTTTTAGATAAGCACAATCTTTTCATTTTTAATGATGGCTCATCTACATTTTTTGGAGATACAGGTCATTCTTTCTCCTGTATTGATTTAACGATTTCATCCATGGACCTGTCGCATGTTTTTCAATGGGAGGTTTATGATGACACAATGGAATCAGATTATTTTCCTTTGATACTTGCATCTAGTTTAGACTTTGCTTCTACTAAACGCTCCATGTGGAAGATTACTGAGGAGAGTTTAGGAGCTTTTCATGATGCTTTATCTCTTAACTGTCCTAAGGATGACTCATCCATTGATGTTGATTGTCATAATATCACCAACACATTTATTAATACTGCTGAAAAATATTTCAGAAAATCTCCTAGTACTTTAAACCCTAAATTCTGTGTTTACTGGTGGAATGATCTTTGTAGGAGCTCGTAAAGCAGCTTATATAATTTTTAAAAATAATCGTATTTTAAGCACACACAGGTTGTCCGAGAAGGCAAAGGCATTGGCACGTAAAACTATTAGAATGTCAAAACGTCATTCTTGGTTAAAGTTTGTAAACTCTACTAATCTTAGAACTACTGGTAGTGTGGTATGGTCAAAATTAAAACTTTAGAAAAGAGGGAACCTACTTCTCAAATTGCTTTGAAGGAGGGTAGTCAAAGGATTATTGATCCTCACTCAGGCTGTGAGTGAGACTTTTGGCTCACATTTCTCTTCAGTTAGCAGTGTAGATAGGTATTCTGAACCTTTTATGTCATACTTAACTTCCTTTTGATACTTTTGTGGATCTCAAATATAATCATGCCTTTTCATTAAGGGAACTTGATATGACACTTTCAAAGCTCAAAAATACTTCTCCTGGAGAGGATATGATGATGAATAATTTTTTGGTTGGGCTTTCTCTACCCAATACAAATGCTTTATTAGCCTTCTATAATAAAATTTGGACTATGCGCACATTTCCTACTTCTTGGAGATCAGTATTACTCATGCCTATCATTAAACCTGATAAGATACATTCTGATGTAGGATCCTACCGACCTATCGCCCTCACTAGTTGTCTATGCAAAGTTAAGGAAAGAATGGTTTTAAGACGATTGTACTGAGTCATTTTTCTCCAGTGGAGAGTTTGGTTAGGTATGAGGGCTCTATAAGAGTCTTTTCTTAAGAATGAGTATTGTATGGCAGTGTTCCTTGATATACAAAAACCTTATGATACTATTTGGCATCATGATCTCTTAAAAAAGCTTTTCAATTTGGGGCTGCAGGTCATATGCCGTATTTCATTAAAAAATTTTTAACGGGTAGAAGTTTAAAGGTTCTGGTTGGGTCTTCTATTTCTTCTTCTTATACCATTACTGCAGGGGTCTCTCAGGGCAGTATTCTCAGTCATATTTTATTCTCCATCATGATTAATGATCTTTTTCAGGACACTGATCCTTGTATTAAATATTCTCTCTGTGCTGATGATGCTGCATTATGAGTATCCCATAATAGCAGTGATGTTGCTGGGACATTGGTGCAACAAGCTTTGAATGCAGTAGGTCACTGGTCTAGTGAAAATGATCTTACTTCTTCCTCAACAAAATCTTTGCATTATTTTCAGTAAAAGACCACTTTTACATGTTCCATGTCTTTCTTTACAGAATGCACCCATTAAGTATGGCCATAGAAAGAAGTTTTTGGGTGTGATTTTTGACAGAACCCTGACGTAGAATCTACAGATCTACAGATGCTAAGGCTAACAAAGACCCCAAGATCCACTATAAGGTTAGCCCGAGAGAAAGAAGAAAGGGGTTAAAAGAAGAGAATAAGGGGTTAACTAAGTAGCAAATCCTATCACTTGTGGGTTAAAATTCATTCAGAAAAAGAGAAAGACACCACCATCATCCGCCGGCCACTGCCGACAAGTCAGAAAAATAGTCGAAGAGAATATTTCCAGCTGTTGCAGACCGGTCCTCCACTCCATAGGGAGGTGGAGGACGCAGACCACTCTGCCGGAATGAAAGATGAAACGAAATAAAATAAGAACGCATTACAAACCATGCAACACATTCTTAATTCAAACACTATCATACCATGCAAACTACAGACCTGCAATGAAGAGAATTACAGACATGTAAATAAGAAGAGAGAGAGAAAAAAAAAGAATAAAAAGTGGGTTAGTTTAAGATACGAGCTACATCTAAATTCATGTTAGTCTAATTTCTTTTTTTTTTTTTTGCTGGCATATCACGCTGGCATATCACGCTGGCATGTCACAAGCTGGCATTAGTCGCCAACAGTCTCATCCCCGATCACCACCCCCAGAGCTCCTGTTACGAATTGTTTTATTACTATATTAAACAACGTTAATATTTTTAATATGCCAATCTAAACGGTTCTTAAACACATTAACGCTGGTAGAGTTCACGACTGACGCAGGAAGATTATTCCATTTATCAATTACTTTAAACGTAAAGAAATTTTTAGCGATATTAGTAATAAAACGTCTGCCGCGCAACTTAAATCCGTTATTACTAGTATTGTTATTATCGAAAGTGAACAGTTTATCAAAATTTACGTTATCGATTTTATTAAAGATTTTGAAAACTTCAATTAGTTCCACCCTTAATCTCCTAGTTTCGAGTGAATGCAAGTCTAACTCTTTAATCCTATCTTCATAAGGCTTGTTGCGCAATGACGGAATTAGTTTCTTGGCACGACGCTGAACCCTTTCTAACCTATCAATATCCTCACGCAAATACGGGCACCAAAACTGAACGGCATATTCTAAATGAGGCCTGACAAGGGACTTGTAAAGGGCCAATATAATATCCTTCGATTTAAATTCGAAATTACGCGCTATGAAACCTAACATCCTATTAGCTTTTGCGCAAGACTCCAGGCACTGGTTCCTAACTTTTAAATCCTTAGATACGCGTAGGCCTAAATCTACTTCCTCGTCAACGGTCGCTAACTCTGTATCATCCATCGTGTACGTGTAATTATTGTTACGAGAACCTATATGCAAAACTTTACATTTATCTACGTTACATTGCATCTGACACTTATCCGACCACTCCATAATCCTATTTACATCGTCTTGGAGCCTATCTCTATCGTCCCCGTTAACCTTACCGCCTATTTCAGTATCGTCCGCGAATTTTGACGTTAATAGTCAATCCGTCATCTATGTCGTTAATGTAAATTACGAATAGCAATGGGACTAACACTGAACCCTGTGGGACACCGCTACCTACATCCAACCACCCAGATTCACTACCATTAACAACGACCCTCTGTCTCCTAGCACGAAGCCATTCCTCTACCCAGTTAGCTATCTGATCGCGTATACCGTGCGCTTTAACCTTCGCAATTAATCCTCGATGCGGAACTGTATCGAACGCCGTTTTTAAAATCTAAATAAATAACGTCAGTCGCTCTATGCCTATCGTATTCGCGCACTATTTCGTTATAAAATTCTAACAAATTAGTTAAACAAGATCTATGGCGTCGAAACCCATGCTGACTACTATTAATCAAATTGCGACTTTCTAAGTAATCGATGATACGATCCCTAACTACGGATTCCAAAAGTTTACCGACAATTGACGTTAAGCTATTGGGCCTATAATTGCTAGCTACTGTGAGGTCGCCTTTTTAAAAAATGGGCGTGACGTTAGCTAATTTGAAGTCTTCAGGAATAATCCCCGTTTCCAGTGACTGGTTAAAAATCTTCGTTACGGGGCCAGCAATAACGTCTTTCAAATGTCTGGGATAAAAAGCGTCAGGGCCTCGAGCCTTTCTACCTTTTAGCCTATCGATATAATGCGCAATCTCACCCTCGTAAACAGTTATTTCATCTAAAATAGTCTCGCTACTAAATGGAACGATATCGTCCACCTCGGCGACATTATTTACGTCGTCTACGGTAAAAACTGTCGCAAAAAAGTTATTGAAAATACCCATCATCGCCTGAGCGTCGGAAGCCAAAGCGCCGTTAACGTCCACTAGAGGGCCTATGTTATCTTTTATCTGCTTACGATTATTGACGTATTCAAAAAACATTTTTGGATTATGTTTACTATCGGCAGCTATAAGTATCTCTAAATTACGCTTAGCATTCCTAACTGATCTCTTAACCTGACGTCTAAGCTCGATATATCTATTAAAGTTAGCTGCTGTGCCATTGCGCTTATTAAGTCTATACGCTCTGTTACGCTCGTTTATGAATTCGCCTATTTCCCTAGTCCACCACTTGGGCCTACCATGATTTCTAGCACGCTTGGGTCTACGAGGAATAAACTCCCTTTCGATATTCATAAAACTTTCTTTAAACGCCTCTCAATGCAAATTTGTGTCATTACCCATAAATAAGCTATCCCAGTCCACTACTCTCTTCCTATCCGCAAACTATCAAAATTGGCCCTACGAAAATCAGGGACTTTTATTACGTTACTATCCTTAGTGTTTTCTATCAATAGCTTAAACCTAACAATTTGATTATCACTACATCATAAACTCTAGCCTAATTCTAAACCTTCAACTATATTTTCGCAGTTCGACATCACCACGTCTAAAATATTGTCACCGCGCTTTGGTTCGGTAACCATCCGTCGTAAAAAATTGTCTTCCATGAAGTCAACCAGTCTCAAACCCTCCTCATTACCAGTAAAAGTCTTTCAATTAACATTAGGGCAGTTAAAGTCTACGACAATTATACTATTCCGATTATCAATAATGTTACCAAGAAGTGAGTAAAATCTAGTATCGGTATCGAGGGGTTGAACGGGAGGTCTATAAACAACAAAATAAAAATTAATACTACGCGCCCATAACTTCAACGCATATCGCATTAATTGCTACCGGAAAATCTATCTTAACCTCGATTGCCCTAAGGGAATTACGAATGTACAGCAAAATGCCGTCACCAATCCTATGTAACCTATCATTAGTAAAGAGTTTAATACCCAGTATATCATGTTCCCCCAACAATTCCCGAGTCACAGTATTTAACGACGTTTCAGTGACAGCAACCATATCGTAGTTGCCGGAATAAATTATGGCCTTAATTTCGTTTAATTTATTTCTAATACTACGCGCGTTACAATAAAAGACGTTTAAGTTATTTTTTACCACGGGTCGGCGTTTTAAACTATTTTTCACGTCGAGCCCGCGTTCCCTGGACTCACAACTTTTAAAGAAAGCTTCGACCTACACTGCGTTCGCACTTATTAAGCACATTACATTTTCTCCAATATTTTCAAAAGTTTTTCCCCGATTTCAATGAAATTTGTAGCAAATAATTACTATATATAGCAGCATTGATGGTATTCATTTCGATAAAATATTTTGATAATTAAAATAATTATCTCATTTTATTGAAAAATATGTAAAATATTGTGTTTCGAATTATTAAGCAAGTATTCTATTTACAGATCTAAATGGTGAAATGGGTAAGAAGGATGATTTAACATTAACTGAGAAAAGAAAAATGGTCAAGTTACTCGCTGAAAATATAAAATCTATTGAAATTGCGAAGCAGTTTGGCAGAGCTTATCGAACTGTAAACAAGTTTGTAGCGGAGGGAGGAGCTATAAGAAAAGTGACAAGGCGGCAGATATCTGTAATCAAGCGCAAATTGCAAAGCATCCATTGTCCTCAAGTAAAGAGGTTTTTGAGCAGGCTGGCATACATAATGTACAAAGAACATCTCGATGTGGCATCCTCCAAACAATTGGCAAGACGTGTAAACCTACGATTCAGTCACCATTAACACCCAGGTACAAGAAGCAGCTTGTTGATTGGGCGCGTCAGTACGTGAAAACAGATTTTAATACTGTATTGTTAACCGATGAATGAAGAGCAACCCTTGAGGGATCTGATGGTTGGTCAAGAAGATGGATTGCTAAGGGTCAATCTCTACCATGGAATGAGGTTTTCTTTTAGAAAGTTTGTGTAAGACTGGGCATTCATTTTTACACCATCAGGTACTCTGTATGGGACAGCTACTTCATCGCCTATCAATCCTGCCAAAAACATGACACTACCTCCACCTTGTTGGCGTCTTAATTTCGATGGTAGAAATTGGCTCTCAGCAATCCATCTTCTTGACCAAACATCAAGTCCCTCAAGGGTTGCTTTTCATTCATCGGTGAACAATACAGTATTAAAATCTGTTTTCACGTACTGACGCGCCCATTCAACAAGCTGCTTCTTGTACCTGGGTGTTAATGGTGACTGAATCGTAGGTTTACACGTCTTGCCAATTGTTTGGAGGATTCTACATCGAGTTGTTCTTGGTACATTATGTATGACAGCCTGCTCAAAAACCTCTTTACTTGAGGACAATGGATGCTTTGCAATTTGCGCTTGATTACATATATCTGCCGCTTTGTCACTTTTCTTATAGCTCCTTTATCACTTCGCTGTCTCAGTTTGGTACCCTCCGCTACAAACTTGTTTACAGTTCGATAAGCTCTGCCAAACTGCTTCGCAATTTCAATAGATTTTATATTTTCAGCGAGTAACTTGACCTTTTTTCTTTTCTCAGTTAATGTTAAATCCTTCTTCTTACCCATTTTCACCATTTAGATCCGTAAATAGAATACTTGCTTAATAATTCGGAACACAATATTTTACATATTTTTCAATAAAATTAGAATTATTTTAATTATCAAAATATTTTATCGAAATGAATACCATCAATGCTGCTAAAATAGTGATTATTTGCTAAAAATTTCATTGAAATCGGGGAAAAACTTTTGAAAATATTGGAGAAAATGTAATCTGCTTAATAAGTGCGAACGCAGTGTATACAGCTTTCGAATGTTTATGTCAAGTAACCTACCTAACCTAGCATTACCTATTTCATTAAAATGCACCCCATCTTTTATAAAAAGGCTAGGATCACTAAATTATGACCACAGCTTTACGAAGGGTACATTTTCCTCAGCGTAAATCTCTTCTAATTTAGTATTAAAAAATATTGTTTTTGACGTAATCCTAAGACCCAAACCGTCCCTTGGGGTAATACCTACAACTAAAGACCGATCTGACCTCGCCTTCAGGAACCTAAATAACCACCTGTATCTCTCCAAAAGGTCAGGCACTCTCGTATCGGGCCTATACGAGTCGTTGCCCCTACCATCGTCACAAACAACGAGTGACGGGAGGCAACATCAATCCTATCTGCTTCGTCTCTAATTCTGTCAACCTTGGCCCCTGGGAGACAGACCCTCCTCCTCTTGGTTGGATGCCGTTCAACGAACTCTTTATCCATATGGCGCACTAAAGAGTCCTCAATTAAAATAGTTTCCCCATCGTTCACTTTCCCTATCCAAATGGGCGAAAGGGTTCGAAACCTCGATAGGGGGGGGGGATTCCTATCACCTAACGTACATGGCCTAGCTCCACTCTTAACTTTTCTAAAGCCCTCCCGATCTACATACTAATCTTGGACCAACCTTAACCCCTTCCTCAACTCTATCCAACCTTCCCGATAAGCTACCTAAACTAGAAACTAGGTTACGCACCTCACCCTTCAAATTACTAACGTCTTCAACGTTAGTATTGGTTCGGCTTTCGTCAACTGCAGCCCTACCCCTGCCCTCATCAAGCGTTGCAAGTCTTTCAGTTACCACGTACACTACGTTTTATGTCAACTATTTCCTCCCTTAAATCGCAAAAGAAACAAACCGATCTCTCGGTAATCGCCATAGGACCGCCGTTATAATCCTTAAAATCCGTATACCACCGATTTACCCCACACTTAACACACGACGCTTTCTGCGACGGCATCACGCAAGTTAAATTAGTTTATAACCGTCACAAATTTAAGTTAAATTAAGTCGTCACGCTATGAAAACGTTTAAATCGCTAAAAACCACTAATATTCAATTACTTAACTATAACAATGTGAGTATAAACGCAAGTATATAAAATTCAGAATTTTCCAAAAGTAAAGTTATTGGCAATATCCAAAAGTAGAAGCAATATTAGAGAGCTCAGGAAATGCGTCCATTCAGTACAGAGTCTGGTTGACGAATGAATACAGAGTCTGGCTGACGAATGAGTACAGAGTCTGGCTGACTATGGTCATTGGTGAGAAGGTGGCTTTACAGTATTCCTTGAGTGAAGTTAGAGGTTTACTAATAGAAGAGCTTTGCTGCAACTCTTTTCATCTTTTATAGGATCTAAAATAGCGTATGGTAGTTTTTTGTATGAGAGTGCATCTGCTTCATCTCTGTTCAGGTTAGATAGACTGCAGTATAGGGCAATTCGGTTGGCCACGGGTGCTCTGAGATGCACTGGGTTGATGATCTTAATGTGGAAGCTTTAAATTGTCCTTTATCTTTTCGACGAAAGCTATTAGGAATCAGATATGGGGGGAAAATTACTTTCATTGCAACACCATCCTTTACGTTCCTCTTTTGTGGATTTTTATCCTTATCAATTTTACAGAATAAAATTGCCATTTTTAGGCAGGTTCAAAGATTACTTGACAGATATGAATATTCAGTTGAATGATGTTGCTACCTGTTCTCTACTGTTGATTTCTAATTGTTCTCTTTCATCAGTGGTGTATGATTTTTCTTTGTCAAAGAGGCCCAAGTTTCATACACCTGTCTTTTTTTATCAGCAATTATTCAACTCCTTGTAAGCTGATTATTGTGCTGCAGGATATTCCTTAATATTTACTGAAGATTCAAAGTCCAGTGATGGGGTAGGATGTGCTTTTATTTCTGATAATCAATGTAGTGACTATAGTTTGCCATTACATTGCTCAGTTTATACAGCAGAACATTTTGCTATTTACAAAAGTATTCAATATATTTTAAGTATGAATGTCCATAACAGTTTTGTTGTTCCTGTTTTAAAAAGTTTAGTCTCTCAACTCATCTCATTTCCTGATTAATAAAATTTTGGTTTTGTTGCGTAATCCCTGCCGAGGTATGTTTAGTTTTTCTCTGGGTTCCAAGTCATATCGGAATCAAAGGAAATGAGGATGTTCATCTCAGAGCTAGGAAGGCTGTGGTCATTGGTGAGAAGGTGGCTTTACAGTATTTCTTGAGTGAATTTAGAGGTTTACTTTCAAATTATTTGTTTGAAAAGTGGCAGATAATCTGGAATACTAATACTAGGCTTCTTCATGAGATCAAACCTTTGGTTCAAGATTGGTCATCTACGTTTGTAGGTAACAAAAGCGATCAAACTGTACTTGCCCGCCTAAGGTTTGGGGTATGTATGCTTAACATGTCACTATTTCTCTAATAGTCCAATACCCACATGTCCTGCCTGCAGAATTACTTATACATTACAGCACTTTTTTCTGGTTTGTCATAAGTTTCATATCGAGAGAAAAGAACTGGAAAATTTCTGTCATTTAAGACGAATTACTTACTGTCTTTCTAACATCCTCTCTTCAGTAGTACCTGCAAGTGTGATATTGAAATGTTTAAGATGTACTAACCTTTATTCTAAAATTTAATCTTTGTTTCGTTTAATCTATTGTTAATGATTTCTTATCCTTTAATATATACCTTCCTTTAATAGATGTATTTTTGCTATTATTTTGCTATATTTCAAAATTTGCAGTCATCATCATTTAGGGTAACTTCATATTCTCACTAATAGGCCTCATAAATAAACAACCAAACATTATACAAGTGGTCCATAGAAGGTTAAGAGATAGTTGTTTGGAGCACTATGAATAATGAACATACAGTTGCCTACGCCAAATGCTTCCAGATTTGAGATCTATAAAATATATCGGATGTCAGTCCACTAACCATGGCTTCTATTGTCTTACTGACTGACTCGCCAAGCCGAGTGACAAATCTAAATACAAAACTGCGTGTTACACTGGCACAGTTAGGAACCTTATTGACTACAACCAGCATACTGTCACTAGAAGGAGCACCATTTATAAATCTCGGAGTTCTTAATGAACTTCTAGAAATATTATTATATGCAACATACAGTTTTCTCATACATCCTGTAGTTCCACCACAGATGAGCTGTATAGATTGGTCTGACATAGATAAGTAATACTTAACATCTAGTGTATACATATGAAATTTTCTAATCAAAGTATTTCTCTGAGCATGCAATTGTCTACACTGTCTTAGAATATCACAGTCGTCTAAAAGACTATCAAGTAATGTGGCCAAGATGCTTAGTCTGGGTCACTTCTGACAGCATGATACCTTTCAATTGAAATTCAGGAAAATTTAAGGGGTGTTGCAAAAAGAATTAGGAATTTTCCCCCCAGGATATAAAAAACTTTAAAATACCTTAATATTTGATTATTTTACTTCAACCGGCATCTTCAACAGTTGCAAACGATTTCGGACTTGATCAATATTTTTGCATAAACTAAGCTTATTCAAATTTTTATTATGGTCCTCAGCAGAAGCCAAGTTCCTGTCGCATGATGCGCTGCGTTTGGAGTGACGAAAAGGCTTGTCGCTGCAATGCTCAAAGAATTTAAGTCATATCGACGTCATTTACCAATGCCAGATCTCCAAAATCCAATAACGTCTGTTTTTGTTCAAGAAATACGGAACATTGACAAGAACACCGTGTCCAACTGGTGGAATGAAGATTTGAATGAGGTGAATTTTGAAGATGACTTTAAGGAAAAGGTTGGGAGGAAGCGGAAGATCTCTGCGCCATCAATGTGTTTTGTCAAGTCCAAATCTGGAAAACAATTTCAGAGCACTCGAAAACTCAAAAAGCAACTCCATGATGTGCGGCACGTCACTGTCCATCACATAACTGTTTGAAGAGCTCTTAAACGCTAAAAAATAAAACCTTGTGCTGAAAGAAGTCGTTTTCCCGTTTTAGCATCAACGCCAACGCCGATATCGAGAAGGCAACCCAAACCCACGAGCTGCTCGCTGAAGAAAAAATGGATTTTTTCGCAAAGATGGATAGAGTCGTTGCTGGGCAATTCTCCAGATTTAAACCATGCTGAAAATGTCGGTGCCGTCATTAAACAACGAAATGAAGAGATTCTGGACAACATGCCGAACAATTAGAAATTCTAGCGAAGGACCACGGTTCGAGCTTTGACAGACGTGCTTACTAAAACAACCATGGACACTGAAATGTTTTCTTCACTCTTGCGGTCGTTTAAAAGCCGTTTACAAATGGCTGAAGATGCCGGTGGAAGTCAAATAAACAAATATTAAGGTATTTCGAAGTTTTGTATATCCTGGAGAAAAAATTCCGAATTCTTTTTGTGACACCCTCATATACTTGTAGGCCTTTGTCCTTATAATCATAATATGACTTTTAGCAAGATTATATTTTATGTCGTTATCCTCCTCATACCTTTCACAAACTTTCAAAATTGTGCTGAGCCCTTTTACAGATTATACAAGATTATGCAAGTATCCCAAGGCTAACTTATTGGGTACAAACGGCATTCGAGGAACCATTTATAAATCTTGGAGGTTCTTAATAAGTTCCTAAGACATTATTAGTATAAACAACATACACCTTTCTCATAATATTCAATATTTTATTTTATTAACACACACACATGCATCAACATTTCCATACTTCTTGACGCCCATCGTTTGCAAGAATACTACCGTGCCAGATGTGCGCTTCATATGAAAATTATCCGGCCTAACAAAATTTCCACCAAGGTGGTCACACTTAGGGGAAAGAATTACATAACTTGACGCTGTTTAAAAAATATATGAACTCACATTCACGAATACTAACAGCTTTCTCTTGAAACTAACTAAAGAACTACCATTTATTACCACATCATAACACCAATTCATTTCAAATTCTTATACTCTATGATTAAAACAGGTCTTTCACTGTTACAGTTAGTGAATGTTGTCTTAGCCTTAAACAACAGAAAACAGATTTTTTTTTATATCACAAAGCAAACTAATTTCACCAAATATATGAGTATATAAAAATACAGAAAATAAAAAGTATTTTAAACCAATATATAAAAATCAAAATATCATATTTACAAGTGCAATAGCTTAAAATGACCCAATCTTGAACTGTTTCAGGGCATCTTTTGCCTCCACGAAAAGCAGATCTTGAAATTGTAAATTGTACTTCCTCTTCAGTAGAAGCATCTAAAATTATTTGAAATCAGTTGTTGACTAGCTATCACCACCTTCTATATCCTATTTATGGTCAACATTAACTAACGTATACACTAGCCATTTTGTTTGATATCTTCAGTTTCTCAGGAGCGATGGAACAGTCTCAGATTTTCTATTTATAAGTCGTATAATAGATCATCTATGACTGGTGAAAGAAATAAAATAATAGTGACCCTAATTTTCTACAAATGACCCAGATCATATGTTTCAGTTCTTCTACGACACCTTATTCCATATTTTTAATATATGCTTTCCTTTAAGGAGAAAAACAGTTTCGCCCAGAAGTGTCGCAAATCCATGGATCACTCCAGGAATTATCACTTCAATAAAGAACTGAGATAAATTATTCAAATTGCAATTACAGAGCAAAATTCCTAAAATACAGTACTCAATACAGAAAAAAATTAACTAAAATAATCAAAATTGCAAAATATAACGACTATAACAATCAATTTTCCAAACATAAAGGAGACATGAAAAACACTTGGACAACCATAAACAATCTTCTCGGAAAACAAATTAAGAAAAATTCACTAGAGAAATTAAATATTGATAATAAAGAAATTACTGATGATACTGCTATTGCAGACTCTTTAAATACACATTTTACTTCAATAGCGGATAAACTTCACTCACAATTACTAAATAATGATCACTCACCTCTAGAATATATGCCACCCAGCCAACTAAATTCATTTTCTTTTGTTCCTGTTACCTCTACTGAGGTCCGGAATATTATTGGTAAATTAAAAAATACAAAAAACAACATTCATAACATTTCTGTACCTATATTGAAACTTGTTAAAGATAAGATATCTGTAACTTTGGCTAAAATTATCAATCAAAGTATTTCCAAAGGAATATTCCCATCAATGCTAAAACCTGGTTGTATAACACCCCTTTTTAAAGGGGGTGATCCTACACTAGCAACAAATTACAGGCCGGTGTGTTCATTATCTGTGTTCAGCAAAGTTTTTAAAAAATTTGTAAAAAGTAGAATGCAGCGATATTTTGGATCTTACAATTTATCATCCGGAAATGGCTATTTTAAATCTTATGGAAATTGCAAATATACCTAAAGAGAACAAAGAAATAATGATATCAATATTTATGGATTTGAGTAAGGCGTTTGATGTAATAGACCACAATATTCTACTTAATAAATTATATTGTTACGGCTTTGGAGGAGCGATCAGTGATTGGTTTAGAAGTTATTTATCCAATAGATATCATTTTGTATCAGTAAACAAGTTTTGCTCAACTAAAGCGCTTGTCAAACATGGTGTGCCACAGGGCTCAGTTCTGGGTCCACTGTTATTTTTGTTATATATAAATGACCTTCCACGTTCATCTGATACACTGAACTTCATAATGTTTACAGATGATACAACTGTCTCTTTTTCTTGCAAAGATGTTAATACAGCTAAAAATATATTTAATTCAGAATTCATCAGTGTAATGAAATGGTTGACCAGCAATAAACTCTTCCTAAATACCAGTAAAACAAATTTCATGATTTTTACTAATAAAAATGTATATCTTGATGAACTTAATGTTAATGAAATCGCCATAAAGGAGTGTACTGTAACAAAATGGAAAGGAATGAAATGATATCAATGAAAAGGTATCAAGTGAGAATGAGGTGAGGGCTGCATGGAAGAATCATTTCCAAGGCCTGTACGAGAGACCTAGAGAACCGTTCACATTAGAAAACTTTCCTGAGCTACAGAGACAGGAATTAACCCATGACAATACCCCAGAAGTTTTACAATCAGAGGTGATGTGTGCTATAGCATCGCTGGCGAGATCCAAAGCCCCGGGTGCGGATGGGGTGACGCAGGAATTGTTGGAGGCTGGTGGGGAGGCAGTTGTTGGATGGTTGCTGAAGCTGTGCCAGAAAGCACTGGAAGAGGGAGTTACACCCGAAGAATGGCGACATGCAGTGGTAGTACCGATCCATAAAAAGGGCGATGTGACAGTTTGTGGGAATTACCGCCCCATCAGCCGGCTGCCTCACTCATACAAGGTGCTAGCCAAGATATTGCAGAAGAGAATTAGCAACAGAGAAGAGACAATCCTAACAGAAGAACAGGCGGGTTTTAGACCGAGTAGAGGGACGATTGATCAGGTGTTCACGTTTTCGCAGATCACGGAGAAGATGTGGGAAATGGACAGGGATATATATTGCGTATTTGTGGATTTTCAACAGGCTTTTGATTCGGTTTGGAGAGAGGCACTGACGGCAGTGCTGGAGTTTTATGGACTGGACGATGGTGTGAGCCAACTGATCAGAAGATTGAATGAGTCGACACAAGCAGTGGTGAGGAAGGGAACAATAGTGACAGAAAGCTTTAGAACGGAAAGCGGGGTGATTCAGGGGTGCCCCCTCTCGCCTCACTTATTCAACTTGTACCTTGAGATGGTAATGAGAGAAGCCTTGGAGGGATTTGAGGGCGGTGTGGAGATTGGAGGACAGAGAATCAATAACCTGGGATACGCAGACGACATCGTGCTAATGGGGGAATCGGTGGAGCAACTACAGTAAATGGTGGACAGATTGGAAACATCGTGTACAAAGTATAAGATGACTATTAACAAAAATAAAACAAAGTTAATGAAGATAGGAAGAAGAGGAGAAGCTATTCAGGTAAGGTTGTCATCAGGAGCGATAGAACAAGTGGACTCGTTCAAATACTTGGGAGTACGGTTCATGGAAGACAGAGATACATTCAAGATGGTGAGTGATAGAGTTGGACTTGGGTACGTTACCTTCAGAAGGTTGACAAAGGTATGGAAAGACCGAAACATCACGCGAAAACTTAAACTGCAACTGCTGAAAACAATAGTGATACCTATGAAAATAAAAACCCACTCTAATAGACAGAGTTTATTTCCACAACAGTTTCGACGCCCACTGGCATCCTCCTCGGGTGGATACAGGAAAACGAATGAACCAAAACAAGAGGGAAAAACAGTCAAGGGACCGACCGTTAAGAAATTAGCACCTAGGTTAGATCCCATTCTCTCGACACCGGAAGGGCATTTTCATTAAGTACATTCGCACAAATTTAAAACTATCTTCCCGTTCTAAACATACAGATTCTATTATTTTTTTATTTCTTTACATAATTATTACATTTATTATTAAATTTATTACATTTAACATTGCATAATTATTACATTGTTGTTTATTATACAGAACTTATAAACCGAAAAACGAATGAAAAAGGCGATTAGGAAACAATCCAGAGACCATTGAGAAATTCGCACCTAGGTTAGATACCGTTCTCCCGACACCGGAAGGGCATTTTATTACAGGGTCCCGTTTATAAGTACATTCACACAAATTAAAACTATCTTCTTGTTCTATACATACAGATTCTAATATTTTGACATAATTACTGCATTTATTATTGCATTTACATTTTTTTAACATTTATTATTATTACCTTTACCCTAATTATTAAATTTATAATATTACCTTTATTATTACATCTGTTGCATTTATATTTATTTCCACATTTATTACTTCGATTATTACATTTACTAAAAGCGAGTAAGGAAACAATCCAGAGACCTTTAAGAAATTCACACTTAGGTTAGAACACGTTCCCCTGACTCCGTAAGGATTTTTTTACCAAGAATCTCATTAAAGGGTCTAATTTATAAGTACCTTCGCACAAATTAAAATTACCTACTTTTTCTATACACACAGATTCTCTTATTTTTCTTTTGACATAATTATTACATTTATAAAGTACCTTACTTGATTCCCAATCTATAGCATGATTATTTTGGCTGGCGTGATAAAAAATGGCATTATTAGTATTACAACTTCTGAAGGCATATTTGTGTTCTTTAATACGGGTTTCAATATTTCTTCCAGTTTCTCCCACGTATACTAAATCATAACTTTTACAGGGAATGCTGTAGACACAGGCTTGTTCCTCTTTTGCAACGTTATTCCTAACCAATTTACTTTTCACGGTAGACGAATATTTGAACGCCAAAGCAAACTTAAAATCTTTCGTCAACGGTTTTACTCTTTCTAAGCCGGCAATGTAAGGTAAACTCACATATTGTTTTTGGTTAACTGAAGGTTCCCGAATGGCATAAAAAGATTTTCTGGCTTTAAAATACGCCTTTCTGCTAAACCACTCGGGCTATTTTACATCCTTAAAAACGTTCCAAATCTTTGAATTTTCCGGGTCCAGCAAATGTGGGCTACAAATCCTGAGTGCTTTTAGAAACATGGAAGAAATAATTGAGCTTTTAACCCCTTCATCATGATATGAAAAATAATGAATGTACGAATTACAATGAGTAGGTTTTCTATAGACCGTGAATAGACCCTGTAATAAAATGCCCTTCCGGTGTCGGGAGAACGGTATCTAACCTAGGTGCGAATTTCTCAATGGTCTCTGGATTGTTTCCTAATCGCCTTTTTCATTCGTTTTTCGGTTTATAAGTTCTGTATAATAAACAACAATGTAATAACCAATGTAATAATAAATTTATAATTTCTGTAATAAATAATTATGCAATATTAAATGTAATAAATTTAATGATAAATGTAATAATTATGTAAAGAAATGAAAAAATAATAGAATCTGTATGTTTAGAACAGGAAGATAGTTTTAAATTTGTGCGAATGTACTTAATGAAAATGCCCTTCCGGTGTCGAGAGAATGGGATCTAACCTAGGTGCTAATTTCTTAACGGTCGGTCCCTGGACTGTTTTTCCCTCTTGTTTTGGTTCATTAGTTTTTCTGTATCCACCCGAGGAGGATGCCAGTGGGCGTCGAAACTGTTGTGGAAATAAACTCTGTCTATTAGAGTGGGTTTTTATTTTCATATTTTGACCTTCACGTAGAAAAAAGTGAAGTGTTTTGCATTTAATAGTGATACCTGCAACCTTATATGGATCAGAATGCTGGGCAATGAAAAAGAGAGAAGAGAAGAAACTATTGGCATTCGAGATGCACTGTCTGAGGAGAATATTGAATATAAGATGGGAGGAGAGGGTGACAAACCAGAGAGTGAGGGAAATGGCTGGAGTGGAACGGAATATAGTGGAGAGAGTGCACGATGCACAGTGGAGATGGTACGGGCATGTTGAGAGGATGGAGGCGGAGAGATGGCCAAGATTGACGCTGCATGGACGAGTACACGGAAACCGCCCGAGAGGACGACCGAGACGGACATGGCTGCGGGGGTTCGGCGAGGCTAATGAAGGTTTAACGACCAGAGAGCTGGTGGATCTGGCGAGGGATCGAGACGAGTGAAGGCAATACCGACATATCAGATGGGACCCTACCTGAAACCTCAGAAGGGACATAATTCACGTCAAGTCATACTAGATAAGAATTTGCAATGGAGTGATCAGGTAAATTATATCGCGAAAAAGTTTTCAAGGAGCGTTGCTATAATGTTTAAACTTAGAAATGTAGTCCCTAAACAAGTTTGTCATCCAAAAACGAGCAATAAGGTTATTATCTGATGCTGATTTCCTTGATCATTCTAGTGCATTATTTAAAGAGCTAAACCTACTAAAGCTCAATGATATAACCACAATGGCACATTTTATTTTTATTTCCAAGTGTAAGAACAAAATCAGTAATTTACAATGGTAAATAGATATTTTGTAACTCATCAAGAAATCCACTCGTATCAGACCAGAAATAGATCAAAGCTTGTTATACCTCAATTTAGATTGTCTTCATCTCAAAAACTACCCATTTTCATTGGATTGAAACTATGGAATGACTTACATGCCGATATAAAAATTATTGTGAATGTAAATTTGTTTAAAACCAAGTTGAAATCCCGATTAATAATGGCATACTAACAAAAATCTACGATTAATGTCCATTAATATTGTTTACTAATTATTAGTTTCTCGTGTGTGTAATCTAGTATTAAAAACACATTTCCTGGGATTGTTCAGTTCTTATCTCTCATGTATAATATTGGTTTCTTTGTATGGTATTGGTATAGTGCCTTCAATGGTGACCTCGTATTTGTCATGTCAGTAGTGATAATTTAAGATTAATGCATGTTTTAACTATAAATAATACTTATTTACCTATTTATTTATTTATTATTATTAATTAATAACAACTAGCCGTTTATTTTTAGAGCCTAGTAAAGCCTAAAGCTTAAGGGCCAAATTAAATAAAATAAATAGTCGAGCTTCACAATTATTCATGTCATTGTAAATTGAAAAGAGTGTATTTATTTTATTATTAATAAAGGTTATTCAATTCAAAATTCAATTCAATTCTAACACAAACTCCGCCGCATTTCAAACCTATTAGTAGTATGATGACATTTGGTCCGACAGAGCGGATCAATTTGAAAATTTCCCCTCTCACCGTCCTTCACGACGGTCTCCTACCTTCCTTTATGAGGTTTCTTTCATGGTCTTTAATGAGAGATATTTAAAAAAAAGATTCATCCTCGCTTTCCTTCATGGATGGTCTTTCATGAGACAAAAACAAACAAAAACAAACAAAAACAGACAAAAACAAAAAAAGGAACAATTTTTTCCTCCTAAGGCTCCTTCATCGTCTTTCATGAGTGAAAAACAAACAAACAAACATTCCCTGACGAGATGCTGAGTAGGAAAAAAATTCATACTTCATTTTACGTAGCGTTCCGGCGCGTTCCAGCGCGTTCGGTTTCGCGGTCCCCGTTAGTTTTAGCTTTCTGGAAACGTTCGAGCAGAAAATGCATTTCTGGAGCATCAGGTTTCTGCTTATATATATATATATATTAGGGTGTCTCAAATATACAAATGGAGGATTTCGGGTCGGGGCGACGCTTGCCCGTATTACACCTTTATAAAGGATTGTTATCACAAAATTTGACAGCTGTAGGAGGATTTTTAGGGGTCACTCAAGTTCGCCACTTCTGTTTCACTTATACAAGATTTTCTTCTCTTTCGCAGGTGATGGTTACTAGAGCAGGAAACCAGTTGTGGTTGCTGGACAAGGCCCCAATTGCAGCGATTGTTTGTCCACGACTTCCATCGAAGGAGCAATGCCTGCTCCTTTACTTCCACCACCACCAAGACCAAGAGGGAAGGAAGACCAAATCGGAGAGCATTCGCCTGGTGGTGGAAACCATCTGGCCCATCTGGGAGAAGGCCAACATACCAACTACCACCAAGAAGTACGCAGGGGAGAAGCTGGCGAAGTTGATCGATACCTACGACGCACTCAAGAAGAACAGGACAAAGCCGCAAGAGGGTTACCGGTACAAGGAGGGGATGTTCAAGTCGGATTTGGAAGACGTGTTTGACGTGGCTCACTCCTCCGCGCTATCCTCCTCCAAGGTCCCTCAGGAGGACAAGGATTTTCTCACCTCGCAGAGGGAAGACAGGATGTCGTCAAGTCTTGCGGGGGTGGACCAGAAGACAGCGAAGAAGAAAGCTGTGAAGCGGAAGAGGGATCTTGCAGCCACGGCTAGGAAGAGTAAATGGGATGCTGGGGTGACACAGCTCATGGAGGTAGCGATCTTGGAGGTGGATGGTAGCAGCACTGAAATGAACACGGAAGACGAGGATGATGACGACGAGACGTACCAAGCGCCCAGCACCAGCAAGGCCCAGACTCAAAAGAAAAGGCGAGTGAATGCCCTCACGGACCCGAATCTCATCGCTGCTTGGGATCGCGACAACATGTCCGTGAGACAAGCAACGTCGTCCTTTGCAGCAGCAGCTCAGAGTTTGGGTCATGACCTGGATGACCTGGTAATCTCGCCAGCAACTGTTCATCGAACACGGAACAAGATCCGAAAGGAGATGGGAGAAGAGTTGACCCGAAAGTTCGAAGCTTCTGGTCCTTTAGTCTTGCACTGGGATGGGAAACTGTTGGAAGATATCGCCAAGGAGAAGAAGGAGGTTGACCGGATTGCTGTTGTGGTGACGGGCGATGGAGTCGAGGAGCTTCTTGGTGTACCCGTTGCGGTGGACGGCACTGGAAAAGAACAGGCTGCAGCCGTACTCCAGGAAGTCCAGGCTTTTGGCATTTCGGAGCAAATCATTGGACTGGGATTCGACACCACAGCTGTGAACGCTGGGATGATCCAAGGTGCTTGCGTTCGCACTGAGCAGGAGTTTGGCCGTCCCATGTTGTGGTTGGCTTGCCGTCACCACGTCTTGGAGATCTTACTCAAGGATGTCTTCGTGCGATGTCTGGGGCCGTCCTCTTCCCCTGACATTCTCCTCTTCAAAAGATTTCAACAGCGGTGGGCCTCCATTGACAAAGGGTCATTCTTGTCCATCGGTGACGAAAGCAATCCCACAACAACTGACAACTGGGCAAATCAAGCGTCTTCCATGAAGAAATACCTGCAGCAGACGCTTTCCCACGGCACACATCCCCGAGAAGACTACCGTGAACTCCTCATCCTTTCCTACCGCTTCCTTGGCGGTCAGGTCCAGGGGGGATTTCGTCAGCCTGGGGCCTATCACCACGCCAGATGGATGGCCAAAGCCATCTATGCCCTCAAGATTTTCATGTTCCGTCACCAACTGGACCTGACAGCCAGGGAAGAAGGAGGACTTCGGCGGCTGTGTTTGTTCATCTCCCTCGCGTACGTGAAGCAGTGGAATGAGGCAATGGTCTCGAATCGAGCTCCACTGAACGACCTAGAGTTCCTTCGCCTGCTCGAGGCCTACCCTGACAAGGAAGTCAGCCACACGGCATCCATGGCCTTGAAAAGGCACCTGTGGTACCTCTCAGAGGATCTCGTGGGGCTTGGTTTCTTTGACGACCGCATTCCAAAGGACACGAAGCTAAAGATGGTCCAACGACTTCAATCCCCCGCCACGAAGAAAGGACTCAAGCGGATCGATCCGAAGAACTTCAATCCACAGCAGTCCATCGAGCTCTTCGTCACCCGGAGAACAAAAGAAGTCTTCTTCCGCGCGATCCTTCCAGAATCTGAGTCTCCCACCTTCCTCTTGAAAGATCCAGAGGATTGGATCAATGACCAGGATTGGATCACGGCGCAAAAGAGGGTGAAAGCCCTGAAGGTGGTCAATGACGCCGCCGAGCGTGGTATCGCTTTGATGAAAAGATTCAATTCCACCATCACGCGTGATGAGAAGCTGAAGCAATTCGTCCTCAAGGTGGTTCGGGCTCACCAGAAGTTGATCCCCGTCAAGAGGAAGGAGAGCTTGAAGAGTAAAATCAAGTAGTGTAGGACAGATTGATGATGAAAACAATCCATTTATACGCGCTTATTTCAATTAATGAAAGGTGCATTTCGTTTATTTTCATTTTTGTTCAGAAATAAAGAGAATAAGAGAATGATAGAAATTTCTTTTTTTTTCCTAAATAGCTACAAGAAAGTGTTAAACTTGAGTGACCTCTAAATACTGTTCGATTCCCATCATATTTCGATTTTTAGAACCTCTATGCCTATTGAAATCGGGGCAGCATTCGCGAGCAAGAGAAAATCGAAAAAAAAAAATTTCTATGTATTAATGAGACACCCTAATATATATATATATATATATATATATATACTACTAAATGAAAACAACGAATATATTATGTATATAAGAACTGTAGTGTCAGACAATTATCAAAGATTTCTTTAACGCCGAACGTGGCCTTATGGCCACATGATCTTGACAAACGACCCTTGCAATCTGAAAGATTATTTTGGTTTAAATAGGAAAAACCATAAAATAAAATTTCGTAATAAACAACCTACCTAATTCGAAAACGTGTAAGAGCTCAAAAAGTACAGCAGACTCATCGTTTCGGCTTCATCTATTAATACCGATACCACACAAAATAAAATTAGAAAAAATACGGTTAACGCATAAACAAATTTTGTCTTGTTCTAATATTTGTATTATGAAATAGATGCAGAAACTATTAACTAAATTAATTTAAATT
Source organism: Bathynomus jamesi (assembly GCA_023014485.1). Lineage (NCBI taxonomy): Eukaryota > Metazoa > Arthropoda > Malacostraca > Isopoda > Cirolanidae > Bathynomus > Bathynomus jamesi. The sequence goes on along the minus strand of JAJOZX010001096.1, from coordinate 733,617 downwards.
TCATTTTTTCTAATATAAGGAAAAGCTAATATATTTCAATCCATTCGTATAGTAACGTGATAACAATCATCAGGAACAGCAAATATTATCATTATTATCATAGCTAATTACATATATATATATATTATATATATATAAATATATATATATATATATAGTATTAGTGATGTAGGTCACATCCGCATCCGCATCCGCATCCGCGGAACATCCGCACATTTTCTCGCATCCGCATCCGCGTCCGCATCCGCACTTTGGACTGCGGATGTCGTGCGGATGTGGACCGTTGAGATAAAATGTCATTAATAAGCGGAAATTATCAAATTCTACTATATTAATAGAACTAGTTCATTGTGCGCAAAAGTGATGCAAGCGACAAGACGAGAGGCTGTTCTTGTATGAAGTTACTCTCTTGCAACCTACTTAGATCCACGTTACAAAGCTAAGTTATTTTCACCTAGTACATTAGAACGAGTTAAATCATCACTTGGCAAAGCAGTTGAAGAGCTTCAATCTCTCGAATCTGTCGCTTCGCCACCCACCAAAAGAATAAAAGTTTCAGTGACAGAACCAACACCTTCAACAAGCAAATCTATCACAGAATCTGTCTCTCAGTTTCTTGAGTCAAGCAGCAATGACGAGACCTACGCGATGTCAAAAGATGTAGTAAAAATGATCGAGAGCTATCACCAAGAAAAACGCCTGGCTGCATGTGACAATCCTATTAGTTGGTGGAAAAATACGCAGAATATCTATCTATACTTGAGTAAACTTGCAAGGAAACATTTAGCCTGTCCTCCAACAAACGTACCAAGCGAGAGATTATTTAGCAGTGCTGGATTAATATATGATGAAAAGAGAAACAGACTGGCAGCAGAAAAGGCATAAAAATTAATGTTCCTTAAGCATAACCTTCCTATAATTAAGTTTGAACATTAAACGATGAACATCTTAGTTTACTTTATTTTAATTACTCATTTATAAATATGCCTAATAAAACTTTAAACTTAATATAAATAGTTATGAAGCTAATTAAAGATCTCTTTCTATAAGGGTGGAGGTTGGGGAAAGAGGTCGGTGGGGTGCATTTGAGTTGGGTTCACGTCCCGCATCCTGGTAACACAATTATGGTTTCTAATTGTGGCTGAAACTCAACAAAATATAACGAATTTATTTGCAGACGAATTCACTAATTGATTTCTATATTAGTTAGATGATTGATATTATTTTATATGTTCAGAGAAAAGTACAGCAATTATTGTACAATTAATCAATTATACTACATTATAGCTACAGCTCTCTCTATATTATAACTTATTATATACGTTAAACACAAAAATCTCGAATATATCCTAAAAAATAACGAAAATGTAGACATCCGCATCCGCATCCGCATCCGCGGATGTTGAAATCAAACATCCTCATACGCATCCGCATCCGCGGATGTGAAAAAAATGACATCCGCTACATCACTATAGTATATATATATATATATATATATATATATATATATATATATATATATATATATATATATATATATATGTTAAACACAGACCGTGCATGGCACAAGGAACTCTTCTGGGAAAATTAAATCCACTATAGTCCGAATAAGTAATGATAAATGACAAATACCATAGTTTTTTTCCCTTTTTCATGATTTTAGCCCGACGTGGGCAACGGGTCTCTCGCAAAGAGATCCCATAAATATAGCTTCCCTCACCAGCTATCTGCAAAGCAGACAGGATCCAGCTTTGGGACGTGGATCTAGGGTTTAAAGCAAACCTAGATCCCTACACTCAGAACCTCTATATAAGTAAAAGACTCGTCGCATTCACGTCGTGTTGAATAAATCAAAGAAAAAGGGGGTAACTATTGTATTTTTAGCCAAAAAAACCAAAACTTAAACCTCAACCGGGACATTGAGCGTCCACTTTTCAAGGCACGAAACACGTCCGTTTAGTATACACAAACTCAGAATGGTTCCCTGAGAACAATATATGTTAAACACAGACCGTGCATGGCACAAGGAACTCTTCTGGGAAAATTAAATCCACTATAGTCCGAATAAGTAATGATAAATGACAAATACCATAGTTTTTTCCCTTTTTCATGATTTTAGCCCGACGTGGGCAACGGGTCTCTCGCAAAGAGATCCCATAAATATAGCTTCCCTCACCAGCTATCTGCAAAGCAGACAGGATCCAGCTTTGGGACGTGGATCTAGGGTTTAAAGCAAACCTAGATCCCTACACTCAGAACCTCTATATAAGTAAAAGACTCGTCGCATTCACGTCGTGTTGAATAAATCAAAGAAAAAGGGGGTAACTATTGTATTTTTAGCCAAAAAAACCAAAACTTAAACCTCAACCGGGACATTGAGCGTCCACTTTTCAAGGCACGAAACACGTCCGTTTAGTATACACAAACTCAGAATGGTTCCCTGAGAACAATATATGTTAAACACAGACCGTGCATGGCACAAGGAACTCTTCTGGGAAAATTAAATCCACTATAGTCCGAATAAGTAATGATAAATGACAAATACCATAGTTTTTTTCCCTTTTTCATGATTTTAGCCCGACGTGGGCAACGGGTCTCTCGCAAAGAGATCCCATAAATATAGCTTCCCTCACCAGCTATCTGCAAAGCAGACAGGATCCAGCTTTGGGATGTGGATCTAGGGTTTAAAGCAAACCTAGATCCCTACACTCAGAACCTCTATATAAGTAAAAGACTCGTCGCATTCACGTCGTGTTGAATAAATCAAAGAAAAAGGGGGTAACTATTGTATTTTTAGCCAAAAAAACCAAAACTTAAACCTCAACCGGGACATTGAGCGTCCACTTTTCAAGGCACGAAACACGTCCGTTTAGTATACACAAACTCAGAATGGTTCCCTGAGAACAATATATGTTAAACACAGACCGTGCATGGCACAAGGAACTCTTCTGGGAAAATTAAATCCACTATAGTCCGAATAAGTAATGATAAATGACAAATACCATAGTTTTTTTCCCTTTTTCATGATTTTAGCCCGACGTGGGCAACGGGTCTCTCGCAAAGAGATCCCATAAATATAGCTTCCCTCACCAGCTATCTGCAAAGCAGACAGGATCCACGTCGGGCTAAAATCATGAAAAAGGGAAAAAAACTATGGTATTTGTCATTTATCATTACTTATTCGGACTATAGTGGATTTAATTTTCCCAGAAGAGTTCCTTGTGCCATGCACGGTCTGTGTTTAACATATATTGTTCTCAGGGAACCATTCTGAGTTTGTGTATACTAAACGGACGTGTTTCGTGCCTTGAAAAGTGGACGCTCAATGTCCCGGTTGAGGTTTAAGTTTTGGTTTTTTTGGCTAAAAATACAATAGTTACCCCCTTTTTCTTTGATTTATTCAACACGACGTGAATGCGACGAGTCTTTTACTTATATAGAGGTTCTGAGTGTAGGGATCTAGGTTTGCTTTAAACCCTAGATCCACGTCCCAAAGCTGGATCCTGTCTGCTTTGCAGATAGCTGGTGAGGGAAGCTATATTTATGGGATCTCTTTGCGAGAGACCCGTTGCCCACGTCGGGCTAAAATCATGAAAAAGGGAAAAAAACTATGGTATTTGTCATTTATCATTACTTATTCGGACTATAGTGGATTTAATTTTCCCAGAAGAGTTCCTTGTGCCATGCACGGTCTGTGTTTAACATATATTGTTCTCAGGGAACCATTCTGAGTTTGTGTATACTAAACGGACGTGTTTCGTGCCTTGAAAAGTGGACGCTCAATGTCCCGGTTGAGGTTTAAGTTTTGGTTTTTTTGGCTAAAAATACAATAGTTACCCCTTTTTCTTTGATTATTCAACACGACGTGAATGCGACGAGTCTTTTACTTATATAGAGGTTCTGAGTGTAGGGATCTAGGTTTGCTTTAAACCCTAGATCCACGTCCCAAAGCTGGATCCTGTCTGCTTTGCAGATAGCTGGTGAGGGAAGCTATATTTATGGGATCTCTTTGCGAGAGACCCGTTGCCCACGTCGGGCTAAAATCATGAAAAAGGGAAAAAAACTATGGTATTTGTCATTTATCATTACTTATTCGGACTATAGTGGATTTAATTTTCCCAGAAGAGTTCCTTGTGCCATGCACGGTCTGTGTTTAACATATATTGTTCTCAGGGAACCATTCTGAGTTTGTGTATATATATATATATATATATATATATATATATATATATATACATTATAACTGCAAACACGCAGTATAATTAACGTAAAGAACGACGCTTTGTATAGGAGAATTATCCGCGCAAGATGAGAGCGAAAGAACGAAACCAATGAAAAAATGAGGTACCCACCCGGGAATCGAACCCGGGATCTTCCGATTGCCGGTCAGATATGATAACCACCTCATTTTTTCATTTGTTTCGTTCTTTCGCTCTCATCTTGCGCGGATAATTCTCCTATACAAAGCGTCGTTCTTTACGTTATATATATATATATATATATATATATATATATATATATATATGTCCTTTTAAAAAAGACTAGGATGAACATGCGAATATAGGCAATTTATATTTCATAAATTCAAATATCGATGTCTTCCTTCATTGTCATATAGTTCATCCAGTTAACCTATAACTGCTCTTCTAAGCTATGTATGTGTAAGATAAATTTAAAGAAATGCCAGCACTAATTCATCCATTTATATCACTAATTCAGACAAGTTGTGTAATGTAACTTTAAAACCATGAAAATACATTTGCAATAACTCAGAGTAGCCATGCATATTCGAATAGATTCAAATACTGAATCATCAAATCCGTCTCTAAACATCCACTTAAACATTATTATTATTATTATTATTATAATTATTATTATTATATGTACAAGATTATTTAAATTAAACATTTGATTTCCTTCAAAACAGTTGGCAACTCAATCTTTAACGTAGGCATAATTTTGTTATGTCTAATTTATTGTTTCCGATGACTAGTTGTTGTTACATGTTTTTTATTTTATTTCGATCATGAGTCTTTTTACTCAGTCAGAGAGCTAGGGCTATGAACTCCATCATAAGGAAAATAGCGATCATGCGAACATTATGCTGTTTTATGCTTCTATTCTACTGTCCTATTAGGCTTATCAACAACAACATACCGTTAACAATATATAGTGGACACACACACACACACACACACACTACACACATATAATATATATATATAATATATATATATAATATATATATATATATATATATATATATATAACAAAATAACCAGATAAGTAGGTGCCCAAAAAAACTTTCTTAATATATGCAGTTAAAAGAAAGTGGCTAGCGAGTTTTCCGGGAATACGCGGATATTTCTATGACATGCGTTCTAAACAGACCTCTCTCCCCAGCTCATACTCATGATTATCTTTGATTTATCAAACCCAACTGTAAAATACTTGGCCAAAAGCTACAACTTTAACAAAACTACATTTTGCATCACCGGCAAAGATTAATTTATTTAACCTCATATGAGCTATACAAAAACAAAACATTTTATTGCGGATCATTCAAAATCTATAGCCACTTAACCTAACATACAAGCACAATATTACTTATTATACACTGAACTTAATACAAACATAAGGCCAACATAGTTACTTAACCTAGCATACTGGCATAGTGTTTGATTAATTACCTGCAATTTTATGTATACTGTTATTATACGAGACATCATTAACTGAAAAAGGTCACTTGTATACGTAGGAGAAAATAATTGTAGCTTAATGAAAAAATCAGAGAAATTATGAAATAAAAAAGTTTAATAAAAATGCTGATGAATTATGGGAAGCTGAATTCGTATATGATTTTGTGGAAACTATATTTTAAATTATTAATTATAGAACAAACAAAACATCTTTGTTGCGGATAATTCACAATCCATAGTCACTTAACTTAACATACAAGTACAATCTTAGTATCTTACCTATTATACACTGAACGTAATAAAAAAATAAGGCCAACATAGCTACTTAGCCTAACATACAAGTACCAAAATAAGTCCAGCATAGCCATTTACCCCAACATACAAATACAGTCTTATTATAACACAACTTAATATGCATATATAATCTTTGCTACATACAGGTATTGTAAATCAGCAGCTGTCTGAAACAAAACTGCCATATAGGTGAGAGGTACACAGTATCTGAAGAGAGGATATTGCACAATAACACATTAGAGCAGTTTCGGTCCCTAGGTATGGAAATTTATATATATCCTTCAGGATTAACATTTGGCTGTAGTTAGGTTACGCGCGTAGTAAACATAAAATTGGCACTGCACCATTTGGTTCCCTACATAGCACACAAAAAATTATTATAAGCAACAGAGAGTTTATTCATACTATACAATACTAGGCAATAACACTACACATTACAATACTATACTACAGCATATAATTATACAATAATCAACTCTTGTCTCGAACCAGTTATTCCAACAATATACACATTAAGCATCAGAGGGGAGAACAAAGAAACGTACAAGTTATCTTTCCATTCGTCCACTGTGACTCTATTTCTGTTAGTTTCTGTACAAACGGCAATAAAGAGACTTTTTTACAGACACAATATATGTACATAATCAACCATGCCACTTTTTACACATGTACAATTTAGGGTAGATTGATTTTACATTTTTTTCGATTTCCATATTCTAATAGAGACAAAAACTTGCGCATGCATGGGAAATAGCCTCTGCAAATTCTTAGCTTAATAGGTAATCATCTTCTGCCCCGGCAGAGCGATGAAAATCATATTTTAGTAGTCAAAAACGTATTTTTAAACCCTAGCTTAGAGTCATAAAATTTTGCGTGTGTGTTATTTCATGCCTAAGCAACGATATAAATGCTATGGGAAATATATAAATGCATTATTTAAGACAAAGAGCCGATCTGAAAATATGTATATTTACATATTTTCAGATCGGCTCTTTGTCTTAAATAATGCATTTATATATTTCCCATAGCATTTATATCGTTGCTTAGGCATGAAATAACACACACGCAAATTTTATGACTCTAGGCTAGGGTTTAAAAATACGTTTTGACTACTAAAATATGATTTTCATCGCTCTGCCGGGGGCAGAAGATGATTACCTATTAAGCTAAAATTTGTAGAGGCTATTTTCTCATGCATGCGCAAGTTTTTGTCTCTATTAGAATATGGAAATCGAAAACAATGTAAAATCGATCCACCCTAAATTGTACATTGTACAGTATTTAATACCTAAAGCTTAATAACTATCCATGCATATTTACACAAGTAATGTCTAAAGGCATATATATATATCAGGAGGAACATGTAGGCGTCATTCCAACAGAAGACAGGAAGTGTCTGAATCATGTTTCTCCCATCATTCTCCTCCTTAGCTGATCTTTTTCCGTGTCTCATCTACCCTGTGAGCAGCGCAGCATGCCCTCAATCACACATATCCTCCATATTCCTCACTACATATATATATATATATATATATATATATATATATATATATATATGCAGCTTACACACTACATAGGCTTTTCAAAAAAGTATAGTTTTCAGCACCCTCGGAGGTGCATCGTATACATTACCAAGCAAATCTCTCTACAGTTTACATGTTTTCTCATGTCTAAAATTTATAAAGTTCTTTCGTATTGCTTTCCTTATTGTACTGGACAACGCAACCAATTTTTTAAATGGTATTTAAGTATTATGTTGAGCTACATAGCTAGATAAGCCCCGCCACAGCTTAGTTTTTTAGCGTAATCACAAAACATGAAACAAGATATTATTCTTTATAATTCTTTTTAGTACCTTACCTACAAACAAATGTTAAACCAATGCTGTTGTAAATGCAAAAACTTCACTTTTCTACGTGAAGGTCAAAATATGATAATAAAAACACACTCTAATAGAAAGAGTTTATTTCCACAACAGTTTCGGTGCCCACTGGCATCCTCTTCGGGTGGATACAGAAAAACGAATATATACAGGGCTATTTAAAATGATTCACCTGATTTCAAATGAGAATATTTTTAATGTTACAAATACAGAGTGATTTGTGATACATCAACCAAAAAAAACTGTCTAAATTTTGTCTCTCACCTCATAAATGCTCTATGTGACTTCCCCTAGTTACACGAGCAACGTCGACACGATAGTCGAATTCCTCCATACTCGCTCCAGCATGTCCGTTGTCGCTGACTCTACGGCAGTAACAATGCGAGTTCGGAGCTCATCCAAAGATGTGGGCAACGGTGGCACGTACACAGTATCCTTAACGTACCCCAAAGGAAGAGTCGCACGGTGTAAGATCCGGCGACCTAGGGGGCCAGCTGTGGAGCACCAAGTCATGGGGCCCACTGCGACCAATCCAACGGCGAGTGAGCACGTCGTTGAGAATGTTTGTTGCTAGGCTAGGCCACGGCGTGACTTTGGAGCCCTCTCGCGGTGATCTTGTAAAACGCGGAGATTTCCTCTTTCATGTGGTGTATGCCCAGTTGATGCACGGTTGATAGGTACGGAAGTATTCTCAGTTGAAATCGGATGAATCAATTTGAATAGCCCTGTACGTATATATAATGGGTTATTCGTTTTTCTGTATCCACCCGAAGAGGATGCCAGTGGGCATCGAAACTGTTGTGGAAATAAACTCTGTCTATTGGAGTGGGTTTTTTATCAAATGCTGTTGTAATTTCCTCGCATCCTTTCCGTGAATGGGCACCACATCAAAATAGCAACTTCTGCATAATTAATCATTTCAAGTAACGGACTACATCTTTCTTTCATGAAACCAACCAGCTATTTAAATTAGCTAATATTCCATTGTTCACCACAACAGTTGGCAAGATACACAAAAGCCAGGCTTGTAATAAAAAAATTTAGAAAAAAGTATTTATATATTTCTACCAAAGTGGAGGGCTTGCTAGTTTAAACTGATTCACATCCTTCAACAAAAACTTTTTACAACCTTTTACCAAATTGTTAACATGCATATATATATATATATATGCATTGGGGTGGCCCTTATTTTTCGAAATTGCAAATTTCACCGTCTCACCCCCTCAATATATTCCATTTGAGAAAAAAAAAATGTGCAAAATCTCAAGTAATTATAAATATTCTTATTGGTCCCGCACAAGGACTCAAATTTAGTTAATTATTGAAACATAAATACACGAATTTTTTATTAGCGTTCTATTATAAGGGCAAATAACGCAGCAAAAGAACATCATAAACTAAAATAGATACTGACAAAGTAGAAACTGAATTGAACTAAACATTTTAGAGGACGGAAAGCATAGTAAATTTGGCCTAGTAGGGATGGTTGCTTATAATGGAACGCTAATAAAAAATTCGTGTATTTATGTTTCAATAATTAACTAAATTTGAGTCCTTGTGCTGGACCAATAAAAATATTTGTAATTACTTAAGATTTTGCACATTTTGTTTTTTTGTCAAATGGAATATATTAAGGGGGTGAGACGGTGAAATTTGCAATTTCGAAAAATAAGGGTCACCTTAATATAATATATATATATATATATATATATATATATCGCAATCATCAAATTTTTAATTCTAAGCTAAAAGAAATCTAACCTTAAAATATACAAAGTTAATATTTTTATTTTTCACTCTAAATTAACGCCTTTTCGTAATTCACATAACAAATAATGACAAATGACCTTTTTAAATTAATGATGTCTCGTGTAATAACAATATACATATAATTGCCACATAATTAATCAAATAATATTCCAGTATGCTAGGTTTAGTGGCTATGTTGACCTTATTTTTGTATTAAGTTTAGTGTATAATACGTAAGATTGTGCTTGTATGTTAGGTTAATTCATCTACCTATTGTCTACTTATGCCCTATTAACCTGGTTAATAGGGCATAAGTAGACAATAGGTAGATGAATGAATAAGTAATAAAATTAATAAAGGATAGCGGTCAAGAAAGATCATGGATGTATGAATGAGTATGGTTGAATAATATTTATATTGCCTAACACCAGACGGGACACGACATATAAATAATGACTTCTAGAGAGTGAAGTTTTTATTATTATTAAAATTTACCATACATTGAATATGAAAGATATTCAATGTCAGAGAGCTAGGGCTATGAACTCCATCATAAGGAAAATAGCGATCATGCGAACATTATGCTGTTTTATGCTTCTATTCTACTGTCCTATTAGGCTTATCAACAACAACATACCGTTAACAATATATAGTGGACACACACACACACACACCACACTACACACATATATAATATATATATATATATAATATATATATATATATATATATATATATATATATATATATATAACAAAATAACCAGATAAGTAGGTGCCCAAAAAAACTTTCTTAATATATGCAGTTAAAAGAAAGTGGCTAGCGAGTTTTCCGGGAATATGGGATCTCTTTGCGAGAGACCCGTTGCCCACGTCGGGCTAAAATCATGAAAAAGGGAAAAAAACTATGGTATTTGTCATTTATCATTACTTATTCGGACTATAGTGGATTTAATTTTCCCAGAAGAGTTCCTTGTGCCATTCACGGTCTGTGTTTAACATATATTGTTCTCAGGGAACCATTCTGAGTTTGTGTATATATATATATATATATATATATATATATATATATATATACATTATAACTGCAAACACGCAGTATAATTAACGTAAAGAACGACGCTTTGTATAGGAGAATTATCCGCGCAAGATGAGAGCGAAAGAACGAAACCAATGAAAAAATGAGGTACCCACCCGGGAATCGAACCCGGGATCTTCCGATTGCCGGTCAGATATGATAACCACCTCATTTTTTCATTTGTTTCGTTCTTTCGCTCTCATCTTGCGCGGATAATTCTCCTATACAAAGCGTCGTTCTTTACGTTATATATATATATATATATATATATATATATATATATATATATATATATATATATATATATATATATATACCTTTTAAAAAAGACTAGGATGAACATGCGAATATAGGCAATTTATATTTCATAAATTCAAATATCGATGTCTTCCTTCATTGTCATATAGTTCATCCAGTTAACCTATAACTGCTCTTCTAAGCTATGTATGTGTAAGATAAATTTAAAGAAATGCCAGCACTAATTCATCCATTTATATCACTAATTCAGACAAGTTGTGTAATGTAACTTTAAAACCATGAAAATACATTTGCAATAACTCAGAGTAGCCATGCATATTCGAATAGATTCAAATACTGAATCATCAAATCCGTCTCTAAACATCCACTTAAACATTATTATTATTATTATTATTATAAATTATTATTATTATATGTACAAGATTATTTAAATTAAACATTTGATTTCCTTCAAAACAGTTGGCAACTCAATCTTTAACGTAGGCATAATTTTGTTATGTCTAATTTATTGTTTCCGATGACTAGTTGTTGTTACATGTTTTTATTTTATTTCGATCATGAGTCTTTTTACTCAGTCAGAGAGCTAGGGCTATGAACTCCATCATAAGGAAAATAGCGATCATGCGAACATTATGCTGTTTTATGCTTCTATTCTACTGTCCTATTAGGCTTATCAACAACAACATACCGTTAACAATATATAGTGGACACACACACACACACACACTACACACATATATATATATATATATATATATATATATATATATATATATATATATATATATATATATATATATATATATATATATAACAAAATAACCAGATAAGTAGGTGCCCAAAAAAACTTTCTTAATATATGCAGTTAAAAGAAAGTGGCTAGCGAGTTTTCCGGGAATACGCGGATATTTCTATGACATGCGTTCTAAACAGACCTCTCTCCCCAGCTCATACTCATGATTATCTTTGATTTATCAAACCCAACTGTAAAATACTTGGCCAAAAGCTACAACTTTAACAAAACTACATTTTGCATCACCGGCAAAGATTAATTTATTTAACCTCATATGAGCTATACAAAAACAAAACATTTTTATTGCGGATCATTCAAAATCTATAGCCACTTAACCTAACATACAAGCACAATATTACTTATTATACACTGAACTTAATACAAACATAAGGCCAACATAGTTACTTAACCTAGCATACTGGCATAGTGTTTGATTAATTACCTGCAATTTTATGTATACTGTTATTATACGAGACATCATTAACTGAAAAAGGTCACTTGTATACGTAGGAGAAAATAATTGTAGCTTAATGAAAAAATCAGAGAAATTATGAAATAAAAAAGTTTAATAAAAATGCTGATGAATTATGGGAAGCTGAATTCGTATATGATTTTGTGGAAACTATATTTTTATTATTATAGAACAAACAAAACATCTTTGTTGCGGATAATTCACAATCCATAGTCACTTAACTTAACATACAAGTACAATCTTAGTATCTTACCTATTATACACTGAACGTAATAAAAAAATAAGGCCAACATAGCTACTTAGCCTAACATACAAGTACCAAAATAAGTCCAGCATAGCCATTTACCCCAACATACAAATACAGTCTTATTATAACACAACTTAATATGCATATATAATCTTTGCTACATACAGGTATTGTAAATCAGCAGCTGTCTGAAACAAAACTGCCATATAGGTGAGAGGTACACAGTATCTGAAGAGAGGATATTGCACAATAACACATTAGAGCAGTTTCGGTCCCTAGGTATGGAAATTATATATATATCCTTCAGGATTAACATTTGGCTGGTAGTTAGGTTACGCGTAGTAAACATAAAATTGGCACTGCACCATTTTGGTTCCCTACATAGCACACAAAAAATATTATTATAAGCAACAGAGAGTTTATTCATACTATACAATACTAGGCAATAACACTACACATTACAATACTATACTACAGCATATAATATTATACAATAATCAACTCTTGTCTCGAACCAGTTATTCCAACAATATACACATTAAGCATCAGAGGGGAGAACAAAGAAACGTACAAGTTATCTTTCCATTCGTCCACTGTGACTCTATTTCTGTTAGTTTCTGTACAAACGGCAATAAAGAGACTTTTTTACAGACACAATATATGTACATAATCAACCATGCCACTTTTTACACATGTACAATTTAGGGTAGATTGATTTTACATTTTTTTCGATTTCCATATTCTAATAGAGACAAAAACTTGCGCATGCATGGGAAAATAGCCTCTGCAAATTCTTAGCTTAATAGGTAATCATCTTCTGCCCCCGGCAGAGCGATGAAAATCATATTTTAGTAGTCAAAAACGTATTTTTAAACCCTAGCTTAGAGTCATAAAATTTTGCGTGTGTGTTATTTCATGCCTAAGCAACGATATAAATGCTATGGGAAATATATAAATGCATTATTTAAGACAAAGAGCCGATCTGAAAATATGTATATTATACATATTTTCAGATCGGCTCTTTGTCTTAAATAATGCATTTATATATTTCCCATAGCATTTATATCGTTGCTTAGGCATGAAATAACACACACGCAAAATTTTATGACTCTAGGCTAGGGTTTAAAAATACGTTTTTGACTACTAAAATATGATTTTCATCGCTCTGCCGGGGGCAGAAGATGATTACCTATTAAGCTAAAATTTTGTAGAGGCTATTTTCTCATGCATGCGCAAGTTTTTGTCTCTATTAGAATATGGAAATCGAAAACAATGTAAAATCGATCCACCCTAAATTGTACATTGTACAGTATTTAATACCTAAAGCTTAATAACTATCCATGCATATTTACACAAGTAATGTCTAAAGGCATATTATATATATATCAGGAGGAACATGTAGGCGTCATTCCAACAGAAGACAGGAAGTGTCTGAATCATGTTTCTCCCATCATTCTCCTCCTTAGCTGATCTTTTTCCGTGTCTCATCTACCCTGTGAGCAGCGCAGCATGCCCTCAATCACACATATCCTCCATATTCCTCACTACATATATATATATATATATATATATATATATATATATATATGCAGCTTACACACTACATAGGCTTTTCAAAAAAGTATAGTTTTCAGCACCCTCGGAGGTGCATCGTATACATTACCAAGCAAATCTCTCTACAGTTTACATGTTTTCTCATTGTCTAAAATTTATAAAGTTCTTTCGTATTGCTTTCCTTATTGTACTGGACAACGCAACCAATTTTTTAAATGGTATTTAAGTATTATGTTGAGCTACATAGCTAGATAAGCCCCGCCACAGCTTAGTTTTTTAGCGTAATCACAAAACATGAAACAAGATATTATTCTTTATAATTCTTTTTAGTACCTTACCTACAAACAAATGTTAAACCAATGCTGTTGTAAATGCAAAAACTTCACTTTTCTACGTGAAGGTCAAAATATGATAATAAAAACACACTCTAATAGAAAGAGTTTATTTCCACAACAGTTTCGGTGCCCACTGGCATCCTCTTCGGGTGGATACAGAAAAACGAATATATACAGGGCTATTTAAAATGATTCACCTGATTTCAAATGAGAATATTTTTTAATGTTACAAATACAGAGTGATTTGTGATACATCAACCAAAAGAAAAACTGTCTAAATTTTGTCTCTCACCTCATAAATGCTCTATGTGACTTCCCCTAGTTACACGAGCAACGTCGACACGATAGTCGAATTCCTCCCATACTCGCTCCAGCATGTCCGTTGTCGCTGACTCTACGGCAGTAACAATGCGAGTTCGGAGCTCATCCAAAGATGTGGGCAACGGTGGCACGTACACAGTATCCTTAACGTACCCCCAAAGGAAGAAGTCGCACGGTGTAAGATCCGGCGACCTAGGGGGCCAGCTGTGGAGCACCAAGTCATGGGGCCCACTGCGACCAATCCAACGGCGAGTGAGCACGTCGTTGAGAATGTTTGTTGCTAGGCTAGGCCACGGCGTGACTTTGGAGCCCTCTCGCGGTGATCTTGTAAAACGCGGAGATTTCCTCTTTCATGTGGTGTATGCCCAGTTGATGCACGGTTGATAGGTACGGAAGTATTCTCAGTTGAAATCGGATGAATCAATTTGAATAGCCCTGTACGTATATATAATGGGTTATTCGTTTTTCTGTATCCACCCGAAGAGGATGCCAGTGGGCATCGAAACTGTTGTGGAAATAAACTCTGTCTATTGGAGTGGGTTTTTATCAAATGCTGTTGTAATTTCCTCGCATCCTTTCCGTGAATGGGCACCACATCAAAATAGCAACTTCTGCATAATTAATCATTTCAAGTAACGGACTACATCTTTCTTTCATGAAACCAACCAGCTATTTAAATTAGCTAATATTCCATTGTTCACCACAACAGTTGGCAAGATACACAAAAGCCAGGCTTGTAATAAAAAAATTTAGAAAAAAGTATTTATATATTTCTACCAAAGTGGAGGGCTTGCTAGTTTAAACTGATTCACATCCTTCAACAAAAACTTTTTACAACCTTTTACCAAATTGTTAACATGCATATATATATATATATATGCATTGGGGTGGCCCTTATTTTTCGAAATTGCAAATTTCACCGTCTCACCCCCTCAATATATTCCATTTGAGAAAAAAAAAAATGTGCAAAATCTCAAGTAATTATAAATATTCTTATTGGTCCCGCACAAGGACTCAAATTTAGTTAATTATTGAAACATAAATACACGAATTTTTTATTAGCGTTCTATTATAAGGGCAAATAACGCAGCAAAAGAACATCATAAACTAAAATAGATACTGACAAAGTAGAAACTGAATTGAACTAAACATTTTAGAGGACGGAAAGCATAGTAAATTTGGCCTAGTAGGGATGGTTGCTTATAATGGAACGCTAATAAAAAATTCGTGTATTTATGTTTCAATAATTAACTAAATTTGAGTCCTTGTGCTGGACCAATAAAAATATTTGTAATTACTTAAGATTTTGCACATTTTTTTTTTTGTCAAATGGAATATATTAAGGGGGTGAGACGGTGAAATTTGCAATTTCGAAAAAGGGTCACCTTAATATAATATATATATATATATATATATATATATATCGCAATCATCAAATTTTTAATTCTAAGCTAAAAGAAATCTAACCTTAAAATATACAAAGTTAATATTTTTATTTTTCACTCTAAATTAACGCCTTTTCGTAATTCACATAACAAATAATGACAAATGACCTTTTTAAATTAATGATGTCTCGTGTAATAACAATATACATATAATTGCCACATAATTAATCAAATAATATTCCAGTATGCTAGGTTTAGTGGCTATGTTGACCTTATTTTTGTATTAAGTTTAGTGTATAATACGTAAGATTGTGCTTGTATGTTAGGTTAATTCATCTACCTATTGTCTACTTATGCCCTATTAACCTGGTTAATAGGGCATAAGTAGACAATAGGTAGATGAATGAATAAGTAATAAAATTAATAAAGGATAGCGGTCAAGAAAGATCATGGATGTATGAATGAGTATGGTTGAATAATATTTATATTGCCTAACACCAGACGGGACACGACATATAAATAATGACTTCTAGAGAGTGAAGTTTTTATTATTATTAAAGAATTTACCATACATTGAATATGAAAGATATCCACATACTAAATACGTGATTCAGTATTCAAGGTAGGGAAAACGTGAAGGAAATTAAGTTATTTTATGGCATCATAGTAATTTACTTTGTACGTACAGTATAAGTCATTATTGGGAGAAATTAAAGGAGACGAATTAGAGAGACACAGTTAAGGGACATTCGCTTTTCACAGCGAACTTCTAATGGCACAAACATGGATACTGCTCAACCATAGAAATGGTAGGTCGCATGGTTGTGACACTGCTCCCTCCTGTGAAAAAGGATGTGATGCTGGGGTGAAAGTTTATTTACAATACATTAAAAAATGAAACTGACAATTTCGGGATGGACTAATCAAGGCAATTTAGTGGGAAGAATGATAATTATATTTATGAAATAAAAATAAATCGAAGGAAATTTTTAAAATTACAACAGATGAATTAAAAAGGTTGAGGCCTGATTACTAGGATTGTAGTGGAAACAGTAGTTCAATAAGGTATGATAAAGTCCGAAGTTGTCACCTTTAAAAAATTATAAGTATGATCAATTGTGGCAATCATACTACATAAACAATCTTATAAACTAATGAACCATCTAAGTTATTACTGGCATTTCGACCTAATTATTTCAGTTAAAGTTCCAGTTACAGGATTGAATCTAATTTAAGTTAAATTTTAAGTTTGGCCAAAGTTATAGTAACGAGATTACCTACTGAACCGTAATAAATTCGGAGGGATTACCTGGATTAAGATGATTTTAGGGAAAAAGATACATACATAATGAATAATGGGTAAAAAGAAAATTCAAACTTTAATGTCCAGGAATTTTCAATTCATATAACTATTTGAAATGGAGTTTACTCCATTAGAACTGACAGAGATAAGAATTTCCGAAGTTATCATGATCGTACAGTTAATAAACTAATCTTACTCACTATGGTAGGTAAAAAGAAATCAAAGTAAATTGTTTTTCTTTTTTGTGGATGGAGTCTTTAGCAGTAGGAGAACGGTCGCAAAATGTAAACTTATTGCGAGTGCGAATAAGTTGGTATAATCAAAAAATTTATTTAAAGAAAAGTAAAATTAATTGGATCTTTTCCGTTTGACTGCCGCCATTGAAACATAAGAGGTGAGTGCCCCCAGCCTTCTTTACTTAGCCTTATAAGGCTAACTAACGAAAATATCACGACCTAACCTAACCAATCGTTAGGTCAACTGTACGACCTTGACGATTGGTTAGGTTAGGTCGTGATATTTTTGTTAGTTAGCCTTATAAAGCTAACTAAAGAAGGCTGGAGGCCCTGATCTTCAGGTGATCCCCTTATTTTTCTGAGTACACGATTAAAACTTAAAAATTAAGCATGGATCTTGAAAGTAATTAAAATTGTTTATAAGAAACAAAATTTGAAGGGGAAATTAAGAAAAGCTTTTTTATAAAGTAACTTATTTTGTATCATCAAGACATTTCAGTTAAAATACAAAATACAAAAAGTTTAATTATGTTTCAATGGCGGCAGTCAAACGGAAAAGATCCAATTAATTTAGTGGAAACATTAAAATTTATTTAGTTACAGTTTTAGATACTTAGATGTTGTTAACCCTTAATAATATCCAGGGAGAAGGAAGATAGAATTTCATAATTGACGATGTATAGACCTGGGGTCACCTGTGTACTTATGTGCATTAGGTACCGAATGTAAGTGGTTAGTGATTTTCACAAGTGGGAAAAATGTGTTTATAGTTGAAGTTATACGTAATTGCGTATACGTACGTATAAATATGGGTCAGAAGCGTGTATAGCTGAGTGAGTATGTTGTACAGTCGTGTGCAGAATATGAAAGTAATTGGTTCATCCCGTGAAGAACTAAATCCTCAGTGGTCAGTGGTGAATTATGAAATTTTGAAGAACGGATTAGCTTAGAGGTTGGTTAAGATAACTTAATAAAGGCAACAGACAAGATTATATACAGGGTGTACATAAAGTCAGGATCTATTTTTGTGAAGCACTTGGAAATTATATGGAATTCAATCATAAAATGATAAAGTGGTAACATTTATTAAATAATTAAGAGTAAGATTCGACGTGACGCCCATAAGTATCCCTGCACAGCTCAAATCGTTCCGCAGCATTTCTAAACACATTCTGGAGCATTTGCGGGGTTATGTTATCTGCAGCAGTTCGTATACGTGTACGTAAGTTTTCAAGACTCGTAATCTTCGTCTGATAGACGTGCGATTTGATAAAGCCCCATGCAAAGAAATCGAAAGGGGTTAAATCTGGTGATCTCGCTGGCCAAGGTCTGTTGCTTCCGCGTCCGATCCAGCGATTTGGAAAACGTCCATTTAGATAATCCTGAACAATTTTGGGATAGTGACAAGGAGCACCATCATGTTGATAGACGACGGGGATAGGATTGTTAGTACCGTCGTCTATCAACATGATGGTGCTCCTTGTCACTATGCCAAAATTGTTCAGGATTATCTAAATTGACGTTTTCCAAATCGCTGGATCGGACGCGGAAGCAACAGACCTTGGCCAGCGAGATCACCAGATTTAACCCCTTTCGATTTCTTTGCATGGGGCTTTATCAAATCGCACGTCTACCAGACGAAGATTACGAGTCTTGAAAACTTACGTACACGTATACGAACTGCTGCAGATAACATAACCCCGCAAATGCTCCAGAATGTGTTTAGAAATGCTGCGGAACGATTTGAGCTGTGCAGGGATACTGATGGGCGTCACGTCGAATCCTACTCTTAATTATTTAATAAATGTTACCACTTTATCATTTTATGATTGAATTCCATATAATTTCCAAGTGCTTCACAAAAATAGATCCTGACTTTATGTACACCCTGTATTGTAAGCAGCAATTAAGATTAAATGAATTCAAATAATCCAGAGTAAATATCAAACAGTTTCCTGCAATTAATATAATTTATCGTGGTAGCCAATGATTTTAGAATAAGGTTTGTATGATACAAATAAGATATGAGTAGTGAATTTCCTTTCCAATAAGTATGCCAATGATTACAAGAGTGTTTCAGAGTGTGGGTGAGTGTAACTGGGTGAAAGTGTAATCAGTATCCGTAGATTTTTAGTAGAATTTATGCGTACGAGTTTCAATGTACAAGTGACTTGAAGTACGGAAGGAAAGTGAATTCGAATATGTGTAAAAATTGGCTATAATTTTGGTTGATACCTTAACAAATGGTATAATAACAATTTAATGATAATTACTCAAGACTAATTAAATAAAAAAAATCAAGAATAAAAAGTTGAAAATAGAACTCAATTATGAACTGTACTGAACTGAACATGTGGTTATAGGTTCTGTATAATTAAGAATAAATTAAGAACAAAAACAAAAAAACAACTTAACCTAAATTTAGGGTATGTTCGGTCATACGGGTAAATTTCACGAACATACGGAGCAAGATAAATTAGGCGCATGGTTAGGTTGTCAGGCGATCGGGCATGTGGGTCATACGGTTAAAGCGATTCGCAACATGCCGGGAAGCAGTGGACTGACTATGCGAGCCTTGCTCACTCATAAAGGAGGTAGTGTATCGGGATTAAGAAGAATGGCTTTTCCTGGTTTCAGAAGAGGGTCCAGGAAGAGCCATAGGGAAAAATTCGCAAAGTAGGAGGTAAGAAAGGGCGAAAACATGAATTTGCGGAAGAAAAATGAGAATGATCGATGGAACGATCATATTATGATACTGAGGGATATTCCGCGCTTGCCCCTCCGTGCGTACAACTTCCGACGGTGGAGTAGGTTCGGATTCGCCCCCGGCACCTATGGGCTTAGCCTCGGAATTGGGTGGAAAACTCTCTACCTTTGAAAACAGAATCAAATCATCTTCCTTAACTAGGGATTCAAGCGAAATAACCAAATTAGAACGCAAAGGAGATGAGTCTTCAAATTTATTTGGAATAGCCGAAACACTGGGAACTTCAAGTTCCGGCCTAACTGTAACTGAAGGGAGTGACTCGCTCTCGATGGAGTCACAGGGATCTACTGTGAAGACATTCGAGTCTTCATACTCAAAATTACCAAAAGTATGTTGGCTTCCTAGCTCCTCGTTCGTCGGAACTGGAACGGAACAATTGACGATTGATGAAGAATCTTCCCCATCTAGTAGCAGTTCTTTTTTATATTGAACTGGTTCCAGGGAGTCCGTCGGGCTCTCTGAAACGAGTCTTTCACCCTCAGCTGAAAAGAGCGAAGAATAGGGGTGACAAACATACTCGAAAGGTGGGTTCTCTCCTCGAATTAGGCCTGCTTCTCTATCGACCACATAGAAATCGTGCGTAATAAAGAAATTCATCCCCAGGAGTAAATCTCCTTCCCAGTTTACGCCAGATACGACCACAAATGGGGTTAGATAAGGGACTCAATCAAACTCAATAGGAAGATTAATTTCTCCGGTACTGTATTCTTCCCAACCATCATCAATGCAGGTCAAACGAAAATGCAAATCGAATTTTCCCGTAGCCATCTTGAGTAACTTCTTGTATACGTCTTGTTTAATGTAATTCGCCTGACAGCAGTCTTCAACAAGAGCCAAACTTGGTTGTTGACAGGAGTTTACATGAAAATTTGTGAGCTCTCGCCAAAAAGCACCATTTCATGAGCCTAAGAAGGCGTCTCCGAAACCTGTGAACGGGCTTCATCTGCGTCATCGGTGGTTTCGCGCGGGGTTGGGGTATTGGGAGGAAAAACAAAATTTGGAATATTGCAATCAGGAGAATTGGGTGACCAACTGGGGGGGACATGATGTCTGAAATTGACAATACGTCTTTACGTGAGCACTTTGCTCTTTAGGAAAAGATTGCTTGCCACACTGCTCAGAACACAAATTAACGGCGTTAAAACAAAACGGAGGGACGGCATGGTCCTCACCATAATAATTTAAAAAGAAGTCATTGGGACATGATCGATTAGTTACTACTGTTACTCTCCTCATAAACATCACAATGATTATCAAGATCATTACCAACATTCGTAAAAACTGACTCGCCTACAGGACCTTGCGGGGCATCTTCCTCAACTGATACTGAAGCAGAAAAAGCACCATCTGAAACAAGATGACGGTCATCATGACCAAAAAAATAAAAAACAGGGTCATCTTTGTGACCACTTAAACGAGGCGGCATGGTCGAAGTAAACTCAAAACAATTCGGGTCCTGTGGAGAAAAGTTATCAGAAACATGGTCATCCTGACCATCTAAAACAATATTAGTTATAAGATTCGCGTCTTCCTTAGGACATACATGGATATCTGATCCATCTGAATAAAAAACAACATCAGTAACAAAATTCGCGTCCTCTTTGGGACATGCATTGATATCTGATCCATCTAAACCAGAAACAAGGTCTTCTTGACCAAAGTTCACTGAATGAACTATATCAGTTGAACTAACCGAATCAGTTGAATCAATGTCCGAATGACTAAAATTACTAACAATTTGAGGAGCAGTGTTTAAGTCATCGTACAAATTATGGCCATCGGGACCAACATGGTTGCCCTGACCATGGTGGGAATAAAATAAATTCTGATTTCCAACATCAGTTATACAGCAATCATCCAAGTAGTTTGAATTCACATCTACTGTAATAAAGGATTGGTCACATCCCCATCTACATCAAAATAATCATTAACGTAGGTATTACACTTACTTTCAACTAAACTTTCATCCGAAAAACTTTCAACAAAAGTTTCATTATAAAGACTTTCAACTGAAGTACCTTTATAATTACATAAATCAACAATTTCATTGTTGTCGTTACTTTTTTCAACATTAGCATCACAAACACTGTCACAAGATGCATCACAAAAATCATCCTCAGGAGAGGCTGTGAGTTCTAGCCTCGAAGGAAATTCATTTGAAGAACAAGCCGAAACAAACGGTTCAGAGACAACTGAGTTAGAGAAAAAAGTTGGGTCAGGATTACCCAAATTTTCTAGGGGTGACGTTTCATCGTCACAATGAAGGTCCTGCTCGGGTGCATTGCACCAGAGAGTGGAATAACGTTTTTTATCCCGTTTAGCGACGAAGCATCGAGCCGAAAAGTCGAAATAGAATCCGTTGGGTCGTAGGAATTCTGGGCCAATAACTAAATCATAACCGGGACAATATTCTGGAGGGACTAACAAGAAACCTTTACAGACAAGACAATTACCAAACCACATGGCAAGTATAGTTTCCGCAAGGACGGGAATAAGGTTACCATCGGAATCCCGAATGTGTGAAACGGATGGCAGCTCTTTGAAGAGAGGACACAGCAATTTATCCGCAATAGACGCAGAAACAAGACTATACGAAAATTTAAGATCAGAACGACCTAAAAGGGTCTCCTTTGGACAACGGAGTGCGAAATCGATTTCGGGGATAAAATAATAACTTTTTGAAGATTCCGAATGTACAGAACTCAATGAGGAAGTAGATTGGGAAAGTGGGTCAGAATAAAATACATTCAACGCCTTTCTACCCAGACCAGAAGGGTCAGCGGAATCACTCCGATTCTCTACAGACACATTATTGGGAGATGCGTTTTCACGCAACACGGAAGGAGAGTGACATGACTCATGAACAAGGGAATGAAGGAAAATCTAGAACTGGCGTGTTCTGCTATCTTTTATACTTTTAACGTCAACTAACAATTTGACGGATCCCTGCCGGTCACAATACTTCGTGACTTCATGCAGACCTTTATATATATATCATACCAATAACGTTTAAATTCTACCCAAGAGAAATGAAATACTAGTCCATTTGACCAATTAATAAGAAAAGTATGGACGCGCGCGGCGTCACCGGAATTTGGGTCACAAGTATCAAAAGCAAAACCGATTTTATCGGCATCTGAAGCCTGGCAACCCCTAAACGAATCGTCAATTTTACCGAACCAATCCTTAAGGCAGGGTTCTACAAATTTATTATGACGCGACCACGAAAATGAGGGACATCAATTGTACGTTTCAGTATTGAAGAGGGAGTTACAAGATCAACATTAGTGTATTTCACGGGGGGTAATGGTTTGGACATCGTTAATCATAACACGTGTCGTTGTCACGAAAGTGTGTGTGTGTGTGTGAAACAAAAATAACCATGTGAGAGACAAGAAATGAGAAAAAATTGGAACAAATTCTAAGTATTTTGAATAAAATGAATTGAGAAAAAAAATTAAATAAACAATGAAACAATATTTTTTTTTATATAGTTACGAGATAACGGAGGAGAACAAAACTGAGCGACTCTGCGTTAAATCCGGAAGCAGCGATCGACGAGTAATTTTTGAATCCCCCAACACTGAAGTCTCGTTGGCAAGGGTCGAAAATCGGTCAGACGTGCTCAAAATCACACTAGAAAAAAGGGTTACAGTATAACAACAATAAACATAAATTTTCACTAAGATTAATGAAAGAAGTTTAAATTAAAAAAAAAATAAAAAACAAAAACTACTAGACATTTGAAAGATTTGAAAGACGTTATCGTAGGCCCCTTAGCGAAGATTTTTAATCAGTCACTCGAAACGGGGATTATTCCTGAAGACTTCAAATTAGCTAACGTCACGCCTATTTTTAAAAAAGGCGACCGCGCGGTAGCTAGCAATTATAGGCCCATTAGCTTAACGTCAATTGTCGGTAAACTTTTGGAATCCGTAGTTAGGGATCGTATTATCGATCACTTAGAAAGTAGGGGTTTGATTAATAGTAGTCAGCACGGGTTTCGACGCCATAGGTCTTGTTTAACAAATTTGTTAGAATTTTATAACGAAATAGTGCGCGAATACGATAGGCATAGGGCAGCTGACGTTATTTATTTAGATTTTAAAAAGGCGTTCGATACAGTTCCGCATAGGAGACTAATTGCGAAGGTTAAAGCGCACGGTATCCGCGGTCAGGTAGCTAACTGGTTAGAAGAATGGCTTCGTGCTAGGAGGCAGAGGGTCGTAGTTAATGGTAGTGAATCGGGGTGGTTAGAGGTAGGTAGTGGTGTCCCACAGGGTTCAGTGTTAGGCCCATTGTTATTCGTAATTTACATTAACGACATAGATGTAGGATTGATTAGTAACGTGTCAAAATTCGCGGACGATACTAAAATAGGCGGTAAGGTTGTTAACGAGGACGATAGAAATAGGATCCAAGACGATGTAGATAGGATTATGGAGTGGACGGATAAGTGGCAGATGCAATTTAACGTAGATAAATGTAAAGTTTTGCAT
Organism: Bathynomus jamesi; assembly: GCA_023014485.1. Taxonomy (NCBI): domain Eukaryota; kingdom Metazoa; phylum Arthropoda; class Malacostraca; order Isopoda; family Cirolanidae; genus Bathynomus; species Bathynomus jamesi. The sequence goes on along the minus strand of JAJOZX010001096.1, from coordinate 708,746 downwards.
ATAGGTTCTCGCAACAATAATTACGTGTACACGATGGATGATAGGGATTTAGCGAGCGTTGACGAGGAAGTAGATTTAGGCGTACGCGTAACTAAAGATTTAAAGGTTAGGAACCAGTGCCTGGAGTCTTGCGCAAAAGCTAATAGGATGTTAGGCTTCATAGCGCGTAATTTCGAATTTAAATCGAAGGATATTATATTGCCCCTTTACAAGTCCCTATCAGGCCTCATTTGGAATATGCCGTTCAGTTTTGGTGCCCGTACTTGCGTGAGGATATTGATAGGTTAGAAAGGGTTCAGCGTCGTGCCACGAAACTTATTCCGGCATTGCGCAATAAGCCTTATGAAGATAGGATTAAAGTGTTAGACTTGTATTCACTCGAAACTAGGAGATTAAGGGGGAGCTTATTGAAGTTTTCAAAATCGTTAATAACATCGATAACGTAAATTTTGACAAATTGTTCACTTTCGATAATAGTAATACTCGCAATAACGGATTCAAGTTGCGTGGCAGACGTTCATTACTAATATCGCTAAAAACTTCTTTACGTTTAAAGTAATTGATAAATGGAATAATCTTCCCGCGTCAGTCGTTCATTCTACCAGCGTTAATGTGTTTAAGAACCGTCTTGACAGACATTTTAAAAATTTAACGTTGTTTAAAATTAAAAAAGAAAGTTAACAACAGGAGCTCTGGTGGTGGTGCTCGAGGATGAGTCTGTTGACGATGAATGCCAGCTTGTGACATGCCAGCGTGATGCCAGCAAAAAAAAAAAAAAAAAAAAAAAAAAAAAAAATTAGACTAACACGAATGTAGATGTAGCTCATAGCGTAAACTAACCCTTTTTGTTTAACTTTACCTACTTTTTTTTTTTTTTTTTTTTTTCTCCTTACTTTGCATGTCTCTAACTCTTTTCTTGCATGTTTGTAGTTTGCATGGTATGACAGTGAGTTAAGACTGTGTTTGCATGGTTTGTAAGCGTTCTTATTTTACTTCTTTTCATCTTTCACCCCTCTCCTATATTCTCCGACTATTTTTCTGACTTGTCGGCAGTGGCCGGCGGATGATGATGGTGAGACTTTTTCCCTCTTTTTCTGAATGAATGTTAACCCACGAATGATAGGTGTTGCTCCTTACTTAACCCCTTATTCTCCTCTCTTCTCTTAACCCCCTACTCTCTCCTTTCTCTCGGGCTAGCCTTAGAGTGGATCTTAGGGTCTTTGTTAGCCTTAGCTTCTGTAGATCTGTAGATAATGAAGAAAATGATTTAAAAGTAGTAGTTAATAATTAAAATTCAGTCACATAAACGGGGAGGAACGTTTGGTGAGGTGACTGAGGAAGTCAGCTGATGCCTTCCTCTAGATTCTGAAGGTCACCCACAGTTGCACGACAGAGCACACAAACGTTGAAGGAAGATCGTCGACGGGAAGACGGTCGAACGGTTGATTGGAGAAAAATACGCAAAATGATTCAAAAGTTGATTGAAGATTACAAATCAAAGAGAAGTTCTTCAAGGGAACTTTTTGTAGTAAATGTATATGGTTGATTGTAGAGAGAATTACAAGGGAGAAATTTCCAAGTAAACGAAAGTTGATTGAAGGTCAGCGATGAATTGAATCAAAATGAAGTTGCAGATGGTGGAGGTTCAAGTTGAAGAGGTTGAAGTGGACGTCGGAGTGAATAAATAAATTCTATGAAGTGTTTCAAAAATTTTTCAAAGTATGGACATCCATTGATGAACGACGGTTTTTGCGGTGGGAGAATAGTGTCTCACTCTCGGTGGAAAACTAAAATGTCTCGGTGGGACCTCCAAATGCCGCGCGTGTGCGCGGGCCACTGCCCGCTGGCGACTTTTAAGATGAATGCACTTTGGATAATCCAACGAACGTGGTCCTTGTTGGTTAAGCTCGGCCTTAGCCGTAGAGCATCCGAGTAACAATGATGTGACACAGTTTCTACCAAGTTTTTTTTTCGAAGGAATAAATAGAAACACTTCAATTCTCAATGGGAGTTTTCGTTCACTCATTGATTTTTATTACACAAAGTAGCTACAGAACGAGGCACTGAAGGAGGGAAATCTATTTACAGCCTCTTACGATAACCACTGAAAGCTCAGGCAGGGGTTTACAGGGAGAGAGGTGCAACCTCTGGTAACAAGGGCTCAGGCAGGAATTTTTTTTAATTTTAAAGGGGAGGAAGGTCGTCCTCCGCGAGTACGGGGTAAGGCAGGAATTTAAAGGGGAAGGAGGTGCAACCTCTTGTAACAATGGCCCAGGCAGGAATAATTTAATTTACAATACAAGAAATAAATAAGTCTAAATTTTGGAGGAGTGCAGTTGAAGGTTAAGCTCCCACTTTAACTGGAGAGCTAAAGAATTCTGACGTTAAGCATAATTTAAGCATGCAACGAAATTTAGAAAGATAAAAAAATTAACAAAAAAAAAATTAATTTTTGTAAGGTACACACTTTTGGATGACGACATAATGTCGGGGTGCCGATATGTACCGAGTACATTAAGTACACTAATAACATCGTATTAAATTATTGCTGTTAATTACAATTTTAGCAGATTGTTGATTGACATATCTGATACTGAAATAATCTAAATAGGTGATACAATTTATATAATGAAGGAGAGTTCTCCGTTGTTCTATAATTTAAAGGGGATTAACAACAATGTTATATATTTATAGTTAACAATAATTACCCAAATTATGTCAAATATTATTAGAAGAATGGTTGGTTATCACAGTTTGAAAGCCTAACAGCCAGCGATGATGAAAACGGGGGAAAAATACAGTGTACTTTCTATTGAAAGTACACGGACATTTATAATAACGTAACACATAAGTAACACAGAATTTTAAATAACAATTAGATAGAAATAGTAAGTACAAGTAGTGAGAACGTGGATAACGATGTGACGTAAGCAGTTAACGAACCAGTGACCTGGCATGGAAACAATACAGTATATTATAATAACGTAACATCTTAACGTTATAAATTGGTAGTAGAAGCAAGAGAGAAGAGTTCAGATTGAGAGGCTCGCTTTTGGCGACGTCATCGGAATTCGAACATTCATCTCAGCATTAACGAATATCTTGCGAGAGGTGAAATAATTAAAAGAAAAAGTAAAAAGAATACATGTGGACGTTTACATGTACGTAATCACGATCATCAAGGGACATGTACGACTGCACAAAGTATTGTACACTTATCGGTTGTCACACAATAGGTTGTGTGCGTAATATAGACACGAGTACACATGGACTGATAGGTTGATAGGGCATAAGTAGACAATAGGTAGATGAATGAATAAGTAATAAAATTAATAAAGGATAGCGGTCAAGAAAGATCATGGATGTATGAATGAATATGGTTGAATAATATTTATATTGCCTAACACCAGACGGGACACGACATATAAATAATGACTTATAGAGAGTGAAGTTTTTATTATTATTAAAGAATTTACCATACATTGAATATGAAAGATATCCACATAATAAACACTGATTCAGTATTCAAGGTAGGGAAAACGTGAAGGAAATTAAGTTATTTTATGGCATCATAGTAATTTACTTTGTACGTACAGTATAAGTCATTATTGGGAGAAATTAAAGGAGACGAATTAGAGAGACACAGTTAAGGGACATTCGCTTTTCACAGCGAACTTCTAATGGCACAAACATGGATACTGCTCAACCATAGAAATGGTAGGTCGCGTGGTTGTGACATACACACACACCTTTCTAACTTTACAGAAAATTCTGTCCATATAGGGATAAACATTGTTTCCAGAACGGAGGATAACATTTCGCAAAAGAGGAATAAATTTTACTTCATGGAAACCAAGCTCTCATCCAGTATGACACATCCTTCTGCTAATATTAATTTCACGAGTATTCTGGATATTTTTCCAAGTTTTTATAACATTTAATAAGTACAGATTTGTTTATATTCAAACGTTTTCAGTAACCTGTCTGTCGAAATTTGATTAAAAGAAAAATCTATTTTATATATTTAAACTATAAATAGAGAACATTCTTTTTTTCATTTACAATATATAATAAATAATTTATTGAAACTATATATGTATTTATATATATATATATATATATATATATATATATATATATATATATATATATATATATATATTTAATTTTTATCTGAAATAATTTTTTAAAATTTGTTATTCTCACTATATGTATGTGTGTACGTATAGATGCTATTGCCTAATATTCAGCATGATTTGGTTCATTTATAATACGAAATTTTTGTAACATTTAAATTTAAAATAATGGAATCTGGATAGTTTAATTAAAAATGAATTTCACAATATTTTTTCGATTAAATTTTGTTGACTTCGTTCTCATCATGAAATAACTTAATTGGCTGAAAAATTGACTTTGGTATTTAAAAGGTAATAAAAGGCAAATGAATGGTTTACTCTGCAATTAATTTAATGAAACGTACCCAGATTTGATTACATTTTAAATGCATATAAGTTCATATATATATATATATATATAAAGAAGGTGGCCGAAAAGTGAGGCACCATTGGACTATGCATTGTGAATGCAAATATATATACGTATATTAGGGTGGTCCACCTGAAAGCAAAAAAAAAAAATTCTCTTGATTTCCCTTGTTCCACCCTCTTTTTTTGTTACAATGGTAAAAAAATTCTTTCTCATTAGAAATGAAGAAGTTTTTTATTAGGTAATTCTGAAGCGCTGGAGCTTATAAAAAACAAATTAATCGAAAAACAAATTATTTATTAGACTAACAAAGAAAATCACAGGTCTGTTTTTTGCAAGTTGGGAATTCTTTCCTGTGGTGCTCTACCACCTGCAGCAGATACTGGAATTGTTCTTCACCGTTAGTATATAAGTGATTGACAAGCCACGAGATGAGTCAGTCTGTCTAGTGCGTGCTAGGTTATAGTTCTTTATTATTCAAAGGTGCGCGGTAACTATATTTCTCTTTCGAAATTTGTTTATTTGTCGCTATGGCCAAAACATTTTTTTTTCTATTTGTGGAAAATTTACTGTGAGAAAACAAAGGCGAGATATTACAGACTTCGTCAAGAAAGCATACTTTGCGGACTTCGGAATGAAACTTGGGGATCAAGACAAATCATGAGCCCCACATAAAGTGTGCAGTGTTTGTGTTGACCAACTTAGACTGTGGAATAAAGGTAAAAAAGGATTCTTTACCTTTTGGGATTTCAATGGTCTGGCGTGAGCCTAGAAATAACAGCAATGACTGCTATTTTTGTTCATGTAACATGCAAGGCTACAATACTAAAAATAAAAAGGAAATTTCTTATCCAAACTTTCACTCTGCTATAAGACCTGTTGCTCATGGACCTGGTATACCTGCACCTACTAAACCAAATACTCTTGATATAACTTCGTCTAATTCGGTGTCTGACGACGATGGAAATGATAATATTGATTGTTTTCAAACCGAAACATCTGGTGAACCCAATTGTTTACACAAAGTGAGCTTAATGATTTGGTAAGTGATTTGTGTCTCCCGAAGGATTCGTCAGAGATTTTGGGATCCAGACTTCGTGCAAAGAACTTGGTTTTTCCAGGGACGTCATTTTACTGGTACAGAAATCGAGAAAAAGAAGTCATCAAATATTTTTCTCAAGAAAATTCACTGGTATATTGCAACAATGTTAAGCTAGGCGCTGCAGTTTATGACCCAAATGAGTGGAGACTTTTCATTGATTCCTCCAAAAGAAGTCTAAAAGGCGTCCTCCTTCACAACAGTAACTTGTATGCATCCGTTCCTCTGGCTCATTCGGTTCACTTGAAGGAAACGTACGAAAATTTTGAGATTCTTCTAGCTAAGGTTAAATACAAAGAACACGGTTGGCTACTTTGTGGAGCCTTAAAAATGATTTGTATGTTGTTAGGTCAACCACCAGGTTATACAAAGTTTCCATATTTTTTGTGTGAATGGGATAGCCGAGCAAGAACTCAGCACGGGATAAAAAAGGAATGGCCACGCAAGAGTCAACCTGTCACCTGGTTCTAAAAACATTCAACGTGAAAATTTGGTTGACACAAAGAAAGTCCTTTTACCTCCGCTTCACATAAATTTGGGCTTGATGAAGCAATTTGTTAAGGCCTTGGACGAAAGATGGAGATTGTTTTAAATATCTGTGTGGTAAATTCCCAACTCTTTCCGAAGCAAAATTGAAAGAAGAAATTTTCGTTGGTCCCCATATTAGAAAACTGACTTTGGATGAACACTTTGAAAGAACAATGAACAATCTTGAAAAAGAAGCGTGGATTGCTTTTAAGGATGTTATTAGCAAATTTTTGGGGAAGAACAAGGACCCAAATTACCAAACATTGTGAACAACATGCTAAATAAGTTCAAAGAGTTGGGTTGTAATATGAGTTTAAAATTACAATTCTTACATTCACACTTGGATTACTTCCTTGAGAATCTCGGAGCACTCAGCAAAGAACAAGGAGAACGGTTTCACCAAGACATCAAAGAAATGGAGAAAAGATATCAGGGTAGGTGGGACATCAGCATGATGGTTGATTACTGCTGGACGTTGAAACGGGATGCTCCAGAATTATTACATTAAGCAAAAGGAACAGCGCGTACATTCGAGAATAAAAGGCATCGATCTCACAAGAAAACTCAGGACAAATAAAGATGAATAATTGACGTTAATAGTCTTCTTTCTTTTTAAAGTTGTTTGCATTTATAATTAGTATAACAAAGCGAAATAGGTACCTAATGTAAATTGAAATAAATAATATTTATTTGTTCTTGTTTTTTCCTTCCAGTTTGCAGAAAATCCTTACGTGAGAGGAAAACAAAGGACACCTTATTCGAAATTAGCGTAGTTGAATTATATAAAATCAGTTATTAGTAAGAAAACAACTCTTACAAAGTTCTCATTCGCAGGCTTGTGTTATTTTTCAATCGACATAATTTTTTCCATGTGGTAATATCTAACGCTTAGGAACAAATTTCAAGGGTGGGAGCAAAGAATATTGAAAGTTTGTTTTTATGGACCACCCATATATATATATATATATATATATATATATATATATATATATATATATATATATATATATATATATATTACACATATATATACAGGGTGTCCGAGAATTATCTGTACAATTTTTGGCTGTTATTAAAAGTCAACCATGAAGTGTAGAAATTCCGGTGTTGTCCCATTTTACATAGAATCTCATTAAGTTTTTTCTGATACCAAGTTGTGACAAGTTTTTTAGAAATTCCAGTGTGTCCGAACATTATCTGTACAATTTCATCTTTAAATAAAATTCTTGATAACACACGTAAAATTCTTAAACAAGATTATTTAGAATCTGTATTTTCAAAAGTTTCTTTTATTAAAGTAACGTTGTTACAAATATTCGACATGTGCACCATTAGTGATTCGCAAAACATCCAATCGATACTCCAAATGTTGCCATGTACGCTGCAGCATATCCACATCAATTCGCTCAATAGCAGCTGTGATTCTTGCTTTTAAATCATCAATGTCTGTCACCCGCGTACATTTCTAAAAAACTTGTCAAAACGTGGTATCAGAAAAAACTTAATGAGATTCTCTGTAAAATGGGACAACACTGGAATTTCTGCACTTCATGGTTGACTTTTAATAACAGCCAAAATTGTACAGATAATTCTCGGACACCCGGTGTATATATATATTATATATATATATATATATATATATATATATATATATGCTGCAAACTCACAAGGAAAAAGAAAATCGATTCCAAGGACTTTCGTGTATTCAGAGCTACACCTCGTCAGGGAATGAAGTGAGAAGGCAAGATGCCCATAAATATATACAACGTAGCGGAAACCAAAGCAATTAGCACATACTTAACAAGAGTTAATGAGAGGCAAAAGGAATTTTAACAAGATATTGTCAATTTTATACATTCCTGCACTGTTATTGAAATTGTTTTTAAAATGAATAAATGCACATTTTAGAATATTTCTTTCTATTATATCTATGTTTTCAACAAGCGCTGAAGAACTATCCTACTTGATGCTATGATTACATCTATACATATGGTTAAACAAAGCATTGGAATTATTAGTTGGCCTAATAATTTGGATGTTGACTTATTTCTTGGTAGGCTCAACAATTTAGTCCCATCTATTAAGTTCACAGTTGAAAAGGAAAATGATGGAAGCCTATCTTTTCTGGATCTAAAAATTTGGAGATGCTCTAATCAGTTCAAATTTGAAGACTATCGCAAGCCTACTAATAATAACTCTAATGTGCATTTTTATTCTGACCATCATCCCTCGATTCAATCCTCTATTTTCTCTGCTATGTTTCTTAGAGCATTGGAGTTGTCAGTCCTGAATTTTTAGATTCCGAGTTATGCAATATCATGAATATTGGTACGAAATTATGTTATCTTATTTCATTTTTAGATAACTGTCTTAGGAAAGCCAAGAATAGGTATTATAATAATGTAACTGTAAAGGAATTTGAGCGTAAAAATATCCTTAGCCTACCTTACCATCTTAATTTTCAATATCTTCCGACTTCACTTAAAGCAATTGGCGTCAATGTAGTCTTTAAGTATAATAATACTGTTAAATCACGCCTAATAAAAAATAGTCCGGAAAATGTTGTTGGTTGTGTGTATTCGATTGGATGTACACATTGTCACTTAGTATATATAGGCCAAACAGGTAAAACGTTAGATATTAGGGTAAAACAGCATAAATATGCGTGTAGAAAGCTAATAATTCCAATGCTTTGTTTAACCATATGTATAGATACAGTATAATCATAGCATCAAGTGGGATAGTTCTAAAGCGCTTGTTGAAAACAGAGATATAATAGAAAGAAATATTCTAGAATGTGCATTTATTAATTTTAAAAACATTTTCAATAACAGTGCAGGAATGTATAAAATTGACAATATCTTGTTAAAATTCGTTTTGCCTCTCATTAACTCTTGTTAAGTATGTGCTAATTGCTTTGGTTTCCGCTACGTTGTATATATTTATGGGCATCTTGCCTTCTCTCTTCTTTCCCTGACGAGGTGTAGCTCTGAATACATATATATGGGTTTGCAGCATTCATTTATTTCACGTGTTTAATTGTGAAATTCATCCCATATATATATAGATATATGGGAATGAACTCAGAATGGTCCCCTGCGGTTTTTTATGATACACACAGACCGTGCATGAAACAAGGAACTCTTCTGGGATAATTAAATCCACTATAGTCCGAATAAGTAATGGTAAATGGCAAATACCATAGTTTTTCTTTTTCATGATGCTAGCCCGACGTGGGCAACGGGTCACTCGCAAAGAGGTCCCACAAATATAGCATCCCTCACCAGCTATCTGCAAAGCAGACAGGATCCAGCTTTGGGACATGGATTCAATCTGACGTGAAGGCAGCGTGTCTTTTGCTTATATTGAGGTTCTAAATGTAGCAGGGCTAGGCTGCTTTAAACCCTAGATCCATGTCCCAAAGCTGGATCCTGTCTGCTTTGCAGATAGCTGGTGAGGGAAGCTATATTTGTGGGACCTCTTTGCGAGTGACCCGTTGCCCACGTCGGGCTAGCATCATGAAAAAAAAACTATGGTATTTGCCATTTACCATTACTTATTCGGACTATAGTGGATTTAATTACCCCAGAAGAGTTCCTTGTTCCATGCACGGTCTGTGTGTATCATATATATACAGGGTGTTTGAAAACTTTCTGTACAAATTGTAATGGGGGATAGGGAACACCAAGACAAACCCTTTTCATCTATAAGTGTATGTCCGCTGACGTCACCATTCGGCGCGAGAGGGCGCCGCTGCAATTGGCTAAAAGGTGAAGTGGGCTAGACTCGCGCTTGCCGCGGGCATTCTTAAATCGGACGTAGTACGCGTAACATGGAGCGCTTCACGACTGCTGAGATGGCTGACATGCATATGGTGTATGGGGCTGCCAATGGAAACGGAAGAGCTGCTGTGAGGTTGTACCGACAGCGCTTCCCAAACAGACGTGTGCCAAACCACCAAACGTTTGCGCATTTGCATCGGCGACTGCGAGAAACTGGAACATTCCATGCAAACATGCATGACACTGGTCGGGAGAGAACGTGCGCACTCCTGACATGGAAGAAGAAATCCTACGGCGATTTGAGGACAATCCAAGCGCAAGCACGCGAGGTGTTGCACGTATCCTCGGTGTGAACCACGACCTGGTCTGGAGAGTGTTGCATGTGCATTGTGCATGTTAACACACCCTCACGTGTCAAACAGGCCTCATCTGAGAACAGCACATAAGCCGGAAAATTAGGCTGCACCGCTGTCTGCTGCAGAAACCAGATTTGCGAATTCCACACGAAGAGGGTAATCCCGAGGTTGTAATGCCTGGACTCTCTGACGATGAAACGGATGTAACTGCTGCTCGTGCAACACTCTCCAGACCAGGTCGTGGTTCACACCGAGGATACGTGCAACACCTCGCGTGCTTGCGCTTGGATTGTCCTCAAATCGCCGTAGGATTTCTTCTTCCATGTCAGGAGTGCGCACGTTTCTCTCCCGACCAGTGTCATGCATGTTTGCATGGAATGTTCGTTTCTCGCACTCACCGATGCAAATGCGCAAACGTTTGGTGGTTTGGCACACGTCTGTTTGGGAAGCGCTGTCGGTACAACCTCACAGCAGCTCTTCCGTTTCCATTGGCAGCCCCATACACCATATGCATGTCAGCCATCTCAGCAGTCGTGAAGCGCTCCATGTTACGCGTACTACGTCCGATTTAAGAATGCCCGCGGCAAGCGCGAGTCTAGCCCACTTCACCTTTTAGCCAATTGCAGCGGCGCCCTCTCGCGCCGAATGGTGACGTCAGCGGACATACACGTATAGACGAAAAGGGTTTGTCTTGGTGTTGCCTATCCCCATTACAATTTGTACAGAAAGTTTTCAAACACCCTGTATATATATTATATATATAATATATATATATATATATATGTGTGTGTGTGTGTGTGTGTGTGTGTGTGTGTTATTATATTATATATATATATATATATAGATAGAGAGAGAGAGAGAGAGAGAGAGAGAGAGAGAGAGAGAGAGAGACAAGTGTGTTGCACACAGACCATGCATGGAACAAAGAACTCTCTGGGAAAATTAAATCCACTATAGTTCGAATAAGTAATAGTAAATGACAAACACTATAGTTTTTTTCAGTTTTTTAGGATGTTAGCCCGACGTGGGAAACGAGTCACTCGCAAATAGGCCGCAAAATATAGCTTCCCTCACAGCTATCTGCCAAACAGAGAGCTGCGAGGGAAGCCTAGATCCTGCCCCTAGATCCTGTCCCAAAGTTGGATCCTATCTGCTTGACAGATAGCTGTGAGGGAAGCTATATTTTGGAGCCTCTTTGCGAGTGACCCGTTGCCCACATCGGACTAACATCATGATAAAAAACACTAGTGTGTTGGTCATTTACCATCATATATTCAGACTATTATCGTGGATTTAATTTTTCCAGAAGAGATCCTTGTTCGATGCATGATCTATATGAAAAGTAAAAGTTTTTCAGCGGAACATTCTGAATTGTAACATACATATAAAGTCTATACACACATATATATATATATATATATGATACAAACAGACTGTGCATGGAACAAGGGACTCTTCTCTTTCCTAGAAGAGTCCCTTTTCCATGCACGGTCTGTGTGTATCATAAAAAACCTTAGGGAACCACTCTGAGTTCATTCCCAAATATATATATTATATATATATATATATATATATATATATATGTGTGTGTGTGTGTGTGTGTGTGTGTGTGTGTGTGTGTGTTTGCAGTGAAACTGCATAATCCCATAGTGTCTAAATTTTGGGCCACCCTATATATATATATATATATATATATATATATATATATGACCCCTATATATATATATAACGGGTGTCCCAATAAAATGTTTATACATCATATTTACACACACACACACACACACATATATATATATATATATATATATATATATATATCAACATGCACACTTTAGATGACAGTAATATGCGCTGATGTATTAGTATATTTATAGTACTTAGTAATAGAGGTATAGTAGTATAGTAATGGTGTATTGTACTTAAATAACAGTAGTATCCCTTGTTACAGGAAATGGCGGCATTGCAGTTATCGTTTGAACAACGTAAGTGGATTCTGAAGTACTGCTGAAAGACGGAGAATGTGGCTGAGGTACAGAGACATTGGAGAAATAAGTTTGGAACATTACCACCATCACGGGTAACAATTACAAGATTACGTGATAAGTTTGAGACCGACGGAACAGTGCAAAACGTCAACAAAGGTCGATCTGGAAGACGTCGCACTTCAACTGACAATGAAAGTGTTGAGACGTGTTACAGGCCTTCACAAACTCTCCAAATAAGTCTACAAAGCAATGTTCTCGTGAGACTGGTGTTTCTAAATCCAGCGTTCATCACATTTTGCGACGTGAAAAGTGGAAACCGTACATACCTAGACTGCTTCATGCAATGAATGAAGACGATCCAGATCGTCGAAAAGAATTTTGTGAGTGGTTTTTGCACATGTGATGAAAAACAATCTTTTCCTGATTTCATTGTTTGGTCCGATGAAGCCACTTTTAAACTTAATGGTACTATCAATCGACACAACTGTGTGTACTGGGCCACCTAAAATCGAAAGGTAACGGAAGAACGAGCACTTAATCAACCAGGAGTGTCAGTGTGGTGTGGTCTGTCTTCCAGAGGACTGATATGGCCATTTTTCTTTGAGGACACTGTCACAGGTGCTGCTTACTTATCAATGCTGCAAGACAACATTGTACCTTCAATCAGAGCTCTTTTTTTGGAAGAAGAGTGTTACTTTCAACAGGATGGCGTGCCACCGCATTACCACAATGACGTTAGAAATTTTCTCAATGTTTGTTTTCCTAGAAGATGGATAGGACGTAGGGGATGTACGGAGTATCCACGACGATCTTCTGACTTAACACCCTTAGACTTTTACTTGTGGAGCACTCTGAAGAACACTGTGTATGCTGAAAAACCAAGGACACTACAGGTCTTGAGACACAAAATTGAAATAGCCTGTGCCAACATTCCACTCCGAACAATCCGAACAGTATGCCGATCTGTTGCGCGCCGTTGTCAAGAATGTATTGATGCTAGTGGCGGACATTTTGAACATTTAAAACATTAAAGTAAGCAGCACAACCATGAAGGTATTGACGCTGCTGGCTGATATTTCGAACATTTAAACATTAAAGAAGTCTATTTGCTATCTATTTACTATCGGCCTATTGTGCTTATCCATATATATATATAATACATATATATATATATATATATATATATATATATATATATATATATATATATATATATATATATATATTAATATGATGTGTAAACATTTTTTGGGGACACTCGGTATATATATATATATATATATATATATATATATATATAATTACGTCTTGTTCATTGAACGTTGTTGAATATACGTACAGATGAAAAATTAAGTGATTTTTTTCTCAGATATTAATTAGATGGATGTTTTCAGTTTTCACTCCTAGTTTAATTACCAGCATCAACCTCTCTCTCTCTCTCTCTCTCTCTCTCTCTCTCTCTCTTCTCCTCTCTCTCTCTCTCTCTCTCTCCGCTTTTAATTTCTCATGTTGTAGAGAATGATTTGTACAATTTCAGTTGTAGGACAGAAGATTTGTTAGCTAAATATCGAAGTTTGATTAAATCTTTAAAAGATAAGTCGAATAACTTCCAAATTTCTGGGGTTCTATGAAAAATTTCTGAAAGTAATAAATAGATTGTTAAGTAAAGAAATTTACTTCAGTACTAAATTCGAAGCGATGGGCGTATTTGAAGTGGTAGAATTCGTAAACTTTTTCCAAGATTTTAATTTGGCAAAGCTGTTCATTCAAGATGGCACTCCCTCAAAAGAAATAAATAATTAAATGAGGTTGATTGATAAAAAAGTGAGTCGGACTGCCGTAAAACGTAAGCAAGACAAAATAGTTCTTTCTCGTCTGGAAAATGTAATTTGCTGGCACCAAGGTAACTCAACGCGAATGCAGGAATTAATAGCAACAAAAAATAGCTAAAAAGTAGTGTTTTTTAAGTTCAACGAACTTAGTAGTATGCCTGCAAAATGTTAGAGTGTAATTGAAATGCATTGTTGATCAAATGTTGCATAAAGGGGGGAGGGGCTTTGCACCTGGGGCACCATGGGGGAAGAGGCGTTGGCACCCATGGGGGTATGCAAGCAAGGGGGAGGGTGTTTAGCCCCAAAGCTACTTGAGAGGGGGAGTGGGGTTTTACTACCCCTAAACCTAATCTAAGAAGGTAGCCTAAGAGAGAGAGAGAGAGAGGAGAGAGAAGGAGAGAGCTTTTCTCAGGCATATCTCGTCGCATACTAAAGTTCTTGACAGCCTCAGTTGGCTTAGAAGTCTTAATCAGCCAGTTGGCTTAAACTGGCTTAGAAGGCGTAACTAGCCATTTGGCGTAGTGTATACATATATATATATTTATTGACGCACACATGCATTCGTTTATATATTCCTATCATTCCCAGTTATTTCTATCGTTTAATAGCGTTATATATATATATATATATATATATATATAACGCTATTAAACGATAGAAATAACTGGGAATGATAGGAATATATAAACGAATGCATGTGTGCGTCAATAAATATATATATGTATACACTACGCCAAATGGCTAGTTACGCCTTCTAAGCCAGTTTAAGCCAACTGGCTGATTAAGACTTCTAAGCCAACTGAGGCTGTCAAGAACTTTAGTATGCGACGAGATATGCCTGAGAAAAGCTCTCTCCTTCTCTCTCCTATATATTTCGAATAAATGTATGTTAATTTATTTCCTTGTTAAATAATCCGACTAAATAAACAGAATGATATAGTTGTGTTTTATTAGTCATTAAACGATATTAATTGAAACAAGTGCTTTCCTAGGTGCATATATATATATATATATGCACCTAGGAAAGCACTTGTTTCAATTAATATCGTTTAATGACTAATAAAACACAACTATATCATTCTGTTTATTTAGTCGGATTATTTAACAAGGAAATAAATTAACATACATTTATTCGAAATATATAGGATGTAGATATACAATAAAAAAAATAAATAAATAATAATAATAATAATCTATACTATAATAAGAGAGCTGTCCGTCTGTCCGTCTGTCTGTCCGTCTGTCCGTCACACTTTCAGAAATTGTGAGAAAAAAATTCAGAAATTGTAAAAAAAATTCAGAAATTGTATTACGGGCGGCAATGTGAAGCTCAAGATTTTCATGACTGTATTCTTTTCTGTAGTTTAGCAATGGGGGAAGGGTGGGGGTGGGGGTAACCGGGGATGGGTGGGGTAATGGGGAGGGGTGGGGGTAATGGGGGGGGGGTTAGCCCCCAAGTTGTATGAATGGGGGTGAGGAGGTTTTGGGAGATACCAGATTCAGAAATGTTGACACAATTTGAAGCTCAAAATTTTCACGGCTGGGTTCTTTTTTTGTAGTTTAGCCTGTCTAACCGTCAGCGAAGCGGCGGGAACTGTACTAGTAATAATAGTAGAAGAATTCTATACAACAAAAAATACACACTTATATATATATATATATATATATATATATATATACACACACACACAATCATAAATAATAATAGTACAGTGGAAATCTATATACACGTTCAATATATGTACGCGCATCCACACGCTTATATATAAGCATCAAAAATAATAATAATAGTACAGGTGAAATCTATAAACACCTATATATAAACTTCGAAAATAATAGGGCAAAAGAATTCCAATACTTGGTTAATATATACTTCAAAATATACGCGCTTTATGTTCTACTGCGCTAAATTAAAATACTAAAGTCGCATGTGATCGAGTCTACAGTTACATCATCGTTGCTTTGTACTGTGCAATAAATACGATTTAACATTATTTCACCACTCAAAGTATGCGGGTGTCTATATTCGATGTAAATGGCTTTCAACTCGCTTAACACTATTTCTGTACCCACTTTACAATTGGGTGGCAAGTTATCACTCTTTAAACACGGATAGAATACATTCAAAAGCACGCACAAAGTGGGCATTATTTGACACATCATTATTAAATTCAAGTTTATAAACACTCCTTTCCAAACGAGGGTTTATTCTTTCCAATCCGAGCTTTTCAACCGTGAATTCTTCTTCACAACGCATATCGGCAATTGAAATAATCTTGTAAGTCGTGCCGACAGCTGCTCGTTATATAAAGAAATAGCTCTTCAGAGTGAACAGTGTAGGTGAGCTCAGCCCTATACCGCTCAAGTCCTCTGTACCAAAGTTTAAGATATTTCGAAGAGTCTATACCTTTTAGATACGCATCCAGTTCCAAACCATTCTCGCCTTGTTCAGTCCTACACTCGGTGAACCCGTCAAGCAGAGCGGTGTATGCGTATTGAAGAACTGTGTCAAAATAAAGCATATCGTCAACACGTGCGTCTAATATAGGTTTTACCTTGCCGAAACCGACGATTTCAAACATTCTGTCGAGGATGAAGCGGTTTCGCGTGGGGACAAAGACGTTATTATCAGACGCATTCTTCCACATCAACCGTATATCAATACATGGCTGGTCGCGATTTATACACATCGCGCAAATAATGGCATATGAAGGTGCATCACTAATCTACTCTCTTCTTGTGCCTGCACCTGCAGGTATTTTATAACTTTCCTCGCCCCACTTTTCAACTATCACGAAGATTTTGTTCATCTCCTCAACACTTCACTAAATAACATTCCGTTTACCAGAGTTTGTTTGTCTACAACTCGTTTCGAGTACATAATTAACAGCACGGAGTTTTACGCCTGAACAAACGCACTGACTTCGTCATGTACACGTCGTATACGGCAGTGAGGATACTGCTCAACGGAAGCTCCAAAGTTTTCTATTGTGAGGAATGTACGTCCAGTCGGGACAAGCTCTGAGATGACTATGAGCCGCAGGTGCGCGGTTTGGCTCGGTGGGATGTGTAGGGTGGCGAGTCACGTGGGGTGCGTCATACCAAGTGTTAGTGATTCGTGCACGGGGTTGTTCCAACAAGAAAGAATCATGTGAATACTTGTATCCCATTATGCCGGGCAATCAGAATTTTTCCGATACATGAAATAATACCGACTTTAACGTTTTACCAGAACCATACATCTTCGTCCATTTTCTCATCACCTTAACAGTCCGGCGCTCTATTTAAAAGAAACATGTGCCCGTATCTGTCCTTTTTGCTTAGCAAACGATACTCATCCTTAAACTGTATTAAAAACTCGCACAAGCCTTTAGCCACAACTTCACTGCGAACCTCATCATGATATATATGAATGTAATGATAAAAATATTTTAGATTGTCTATGATAACAAGATTTATATTCTCAGACGCAGGGTATGCGTACTCGGTGTGATGAAACATGACATAATACCGCTTGTCATACCATTCGTAAACAAGGCTCACTAACCATACCCGTTGCTTCTCTTCTGCACGTACAATGAAGCAGTACATTACATCGTTTGAGTCACGAAACCCCAGAATGCTTTCGCCAGAATATCCATAGAGTATTTGGACCTCCTGCTCCTCACGCTTCGCTCGGTTCAATATGGCCTTCAAAGCCTCGATGGAGGGAGGACTAGGGATTCTTTGGGTGTTCACCACATCTGTAGACTTTATCGAATACCACTTCGTGAATGTCGAGCATGCAATATCAAAGGTAGCCATTGCTTTTTCCATCTACGCAAGAATTCTTCAAAATACAAGTCTGAGATCCAGGGCTTGTTGAGGTCAACTGATCACGCAGGGCAGAGATGTTACCAGCTAGTAGCAGGAGTCACGTGACCCCTTTGATTGGGCATACAGTGGGCGGTGTTTAGTTATTTTACTGCACAAACACACACACACACACGAGGGAGAAAATGAAACGCTAATTGAAACCATTTATTTTAAATAAATAAACACATCGTCAACAAGTAATTAGTCTCTAATTCACAGCATATATTCAAATACACGTAATAAATAAACAAACATATTTTCAACAAGTAATTAGACACACACACACACACACACACACACACACACGCATATATACACACATATATATAACAAAATATTCAAGGGCCATGGTACCCAAAGGTTACGGTATCGTAGGTGCCAAGCACCTGGTAGCGTTTCCTATACGTGTTACGACACATTTTCGTTCCCCTAAGTTCCTTCAAGCCCCCCAGGTTCTGTGCTCGAAAATTGTGGGTTTCTACAGACAGTTGGGGTGGATGGTCACCCTCATATTCTAAGCTCACTAGCTCCTTCAGCAAATCAAAGTTAACAATTTGCCGGTTCGCCTGGTTAAGTGTGATGCCTTTAGCTTTCACGATATATCTCACTTCCTCCCCAACCCTCACCCACACCCCATAAGTTTTTGGACCTGTTGAAACAAAAGAATCAGCGTAGGCACTATGTCCATACTCACCCTTGATCTCATCAATAAGCTCTCCGAGGAATTCCCCAATAGGTGGCATGTAATCACCATCCCTCTCCGTGAATATCATACTATCTGTGTCTGTGTACAGAACCCTCCCCCCAAGAGAATGCAATATACCCCAGAGTTTGATGCGAGTATACGCTGTGGTGAAGCTGGCTTCAGGTATGTTTGTAATACGTGATGTATCTGTAGCAAATTCGTTCCTGTTGTACTTTATTATGTACGTATTACCCACATTCACAATCTCCATGACCTCTTTATCGGGAGCGTTGGCATAATCCCACACCTCGTTAAAACTTTCGGCTAGATGGACGTTCCCCTTGCCTGTATTCTAAGCAAATTTCCCCCAAAGACTATTTAGGCACAACTTTGCACTAAAGCGCTTGCCCGGGTTCTTTACAATTTGGGACCGGTTAAGCTGTATCCCTTGACGGTCACGGTAGCGCTGAATATACGCCGATTTTTCGGTCTCAACGTCTGCGGATACCCTGATGCTTCTACCTTATCTTTCTAAAAAGTGTTTATATATGGCGTGAAAAGGTTGGGAGCTTCTGAAACCTCCACACCTCATATATCTTCAATATTCGGTAACCGTGGCGAACTGCTAGGGACAGCTCAGGACTTGTATATACACTTCTGATCTTCCGCTGGTTGGTTGTGTGATTACATGCCCCATTGTTCTCATCTGCGCCCTTCACGCACAGCGGAAACATGAGTTTGTGGTCTATAACGACGGGTGAGGTCAGCATTCATAAGTCGCGAGGGGGGGGGGAGCACATCTACGAAAGAAAGGCTGAAATAGTTCTCGTTCAAATTAGATGAGAACGTTTCGATGGTGGGTGGGGTGGATCCCACCAGCCTTTCAGGTGCTCCTACGGGATACGGATTGTTCTTCATCACGCAGGGGTATAAAGAGCAGAAGTCGTAGTAATGAAGTTTCACGCCCTCTGCAGGTGGAAATTATAGTTTGAAGGGGTTTCCGCCCACCGAACAAGCTATCGCCGCATTTGAGAGGATCCAACACCATTGAACGTTTGATGGTGTTTATTTCTTCGCGGTACTGCCCGTCTGTTTCTATCCGTGCATCATATTCATGCTCCAACAAGACCTTGTGAGTGAACTGTGACCCTACAAGCTGATCGCGTTCCGGGTCCATGCAGGACTGTCGGCAGGAGATCTATCATGGATATCTCCTACGATTTCACACTCAGGACGTGGGCATCCATGCCACCAGCATTCGTTAATGGAGTACACAGTCTTCACACCTTCACACCAGTGGCACGGTCTTCGCTTAGACCATCAAACCAAAAAACACGACCACTGACCTTAATGGGTACTTCCCCCGTGTTGCTGGCATGGTTTATGTATACACCGGACTTTTGCTGTAGGTGTATGAACCAATAAATAGCCTTATGCCCATAACTGCGTGGGTTGTTCCTGTGAATGACGGCTAAGGTGTCTTTAGGCATGAATTTGTTCGCGAATACCGTAAAGCACAATGAGGCAATCGAGGTTGCGACTTGTAGCGGGTCGCAGTTGAAATGGTCTATGTACATCCTTCTAAAGGCCTGGAAACATACGCTAAGCACGCGCACATCATTCACGCAATAACGCTCACATTCATCCGCTATATTGTAAGGAATATCTTCATTAAAACTGTTGTAGTAGCGGTCAAAATCTTCGCGCTCACTATCACTAATGTTGGCATAGATAAAGTAGTGTTTTGGGGGTAGTAGGCCTAGGTAATTTAAAGTGTCGCTAGTGAGGAAAGTGAAAGTGTAAAGAAAATACCCTTTTGAAACTTCGGTAGCTACGCCCATCACCTTGACTAGCTTGGTAATTTAAAAGGTGTGAATAATAAAGTGTCTTCAAATGAATATTACCTCTCATTTGCATCTGTATAAGCTTGTTTCGTCTTTTCAAAGGATCACTTGTAAATATCTCCGATGACTCGTGTTCAAGCATTTCCTTATAAAGGAATTGTGTGTAAAATTTTGCGCCGTTATGGGCAAGAATATACAGTCCGCTAACTTGACAATATAGGACACAAAGAGTTTCACATGGTTGTCGTGTGCAATCGTTTGAAAAACGTTTTTTCGTTTACCACATTTGTGACACTCATCACACTCGATTTCCATGCACTCGTCGCAGATAGTATGGCTTAGAAGTAGATGTGGGGTAACCTCTTTGGTTTCAGCATCCGTATATGTTTCTATGTTGTAGTATACAGTTATACAAGGTTTAGTTTTAGGCTTACCATCTTTCATATAACATACATGCTTTATACCATCTGCCTCATGGCATGTAGAACAGTGAATTTCATCGCATTTGTGCTCGAACTTTCCCAAATTATCCATCATATGAAACATACCACATTCACAGATTCTCTTTTTCCTACAAATGCCAATTGACATTTGGAGCTCAAAGCACTTCTTATTGAAAAATGTACGTCTACACACATTACAGTCCCTCTTCTCAGCTTCAACTATACGACTTCACATTTGGAGCTTTTACACTGTTCACATACCATTTGGCAATCCTTACAATGTTTCACTATATCATCTTCAAACTAGAGACATCCCTTACACAAATCATGATGCCTTCTATATTTTCGACTTTTAGCATAGCTCGAGTAAAGAGCCCTTATATTACGGATGGGGAGACACGTTGTCCCTGTCAGCCCTAAAATAAGTAGGGGTCTTGTACGATGTCTTACACTGCTTTTAAAAACATACACAGTCCTACGACGATCATCCATTCCAAATACAACTATATGAACATTCATTTCCTCCTCCACCCTTCTTAACTCTTCAGGACCCATATTGGTCAAACTCAAGCTTGCAGTCTGGAGTCACTTTACGAGCACGCTGCACAACCGTAGGCAACCAGATATTACAAGCGATTGTATTTAGCATAGTAAACATATGGGCCAAGACTATTGCTACAAAGCCACAACTTCGCTCGGTGTTTATATGCTGTCTGTAAATAGCCTGAGAATTGAAGTTAAGAGCATAAGGTGTGACCATATGTCCCGCAACACGGAATACCCGGTCAATATCTATCATGAAATTGTCTATGTTGATGGTTGCACTACTTTGAGAGGCTTCTAATATACGGCCCAAAATATAATCTATGTCCAGTCCACAGCAGCCAAGCGTCTGTATGGTATTACTACCCAAAAATCATCTACATCCCCGACATCTGACCCGAAACCGAAAGACAGCCTTGTCCTGACTTCACGTCCTTCGCCGTTCTGAAGGGCAAACTCCCCTTACGTTCAACTACGCGCCGTAGTCTGTATTCAACACCGTTACTATACATGGTTGGTGGGTCGAACCTGACTACGTACCGGCTTCTAGTCATGGTTGGGGTGGGGGTAGCGGAGCGCACCAGCTCGAATGTTATACTACTCTCCACAGAACGCGAGGCTGTTGCGGTGGAGGGTGTGACCGGAATTGAGCAGGAATAAGAGGGTACATTTTTATTTGTGGAAGGAACTAAAGTGGAGGCTGTGCCGTAAGACGTAGAGGGCTGGGGCTCTATTACTGGGGTCTAACAACCGATGCACTCTTGGCACCCTTTATACCTGATGTGGAAGGCGAATCATCATCAACTTCATCATGCTCCCACTTTTTCCTCGAATTTTCGCGTATGGGTGCTATAGCTGGCGTTCCTAGGGGTTTGCTAGCGGGGTTGGAGCCTGAAGCCCCAACTACACAGTCAACGGAATCATCTGTAATATCGATGATGGAGACATGTTGCTGGCGCAGTACCTCATCATCATTCACGGTTCTGAGAAAGAAGAGGAAAAACAAGACTAGAATATAAAGAACATCACTTAAAAATTTATTATATTTTGTAAATGTTCCACTTAGGAGTGTGACATGTTAGATATGGAATCTGTAGAAAAATTCAGGTTCACGAGTCCGTCTACATGTATTATATCTGGTAAAATTGTGTTTATGCTTAAAATCATTAAAGACAAGGGGGAGATGTTCTTAAAATTTGTGCATAAAGTCATATGGTGCTATTCGACATACCAGTCGGTATTCAATAAATACGAAGATGCTATTTTTTTCCACCAAGGTGTATATGATGTTAATTCGTTAAGGGGAAATGAACATACGGTCTTTGTAATTGACGATCTCACGCTAGAAATGGATAAAACGTTTGCCAAGACATTTGCAGTGTTCTCCCACCATCTTAACGTAAGCGTATCCTTCATCAATCAGAATCTATTTTTCAAAAATCGATACATGCGCGATGTGTCGTTAAATACACATTATCTAGCCTTATTCGCATAACGTAGAGATGTGTCGCAAATTGGGGTATTAGCCAATCAAATGTTTCCGAATCGGAGTAAGGAGTTTTTGGAAGTTTATAAAGAAGCTACAAGTCAACGTTACGGATATTTGCTTTGTGAACTTCACCCGCGAAACACGTTTAGGGTGCTTCTAACAACGAATATATTCCAAACGAGCCTGAAACAGTGTATATTCCAGAATGACAAACAGTCTAAAGAAATACCATGAATTAATACAAATCTATTATCGACCGCCCCGGGCACTGCAGCAGCTGTTTGCTAAAAATATTGACTCCGACTTTTTAAAATGAATCTGTAAAATCTGTCTTAACGTTATAAAATGTAATGTACCAAAGAAACCCCCTCAGAAGGCTCGCCTACGCCCTTACAAGAACATAATACGCACACTAGCTCGTAAAAGTCGAACTGTAGGGAAAAAAATACGTATTACTGTACAAAGAGGGGGTTCTTTCCTCCCCATCTTATTTTCAGTTTTGAGGCCTTTACTGACTAGTTTAAAATAATGAAGAAATTAGTCGTGATTCCACACGAGGTGTATGCTTCACTACAAAGTTCAGAGTCCAGATACGGTTCTAGAGCCCATAAAACCAAGCTTAAAAGAATGGAAGGCGAATTATTAGACCTATTAAACAGTGAAAAGTCACGTGACGAGAAAAGATTCTTCTACTAAGAAGCTCTGCAGAAATTTCATCATGAGTATGAAAATTATAAGAACCCGACAGAGGTCCCCGTAGTTATTAGACACAGTGCAGACGACGCTGAGTATGGAGGCATAGGACCTGGGGTCGAGGCTAGAGACGATCAATCAAAGAATAACGGAGCGACCCCACAATATATCGAGGATTTTTTAAAAAGTAGCCTCCCACATACATTGATGAATAAAAGTTTGTCTTTATAATCTATTGAGTGAGGATCCCATTATACAGTGGACCGATACAGGTGAGGTCATTGTTGAAAGAACAAAGGTACAGGGCTCGAATATCATCACTGTGATATAATGACCTGGTGAGAAAGTGGGATAGGCCCTCACCAGCAAGATGGAAGCATATTAAAGCAAGACTACAGCAAATAAATCTCCCAAAAACATTGATTGGAAATCTGAACAGGTTAAAAGACTTGGAGCAAACCTCGCATGTGCCACAACTGAGCACGCCTTCACCCCCAGTGGTTGCATCTCTGAAGAGGCGAAAAAAGAGACAAAACAACCACGGTCAACCCTCCCCACGTGCATCTAAAATAGACAAATGGCTAACATATTAAGAAAACGTTATTATGACAGTTCTACCCCAACCTACTACGATGGCGTTGATAGACTGTACATAGGTGTTTATAATGAGGGTGTAGGGAAAAAATATGTTGAGAGGTTTTTGCGGGAGCAGGATGCTTATATACTTCATAAGCCGGTGAGAAAGAGGTTTAAAACAGCCAAGACAACAGCAACCTCGATTGATTCTATTTGCTATGTGGATTTAACAGACATGCAGAGAAGTCAGTGTATAATGATGGCTACCGCTACATCCTATTCATAACACTGGTATGCAATAATTTTGCTGTCAAGGGTTTTGTAAGTGATTCTTATAGAGTTTTTCCTGCTGATTTCGAATCTGCAATCCGTTTTTCTAAATCAGCTTAGGTTATCCGGCTATGGCCTCATAAGTAAAATAGAATTTTTCGTGATTTTGTCAAAGCCGAATTGGAACAATAACATCTATCATCACTTGTTTCACTTGTATAATATCTTTTTTTACTTTTCAGGCATATAGGTAAAATATTTCATAATGAATAGAGCGTGTAAAAATTATCCCAATAGATTCTGCTACATATGTGGGACGGTTACCATGTCAAATAACCAGTCCCAAATCACTAAATTTGTGAAGACAATGTATAGAGCATACTTTGGAATTAAGCTAGGGGACCAGGACAAAAATTTCGCCCCTCATATGTGCTGCAAGACGTGCATTGAAAATTTGAGAAGATGGAGCAAAGGCAGAGCGAAATCTTTGCCTTTTGGAATTCCCATGATTTGGAGAGAAGGAAAGGATCACGTGACAGATTGCTATTTCTGCATGACAAACCTCCAAGGTGGGCTTATAAATTTATTTTTCTTAAATATTTTGAAATCCTCGTATGAAACTTGACATAATATTCACCATAATGTAATATTCACCATATATAGCATAATATTCACCATAATGGTAATCATACATTTACATATACATATTGTTATAGAAAATACATTTACACATACATATTGTTATACAAGTTACATTTACATATACAATGATTGTATATTTTCTTTCTTTTTCATTCATATTGTCCCCGAAGGGACAATATGAATGAAAAAGAAAGAAAATATACAGACTCCATCGACCTATTTCATATCTTACAGACCGCACCCTTCCCTCACGAGCCGCCACTGTCTGAATGCTTCTTCTATTTCATATGCAAGTTTTATATCCATGTTTCTGTGTTTCTATTCAGGAGTTAACAAGAAGAATAAACACATTGTTGTATACCCTGACATTCCTTCTGCTATGAGACCTGTACCCCATGGTCCTGGAATTCCAATACCCGACCCACCTCAAACCCTGGACTTCGATGATTCTGATGATGAATCAATGACCAATGCCAATGACCAGTCCCAGTCGTATATACCTCAAAATACCGCTTCAAATGAGCCGAGGCCTCTCAACCAGGCAAACTTAATGATCTTACCAGGGATTTAGGACTTTCCAAATTAGCTGCCGAGATCTTGGGCTCACGACTTCGAGAGGACAACTTGCTGGCTCCGGGAACAACATTCTCCTGGTATAGGAAACGAGAGAAGAATTCCGCAAGTTTTTTGCAGTGCACGAAAATACCTCTTCCTTAGTGTACTGCTGCAATGTTGAGGGGCTAATCGAATCCTTGGGCCTGCCATATAACGCATCAGAATGGAGGCTATTTATAGACTCGTCTAAACGAAGTTTGAAAGCAGTACTTCTCAACATTGGGAATAGGGTTGCATCAGTCCCTGTAGCACATTCCGTACAACTTACTGAGAGCTACGATAACATGAAAATTTTACTGGATGCTCTCGTATACGACCAACATAACTGGAGGATCTGTGGAGATTTGAAGGTAATACTAATATCATAAGTAAACTATTGCTATTGACTATGTTGTTTTTAGAAAGGTTATTTGAGAGCGTATAAGAACACTTAACTTCCCCACAGAAGTGATACAGTCCAATGCATAGATTTTTTTATCTGATAGAACAAATTCTCTAAATTCTTTAAATATTTTCATTTTTTTTCAGATTGTGGCATTTGTATTGGGAATGCAAGGGGGATACACGAAATACCCATGTTTCCTCTGCAAATGGGATAGCTAGCCGAGCGGATGAGAAGCACTATGCACAGCGTGAATGGGCATCCAGAGAGAATTTTGAACGTGGGTCGCATAATGTTGTTTCAGTGCCCTTTGTACCACCAACAAAAATTTTGCTCCCACCACTTCATATTAAGCTGGGCTTGATGAAAAATTTCATCAAATCAATGAATAAGGAGGGTTCAGCATTCCTATATCTCGAGAGTAAATTTCCTCATATATCTGATGCTAAACTAAATGCTGGGGTTTTTGATGGTCCTCAAATTCGAACTTTGATCAAGGATACTCAGTTCGAAAACGCAATGACTCCAACTGAGAAGAATGCCTGGCAGGCATTCAAATCAGTTGTCACTGATTTTCTTGGCAAGCGTAGAAGTCCAGAATACGAGTCCGTTGTCGAAAACTTGATGGAAGCTTTCAAAGCTCATGGGTCGCGCGCATGTCCATAAAAATGCACTTTTTGTGGTCCCACTTGGACTATTTCCTGAAAATTGCGGGGATTATAGTGAGGAACAGGGTGAACGATTTCACCAAGATATCAAAATAATGGAAGAGAGGTACCAGGGAAACTGGGATATCAATATGCTGGCGGACTATTGCTGGTGTTTGAAGCGAGACGTGCCCGAAGAAAAACACAGACGGAAAGCCAAAAAAACTTCCTTCCTTCCTCAATAAACTTTTTTCCATATTCATTGTATGAATAAAAGTATTTATTCACACAATGTTTTCATTTTTCACGAGTGTTCTTATAATATTACTCGTATCTACAGTGTTTAAGCTAAAAAAATCAATAAATTTGGGGATAAAATTGGACTTATAATAAATGGCCAATAGAGAAAAAACCTGACCTGATTGAGGAAAACCAATGTCATTTTCGAATTCAGCATGGTCGAATTATATAACATGAGTTGAAAAAACCCTCATAGCAGACAAAAAAATTTCATATGCATACCAGTGTAATAGATGTATTTTCTAGATATTTGTGGTTAATTCCCCTGAAAAATAAATCGCCTGAAACAGTTCCCAAAGCCACCAAAAAGCTGATGTTGAAAGAAAACAGGATTCCTGGCTATTTTTGTACGGACATGGGGAAAGAATTTATAGGCCGAGCTTTCCAGAACATGTTGACCGAGTTTCATGTCAGTTACTACACTAGCAATTCTATACATAAGGCATCTTTAGCTGAAAGAGTTCAACGTACCATAAACGAACGCATGCATCGCTATTTCACACATAAAAACACATAAAGATATATAGACATTCTGGAGTCGCTAGCCTCATCCTACAAATGTTTACATCACTGTGCGATTGGTATAACACCGAACGAAATTTTAGAAAGAGGTACGCACACAGAGCGTGAGGTGAGAAGAGATATTCGTAGAGTGCCATCACAGTCTGCGCGCTTCAAAATCAATGATTATGTAAGGCTGTCGCGTTCTGGTAATAAATTCGCGAATGGATTTGAGCAAGGTTGGACACGTGAAATTTTTAAAGATAAGATCATGAGACCTAAAGACGGAGTAATGTTGTATTACGTTGAAGATTTGAATGGGAAAAAAATTGCAGGAAGCTTTTACGGCGAGGAGCTGCAGAAAGTGACATTTAATTTAGAAAAAATGTTTTTAAAATTGAAAATATTTTAGGCAGCAAAGGTTCAGGAAAGAGGAAAATGTTCCTGGTTAAATGGCTAGGGTACCCAGAAAGCTTCAACACCTATATAAAAGCTGATACAATAATGAAGCTTAAATAGTATACAACATGGCGCCTGACCATTTCTACGTCACACGCCCGTCCTCTTCTTCTCTGTCTGTACATCCCTGAAACACCCTCGCAACTTTGTAACAGAACTCTACGGGCCCATCAAATTGGTCGTGAATCATATAAGGTAGGAATATACGAAATTCTACCAAGTTTTTAAGTATTGATAAACAAGAATCCGTTTTTCCGGTTCTTAGAAACCGTGATGAGTGTGAAAATGCCGGTGTAACTCGGGACGAAACCATGCGTGACGGCCGGAGTAAGGAGACACAGTACTACCTACTGTAGTAAAACTAGGCCCGGGTCATTAAGGTGCAGCCGAAGATGTTGTGAGAGACTTAAATGGTAGTTTTAAAAGATCAAATCTTAACGATGGTTTAGTATACGAAATCGTAAACAAAGATACCTGGCACATACTCTGACTCTAAAATCAGAGGCGAACAGAAATATTAAAGAGAAAGGGATGTTCAAAATTGTAACCGAGGGCCGATATGGAGCAGCCCTCCAAAGAAATACCTTTCTCGAGACACAACAGGAATTGTCCAGCCTAATGTATCAGCTGAAATTGGAGAAATTGAACGATGGCTACCCACCCTCAGACATGTGCTATATTTACAGCAATAACGTGGAACATCAGTTTGTTGGGGATACCCAGGCGCGCCTGCTACGTATCGCTCACATTCTCAATCATAGAGGAAGGAGCTTAAGCATTACATATGACAAGCCTCATTATGTCATTGTCGCAACTAATCTACTAGCCAATATCTCAATATATACAAGGACGATTAAGGGGGAAAGTTTTCCATTCGGTGATGGGAGCTCAACAGTGAAGCTGCACTTTCGTTGCACTGTGATATAAGGAACCGTTTGCCTTTCACAGTCTAACGAGGGGTGAGATACCAGCGGTAGTGGGATTTTATCCATTTTTTCAACCATACTGCGTACGGCTGTCCCCTTGCTAAAGAGGGGTGCCAGATATCTTGGCAGGAAAGCGTTACAAACAGGTCTTACCACGGTAGAAGACATAATGGCGGGGGCTATGCCTAAAGAAGCGCTAAAAAAGCACTTAAAGCGTACACGGGATGAAATCATCAATGATGCAAAGAGAAAAATGCGTGGTGGTGGGAAGAAGAAGAGGGCTGTCCGGAAGAATAAGAAGGGGGGTACCAGCACGTGGCGTTAAACGTAAAATGACATAAAAAAGAAGTGTTCTAAGCGACCGAAACCTATGATTGATCATTTTTTTAACCGATATAAGCTAAGGACATTGTTCTCATGAATCATAGGTTGTTTACTTCTTGTCGCGAGAGGTTCACTATTTTTGGCTCGCCATGGCACGTTTCATCCATCCGTGTAGTTCACAATGTTGTAAAGCGTAGCTATCCTTCTTTCACATGCTCCCAACTCAAATTTCTATTAAGCACAGTGACTTTATTACAATTAATCCGTTAAACACCTTTATCGCCCCGAGTGCTTCTTATAGAATTCGTGATCCCTAGCTCAGGCCCTTACTTTCTTGATCCAAGCAGTGCGCCAGATGTACGCTAAAATACGAAGAGCACATTCAAATGGAACGGATTGCGAAGACAAATACGTTGTATTCCCAGAAACCAACTTTCTACACTCCATATTCAGTCAGTATGACTGCAGTAATGTCTAATTAAAAATTAGAATGTTTTGGTTATAAGAAATTAATAAAGAAGATAATAATATTTAATAAATGTAATTACGATAAATAATGGTTTGTTTATAAAAATATATAGAAATACGAATTGCCAACGCCTGAACACAGGCTAGAGGCTAGGTAAGAATGCCCGGCAGTCATCGGATGGCCTTGACTTATTAAGGTGTTTTTTTGGTGTTAAGATGTTGTTGTGAATTGAGAATAGTATTTCATATATCTCTCCGATTAAAAATGTTAACGTTAATTTCCCCCTCGCATTACCCCTTTTATCTAAAGCGTTTCGGCATAAATAAAAGTTAGTAAATTGTTAATAAGCTTATAATTAACCCCCCCTGTCCCCCTTGCATTGTTTGAATGATAACGGTTTTCCACTCGGTCACGTCTACCAGCATTTATAAAGTACGCCGAAAGCGAGTGAAACGAGTGTAAAGAGAACGAAGAAGGATAAAGATAAAATTAAATAGAAAGTAAAGTACATAATGAATAATAATGAAGAAATGGGCCCTTCAAGGAATTAATTACTACATTTTGGTGGCAAACGGTGGCCCTAATTACGTTTACTTACGGGGCTTCCCACGTGCCTTATAGTTCGGTCAAAATTGTTGCTACCCGTACTATAGCATTAATAAATATTCTGTTTCGATAATTTAAATGGTAAAATGCATTGTGTACCCCATTTGCAAGCAAATTTCGATTTCCATTCCTTAACAATTCATTGGAACTGTAATTCAAAATGGTGCCTCACTTTCGAAATCCTCGTAGCGTCCTCGTAATTTTGGCGGTAAATTTTTTTTTCTCTTCTCGTTGGCGTCTAGATTTCCAAACCGCTCTGACTCAAAATTTCTCTTAGTCGTCTTGTCGAGACAGTTGTAATGTGGAGTCAAAAATGAGAGTCAAAATTCGAGTCGTTTTTTTTTTCGCGTTGATTGCTTCCTCAGTCCGTTTTTCCGTTTTCTTTAGATTTCGTTTCGTTCTGTCGGAGAGAGAAATTTCAAAATTGATAATTGCTGTCCTGTGACTCATTTTTTTTCTTTCCTTTCCACTTTTACTAATGTCTAAAAGCCTGCCTATTTTGTGTTTAAAGTTTTTTTGTGTTTACTTTTTCTGAATTAGTAATAATTGTGATGATAATAATAATAATGAGTAAATAAATTTTACACTTACTTATATGAATTAAACTATTTTATTTGTTTAAATAGATTGTGACGAATTTTT
This sequence comes from Bathynomus jamesi, assembly GCA_023014485.1. Classification (NCBI taxonomy): domain Eukaryota; kingdom Metazoa; phylum Arthropoda; class Malacostraca; order Isopoda; family Cirolanidae; genus Bathynomus; species Bathynomus jamesi. The sequence goes on along the minus strand of JAJOZX010001096.1, from coordinate 677,768 downwards.
ATACGGTAAGGTTTAAAATGTTTGAGCGTATAGGTGACGCAATTCTAGGTGTACTATGTATACAGTAGCGAATTGTAAAAGAATGAACATGTACCTAACAAAATTACCCAGATTATAGTAGGCAGTTTTTATGATTATTCTTTGACTGGATGTGTCGCCTGTAAATCCTTTAGACAAACGAACATCAGATGTGTATAATTTTAAGGATCGCTTTGTAGTTTTCGCTTTATAGTTTAAGTTAATTTTAAAGTGAACGTCGAAAAATAATCGTTGAAGACACTAATTTATACTGGGTCAAATTCGGACTGTTTAAGTTTATTATGCTTGCCGTATATAAATTGTGTGAGACTTCAAAATAAGCAAAATTTGTTATAATAAAATAAAAATTTGTTTAATTGAAATAGAAAAATTGTTTTCGTAAATTCCTTTGATAAATTAATTTCTATTTTCTTTACTTTATATATATATATATATATATATATATATATATATATATATATATATATTCATCAATTTTTATAGGTGGGCTGATTATTGTTGTCATTTTTTTTCCTTCTTTTATTTTCAAGACAAATTCCGAGTGATATTTTGTAAACTTAGGCTGTTTAAATTTTTTTTTATTATGAAATTGAATTTTATGGTGTTAGGGAGTTTTTTTTGTTTAAAGTTTTATTTTGGTATTAAAAATTAATTTTTTTTTACGTTCGCGCGTTTGCATAGAGAATATTACAAAATTAGGTCCGGATGTAAATGCAGTTTGTTCGGTTAGGAATATTTTTATAGAGGCTCACTTGCAAACAAAGCGAACAGGCTTCATTATGCAGTGATTTGTTTTAATTTTTGTTTTGGTTACATAGTAGGTTGCGTGTATTTTTGGGTTCATAATATCTGTTCTTATTTAGAATAACGATGAAAATTTGTAGTTTCACTTGGAAACGATAAATTACTGGAATTTTTGTGATTTACAAACCATACTGGGTTTTGCGTTGGAGAGAGTTGTCTCTGATGTAATTTGTGAATTACCAGTTTTTCTCCTATGAAATTTAGCGTTTCAAGTTGGAATTAATGTATTAAAGTAACTTTTCGGTATTAATATTTCAAATTTTTATATTTAATAATTCTGTTTTGGAAAATTGTTATTTTTTAAACTTAATTTGGGGTTACTCTTGCAACTGGAACATTGGCTCGAGTGTTCACCAGGGAATGGAACCTTTTAGATGGCCAGTAACGTTTTTGTGATATCTATGTGTGCTTCCACCAAAGTGTAAGAGGGTTCGTGATTTTCAGAGAATTGATGACATGAAGTTTCTGGGTTTAATTTTTGTTTTGTATTTAAATGTATCGATGAATCAAGTAATCCCATAAGTAATGTCGTTTTCTAGATCGGAATTTGAAGGACAAAAAAAACTCAACTGAAACTTTTTAATCTAGTATATGTTTTCCATCGGAATCAGTGACACTCTGCCAACGTCCTACAAGCTTTTCAATGCCATGTTTATAAAATTCAGGCGGTTTTGAGACAAAAAACGTACAAAGACTGGTGTACAGATCATCTAAAGTAGTATACTGTTTCTCGTCAAGATAGTTTTGCAGACTCCTGAAGAGATGATAATCTGAAGGCGCAAGGTCTGGAGAATATGGAGGATGTGGAAGTTTTTCCCACCCAAGCTCCTCAATTTTTGCAGAAGTGATCCGAGCGGTATGAGGAAGCGTGACCCGACAATTCAGCGCAGGACAATTCAGCGCCGACAATTCAGCGCCGACAATTCAGCGCAAGACAATTCAGCGCAAAGACAATTCAGCGCAAGACAATTCAGCGCAAGACAATTCAGCGCGAAAATACCAACAAAGAAGAAGAAAGAACAAATCCAGAGGGAAGAGAGGCTTGCAACTGTTAGGTTAGGTTAGGTTAGGTTTCTAGTTTTTGAAATAAAATCTTAATTTTAACAATTCTAACAAATTTTGTTTTTTTAAATAAAATTTTAATAATTATACTCCTTTGAATTTTATCTCCGATTTGTCACTCCTTCGTTATGTCACTCCTTCGTTACGGTATTTATGTCACTCCTTTGTTATGTCACTCCTTTGAAATGTCACTCCTTCGATACAGACCCAATTTAGCATATATATAAATATACAAATTTTTCTCTTTTTTATTTATTGCGATTTATTTTTATTATTTTTAACTAAACTTTTAACTGTACTGACTTGCGCTGAATTGTCGGCGCTGAATTGTCGGCGCTGAATTGTCCTGCGCTGAATTGTCGGCGCTGAATTGTCCTGCGCTGAATTGTCGGTGCTCCATGAGGAAGTGCGTTGTCGTGGTGGAACACGATTCCTTTCCGATTAACCAAAGAAGGTCTCTTTTCTTTCTTGAGCGGTGATTGTTTGGGTGTGTGGTAAGGTTTCAAAGTGTATTACACCACCTTTATCCCACCAATAACTAAGCAACACCTTAAGAGGATGAAGATTTGGTTTTGGCTGTGGTGTCGCTGGTTCTCCAGCGCAAACCCACTGTCGACGGCGCTTATCATTCTGGTACAGTATCCACTTTTCATCACCAGTCACTAAACGGTGCAAAAACGGATCTTGGAGTTCACGGGAATGAAGAGCTGTGCTAATGTTTACTCGCACCCTCAGATTGTCGACCGACAATTCATGTGGCACCCATTTTCCTAACTTAGGCACTTTCCCGAGTTGTTGCAAATGTCGATGGATGGTGGACGGGAATGAATTGAGTTTCTGTGCCAATTCTTCGACAGTTGTTGAACAGTGTTCTTCAAGTGCGGCTAAAAGCAGGTCATCATCAAACTCAGCAGGGCGTCCAGAGCGTGCTGCATCTGTCAAACAGCAGTCACCATTCCTAAACTTTTGAAACCACCTTTGACATTTCCTCACATGCAGAATATCGTTGCCATAAACGTCCTGAATGTTTCGCGCTGCTTCAGTAGCACTATTCCCCCTTTTGAACTCGTAAATCATTATATGCCTGATATGCTCTTCTGATACCGCAAAACACACGTCTTCACTGGTCAAGGTCTGTAAAGTATGTAGCGAAACACGATAGATCTCATCTTAGATATAACCTTCGGAAAATTTATGCTTAAACCGAGTAGGACTAGTTTAAACTTAATTTATCGTAAAAAACGACATTACTTATGGGATGACCTGATAATTTCTGAAGGTAGTTTGAATAATAATATTTCTTAAATTATAATAACGGTTGCTATGTATGGGCGCTTTTATATTTCTACTGTACAGTTTTGTTTCGTTGCGTTTGATGATTTTTTTTATCTTCTCTGATGTAACTGCCATAAGTGATCTTATTGGTAGCTAGGCGTGATTAAATTTTTGCGAAATTTTGAGATTTGTCTTTTTTTTTCCGTGAATTTGGCCAGAGCAAATTATAGTTATTGTTTCGAAGTGAAATGTCGAGAAAATTCGGTAAATTAAATATGACGTGATAATCAGTAGCAGTAGATAAATTTTTTGTCAAAATTTCAAGAGACTCGATTTGGAGGCAGCTAAGTTGGATCCAAATTCCATCCATTGAGTTTAGTTGACCCGATAGGTAACACTAGGCAACAAAGATTTTGTTACAGAAGACCAAATAGGTGCTCCTAGCTAAGTTCGGTATGCTGATTTCAAATCTATAATTAGATTTTTTCTATCATGTCTAGATTTTGTGTAAAATGCAAATCACTTTTAGTAAAAGTTTCTACCACGTCCAGATTTTGGTTTTAATCGGCTTAATGCCAGTAATATGAAACTTGCTTTTCAAGGTTAAAGCAATTTTTTTTGCCAACTATATACAAATTCGAACAATTTTGATAAATAAAATTTATCCCGAGTTGGCAACACTGAGTCAAGAGCATAGTAACGGGCAACGGCCCAACGGTCAGTCGCTACGTGACAGTCAAGCAGAACGGTTGTTGAAGCTCTGCTGATGAGCAAGTGACAGGTTGTGGTGACTTGTGTGTTTTTATAGCATTTGTTTTGTACTACGGTGTGTATTTCTTTTTATTTTGCACATCGTAATAATTACTTTCTACGTTTTTTCAGATATTGTATGGTAATTCAAAATGGCATCAAATAGACGTGCTTGTGTAAATCACCCAGACAACTTCTGCTTTGTCTGTGGACAATATACACCTAAGCCACAACGTAGAAACATAACAACAAAGATTAAACTTGCCTACAAGTGTTATTTTGACTGTAAGTTAGGAGACCAACAGAGGGACTGGGCACCACATATTTGCTGTGCACAGTGCAATGCAATGTTAATAGCTTGGATGAATGGTAAAAGAAAAGCTATGCCGTTCTCAGTCCCCATGGTTTGGCGTGAGCCGAAAAATCACTTCAATGATTGTTATTTTTGTTTGACAAAGATTGCTGGTTTCACAAAGAAAAACAAATCAAAGATCACGTACCCAAACTGCGAATCAGCAATGAAACCAGTACCACATGATGAAACAAATCCACCACCAGTTCCACCAGCAACGATAACAGACAGCAGTTCATCTGAAGATTCTGCTAGTGATATAGAAACAGGGAAAGATGGCATATATGTTCCAGATGCAAATATTTCCCCACATTTGTTAAGTCAAGCGGAGTTAAATGACTTAGTGCGCGATTTGGAATTACCAAAAGAAAAGGCAGAGTTGCTTGGTTCAAGACTTCAAGAATTTAATCTTCTCCAACCAAACACCAAAGTTTCCCATTTCCGCCATCGCCATTTGCAGTTTTCATCATTTTACTTACAGGAAGAAAACGTTTGTTTCTGCCACGATATCAGTGGTCTGATGCAAGGGATTGCTGTCGCTATGATCCAAAAGAATGGAGACTGTTCATTGACTCTAGTAAAGCTAGCCTTAAAGCTGTATTACTGCACAACGGCAATGAAAAACCTTCAATACCTGTAGCACATGCCACTGGCCTTAATGAGACTTATGAATCGATGAAACTGCTGCTAAGACTCATCAAATATAAGGACCACACATGGAATATTTGTGGCGACCTTAAAGTTGTATCATTACTTCTTGGGTTACAGTTGGGCTACACAAAGCATATGTGCTTTTTGTGTCTATGGAACAGCAGAGATGACAAGAACCACTACAAAAAACATGATTGGCCATCTAGAACTGAACATGTTGTTGGTAAATACAATGTGAAACACCCAGCACTTATTGACCCTCAGAAAGTACATCTTCCACCACTTCACATTAAGCTTGGCCTTATGAAAAATTTCGTGAAGGGTATGGATCATTAAGGTAGTGGTTTCCAATATTTAAAGGATAAATTCAAAGGAATATTGACAGATGCTAAGCTAGAAGCTGGAGTTTTCACTGGACCACAGATCCGCAGTGTCATCCACGACTCATCGTTTCCATCTAACCTAAATGAGAATGAACTAGGAGCATGGACATCTTTCGTTGAAGTTGTCAAAAATTTTCTTGGAAACCACAAAGCTGAAAACCACCCTAAACTCGTAGAAAACATGCTTAAATCTTATGAAATAATGGGATGCAGAATGTCTTTGAAAATTCATTTTTTACATTCTCATCTTGACTTCTTCCCGGCCAACCTTGGGGCTGTAAGTGACGAGCATGGTGAGCGCTTCCACCAACAGATCTCAGTTATGAAAAACAGATACCAAGGTAATTTCAACCCAAATATGATGGGAGATTATTGTTGGTTCCTGCAGAAGGAGAGCTCGTCATCCTACAAGCGACAAAGGAAGAGGACACACCAAAGTTTCACTTAAGAACAGGAATTTGCCTTTCAGTAGTAACAACAAAATACTAACGCGCTTTGGGTGGATGGTTGGGCGCAGGGGTGGTAACTCCGCCAGCGGAATTCCGCTGTCTGTCTTAAGCCAGAATAAAGGAGGAAAGACATCCCTGTTCACTAATTATTTAAGTATGCTTAACATAAAACGTGGCACGGAAAAGTAGCTTAGACGGCTTTCGTAATAGAAGCGGGTGAGAAAAAAATGAAAAATAGGGGTTTTCGGTTACACAAAATCTGGACGTGATAGAGAAATTTTGATATCAGATCTGAAATCAGCATCAGCGCTTTAGTAGGAATCAGTAGTTCACGTGTCTGTAACAAAAAAAAGTTGAAATTTGTTGCCTAGTGTAATCGATCACCGATGAGAGAGAGAGAGAAGAGATGAGAAGAGAGTGAGAGAAGAGAAACCGAATGCGCAGGGACTTGGCGCAGAACAGTTTCGGAAGAGAAGAGAAGAGAGAAGAGAAACCGAATGTGCAGGGACTTGGAACAGGACAGTTTCAGTCGAAGATGGTCTACTGGTATTTTTCGGGCAGTAGCTGGTCACGCTGCTCGATGCTTCGCTAAATATGTGTTTTAGCACTCGGTAGGCAAACCACGAGAGTTTGAACGGGTGTCTAAGGCTTTACTTTCCATACAGATATACAGTAGGTTCGTTGCGAAACTGCCTACTGCGAATTGATCGTTTGATTTTTGCCAGTAAGAGAGTCTTTCAGCTGGACGTAGAAAGAGCAGCGTTCACCGACAAAAGTTGAGATGAGACAGGCGAGTTTCTTCGCCCACTTCTAGAATTGCAAATTCCGTCCAATTCCGGTGCGTGGTTCCACTTTCAGTATATTTCCCCCCTGATCTTCTTAGAATTGGACGTCTCTCTTGTTTTTTCTCGCCAATTGGAGAGGAAGCGGAACCAACCTCAAGCGTGCTGACCCGTTGCATGGTGATGCAATCCCTTGCATTCTAGCGAAGTGAGCAGGAGCTGCGATTGAAAATTGAAGAAGTCCGTTGTCAGCGTGCGGATTGTGATCTAAACAACATCCAGCTATTATTGTACTGATTGTTAAGTAATGAAATTATAAGTGAAAGGGTGTGATTATTGCCCATACTTGTTGTGTATTTCGTGAAATAGTACGTGCTCTCTGGTCAGTATTTTATATAAACGTTTTCTTGTTTTTTCTATGTTGCCCTGATAGTAACTATATAACTATATAAATATTTGTTTCGAATGTAAAGCGATTTTTAATGAGGAATCGCTGGAATAGATTGTGAACTTGAAATTTGTGTAACCAGTGTTAAGAAAATTATCCGTTATTTTTCACGTTACCGATTTGTTACAGATTGTAAAATTGATTATTAGTGTGAAATGCTATTTTTATGCAAATGTTGTGGAAATTATAGTTTTGTTTCTTTTCGATTTTATAAAATTATACAAAATATCTGATGTGTGGAATTTGTCATTCTTATGATTTCTTCTCTCTTCAACTTTGAACTTGTTAAAAAAAAAACCTGCAAAATAAATGACTGTTGAATAAATAAATAAATTTGTTAAACGATATTAATAAGTTTTCCTAGTGAAAAACTTATTTTCAAGGGGGTGATGCGAGTGTAGTAATGTCTAATTAAAAATTAGAATGTTTTGGTTATAAGAAATTAATAAAGAAGATAATACTATTTAATAAATGTAATTACGATAAATAATGTTTTGTTTATAAAAAAAATATATAGAAATACAAGTTAGCAAAGCCTGAACACAGGCTAGAGGCTAGATAGGAATGCCCGGCAGTAGCGTGTAGCGTCATTAGGCAAAGTGTAACGGATCAAGAGGCACGTTTCAGATTTTGTACAATTGGCCTCCCTAAATTCAAAAATGAAAACAAAATTTTTTTGTGACAAGTGCAACACCTCCTTTTTCGCATGTGAAAATCGTGAAAATTGCTAGTTACCCTTAACTTTTGGACACTTGCTTTCCTAGGGTTTGAGCTATCATTTGACCCCTTACAATGTACTGCTTTTCAGGAAAAATAGAAAAATTTATTTTTGGAATAAACATATACACTGTAGATAGGTAGGTAGATAGACTAGATAGTTTTATTTAGTAAATGATACATTAAAATCCTGTTTAGTTTTGAATGACAGCATAAAGTCACGGGATTTAAGTACTGCTCTAATGTAACCATCTCTTGAATCCTTTCCATACACTGCCCCAGACGCTTCAGTTACCATCCTAACACAGCGTTCTACACCTTGGGAGTGACATGGTATCCGGTCAACAAGGGGCTCTTCAGTGATCTTATCGAGTTGTTCGACAGAGAACTGCTTGGTGAGTGGTGGTTCCATTGTGCACTCCTCCACTGGTGGAAGTAAATCTTTCAAATTCTGAGCACTTTGTTTGATCTTTGGTGGCCGAAATTCTCTGACTTGCTGTTGAGCAGGTTTGGGATCTCGTCGAATGGTCTTGATTACATCGATGGCCAATTTCCGGTTTGCTTGATCTGCATCTGCAAGCATTGCCAGTAGAACATTTTCAGGGTGAACCCAATATGCATTTCTTTGGATCACAGGCCATGTGACAGTCTTGCTAGCTGGTGGCAGTAATCGTAGCAGCTTGATTGCTCCAGGAAATGTTTTGGGCCATCTATGCACCTTGGATGGCACTTGATGCTAAACCACGTGAGTCCATAGTGGCACACGACAAACTGTGTGAGTGAATACAGTTCATCACTTGGCTACGCCATCGCTACATATAGCCGACAAATTCTGCTGGCAGTTGTAACCCATCTTGCATGGGAGATTGGTCCAGGCTTCTCTCGTAGAAGATCTTCATTAATGACACCAGTCCTTATCGCCTTCATCATTCTGTAGAGGTAGGCTTGGTCACGACTCAATTCAGTAAGGTCAACATCCGGGAGAGTGTGTCCATCAGCAATACATTGAATTCCTCTAGAGGAAAGTGGCAAACTTTCACATGTGGCCAAAGCTTTGCCAATTGGTCCTTTCCATTGAGTTGCAGATTCTGTTGGGCCGATGAGTTCCTTGCACAAGTGGCGCAGTGGGAGTTCATTTAAATGCAAACTACAGATGAACCAGTGCAAAGGGCGACCCAGGCGGCACTCTAGCAGGTGTATTGCTCCACTTCTGTGCCCTGTGTTTGTGGCTGTGCTGTCGGCTCCCACTGCAATTATCTTGTCTGCAATACCCATTTCTTCAATCGCATTTTGAAGTCCATCCGCAATGACAGTGCCAGTTCCTCGTTTCCGTGTCAGATGGCTTAGATAGAAGGTTCCAGGCTCTCCGACCAGCACATAGTGGTCCTCAACTTTCTTTGTGCTGTACCATTTGTTCCCCTTTTTCTCTTTGACAAATGTCATGTCTTTCCGCCCATCAAAAAATAAAGCAGTGACTTCCACATCGTGGTAAGTTACTGCTTCCTTCAGATCCCTCCGTACCTTCTGCCGTGCTCTCCATACTTTGTGGTGGTCAATTACGTTTATCTGATCATCAGAACTAATGATGCTATAGTCAACCAATGTTGCAGTGCTGATAGCTGCAGCAGCCCTGTTCGATACACCATACCGGTCAGCTTCCAAAGCAACAGTGAGAATCGGTGTGATGTTCCTGTCCGCCTGGCTGGGCACTATCACCCATCCACTCATCACCAACACTTTTACCACTGGAGTCTGCTTCTGCTTGAGCTGATTCGACCACATCTGCAGAGGATGCTACCTCTTGCCGTTCCGTTTTTCTTCTATTCTCTTCTTCGTCTTTTTTGCATCCGATCCTCTCTTGACTTCCTTCTCTCCATCATCTGAGTTACATTCGTATCCACCCGACTGATCTGCATGATCCGCGTGGTTCTCTGGTCGATCAGAAAGGCATGCTCTCGTCGTGGAACTTTCATTTCTTTTTCACAGTGGCATGCAGACAGATCATCGCATTGGCAGACAGCTATGTCAAACAATTGATTCAGGCTTTTCTCGAACTTCTTGGTTTTTGTGGCCTGCTTGCCTTGCTTCGATGCTTGTGAGCCTTTTTCCATCAATCGGAGTAGCTTCGTCTTTACATTGGCTGTGATGGAATGTTAGCATGATTCCAAAGGTCAATGAGTGTTTGGCATACCTCCGGAAGAATCTCCCTGTTGCTGGTGTACTTGTTCTCCTTCAAGAAGAGGAAATGCCTCACAACTTGTATACGGGTTGGAAGTTCAGTCAGAGGAAGCTCTGATAGTGGAGAACCAAAGACAATGTGGCTGGCAGATCCCCATGTTCTTTGCGTGCTCATTGTACCAGCAAAACTCAACAAGTATCACACAGGAACACTGAAACAAAAACACAAACGTATAAATAAAAAATATATATGATTATGAGTATATATATATAAGGCTTGGTTTATTGGTAAACAATAAGTTTACCAATATATATATGAAAATATACTGCACACACATATGTATTATGTATATAAATATCCATAGGTATATATATACCCTAAGACATATAACAAACTTATAAACAATGTAAAACACAACAAAACAAAGAAATGTGTATATGTATATATCAAAACGCACCTTTCGTTAGTACCTTGGGGTTTTTGAACACCCCATCCACAGAAAAAACACTTGCTTCTCTCAAGCGAGCTAGCGTAGAACTAAGAAATTCCAGGGGATGACTCACTGAGAATAATTAGAAAGCTGCCAGAAGTACCATGTCAGTCAGTGTTGCCAACTGTAATTAACAAGAATTTTGTATTGTTTACATGTGAAAAAGGAGGTGTTCTGCTTGTTGCAGAAACTTTTTGATTTCTTTTCTGAAATCAGCAAGGTTGATTGTACAAAACCTGAAATGTGCCTCCAGATCGCTTATGACGCTACCCGCTACCCGGCAGTCATCGGATGGCCTTGAGCTTATTAAGGTGTTTTTTTGGTGTTAAGATGTGAATTGAGAATAGTATTTCATATCTCTCTCCGATTAAAAATGTTAACGTTAATTTCCCCCTCGCATTACCGTTTATCTAAAGCGTTTCGGCATAAATAAAAGTTAGTAAATTGTTAATAAGCTTATAATTAACTCCCCGGTCTCCCTTGCATTGTTTGAATGATAACGGTTTTCCACTCGGTCACGTCTACCCGCATTCATAAATACACTGAAAGCGAGTGAAACGAGTGTAAAGAGAACGAAGAAGGATAAAGAGAAAATGAAAAGAAAGTAAAGTAAATAATGAAATATAAACGAAGGAATGGGCCCTTAAAAAAATTAACTACTACAGTGACGTGTATATAAATCAGGTTAACATCTCAGCAGGAACTGGTTACTATCACCTACGAGCCTATCTGGAAAGTCCTCAACTTTTCAAGAGAAGCGAAGGACACCGTTTTAACTGCCGAAGTCTATTACCAAGCTAAAGATGAAAACAGTATAAAGGACAAGTTTAAAAATTCTACGAAGAAGCACTAAAGCATCCCCAAAGAAGCAAACTACCACCACCATGTTTAACCGTAGGAAGGATATTTTCCTCGAATGTAGTATTTCATTTCCGCCGAATACCCCATTGCTCGTTGTTTCCGAGTAATTCAATTTTGGTTTCGTCAGTTCAGAGAACTTTCTTCCAAAATGCAAATCCATCATTTTCATGATCCTTGGCGTATTTTAAAAGAGGTTCTTTGTGTGCTTTTCATAGCAAAGGCTTTCTTCGTGCAACTCTTCCATGTAGATCATTATTTGTCTTTGTACGACGTACAGCAGAGGGATGGACATCGATCTTAGACAGTCTTAATGTTTGGCAAATATCACCTGCAGTCACTCGTAGATTCGCAGCAGCCATTCTTTCAATCCCTCTAGCTGTACATTCTGAAATCTTTTAAAGGTCGTCCACACCTTGGTAGAATTTTGATTGTTCCAAGGCCTTTCCATTTCTTTATAACTGCAGCAACCCTCGTAAATAGAATTCGAAGTCCTTCTCCTATCTTCCTATACCTCTTTCCAGATTCGTGAACAGCCGTAACAGGTTTCTTAAGATCTGTAGACAGCTCTTTACCATGACGACCCATTGCTTACTAATGGCTTGCAGTCATCCGTCTTCCACGGAGATTCACAAAGAAAATTCTTGAATTATTAAATAATTTTGTAAATAAATGTACAAAAACTTTTAACTTTTTTATTTTCCTCAAATTCTTTGATGTTTTACATTATATGTTTGAGTTAAACTAATTTTTTTTATTTGTTAAATTTTTCCAAACGAACAGTAAACTTTTCATAACTATGGTATGCATGGTACTAAAGATAAGGACGAATATAACTGAAATATTTCTCTCTACGAATACTTATGAGTGACACTGTAACTGTTTACACTAAAAAGAGATTGCTCATATATAAATAAATTAAAAATTAATAAATCGCCAGATCCAGACCTTCTTTACCAAAAGCACCTACATCTAAAAGAGTTAAAGAATGAAATACTGTATTAGACCTTTTAGTTAAAATTTTGTATAAATCTTTATCGCAGTGGGTTGCCCTTTTGGATTTTAAAAGTAGCTAATGTAACTCCAGTTTTTAATAAAGAAAGGGGATAAACAACAAAGAGGAAATTAGAGGCCCATTAGTCTCACTTCTGTGGCAGGAAAGCTTTTCGAATCACTTATTCGAGATCGTGTAATTGAACATGAGAGCAATAACCTCATGAAACGAAGTCAGCATTGATTTCGAAGAAATAAAACTTGTTTCACAAATTTATTAGAATTTTTTCGTCATAATAATTCAATTTTGTTTCACTCAAGCAACACTGTTAATAAAAATATTCTTGAGTCTGCCATTATTCAACTAACAAACAATTTCAACCTTTGCCAGGACCTTTTTTCGCTTGTTTCTGTTGTTTGAATTCGTTCAGAACAGATTTAGACAAAAAAGGCAAGGCGCTAAAGCTCTGGTAGCTTTTCTACGCAAATTCTATGCTCCTCCTACAATGTTTTTCTGCACCAATCATAACAATATTTTTTGCTTTGTGATCTATGTATAGTCTCACTCTTGTTATTCATTTCAGTGTTCCTGAGGATGTCATTAGACGAAACCGCTTGAACACTATTACGTGTTTTTTCCTACGTGGTTATTTTCATCATAAATATTATTCACTTGTTACTTTCGTGAAATAATTTTCATATATATGATGCAAACCCACAAAGAGAACGAAAAATGATTCCAAGGTCTTTCGTATATTCAGAAGTACAGGAAGGAAGATGACCAAAAATATAAACAACGGAACAGAAAAACAAAAAGATTAGCACAAGATTAACAAGAGTTGATTGAGGCAAAAGGTATTTTAACAGGATATTGTCAATTTTATACATTCCCGCACTGCTATTGAAATTATTTTTAAAATGGATAAATGCACATTCTAGAATATTCCTTTCGATTATATCTGTTTTTAACGAGAGCTTTAGAACTATCCCACTTGATTCTATGATTACCTCTAAACATATGGTTAAACAATGCATTAGAATTATTTGCTGTTCTACACGCATATTTATGCTGTTTTATCCTAATATCTAACATTTTACCCGTTTGGCCTACATATAATAAGTCACATTGTGTATATCCGATCGAATACACACAACCAACCAGATTATCCGGGCTATTCTTTAATAAGCGTAATTTAGCAGTATTATTATACTTAAAGACTACATTGATACCAATTGCTTTAAGTAAAGTCGGAAGATATTGAAAATTTACATGGTAAGGTAGGCTAAGGATATTTTTACGCTCAAATTCCTTTACAGTTACACTATTATAATACATATTCTTGGCTTTCCTAAGGCAGTTATCTAAAAATGAAATAGGGTAACATAATTTAGTACCAATATTCATGATATTGCATAACTAGGAATCTAAAAATTCAGGACTAACAACTCTCAATGCTCTAAGAAACATGGCAGAGAAAATAGAAGATTTAATCGCGGGATGATGGTCGGAATAAAAATGCACATAAGAGTTATTGTTAGTAGGCTTACGATAAACTTCAAATTTGAACTGATTAAAGCATTTCCGAATTTTTAGATTCAGAAAAGATAAACTTCCGTCATTTTCTTTTTCAACCGTGAACTTAATAGATGGGACTAAACTGTTGAGCCTACCAAGAAATAAATCAACATCCAAATTATTGGGCCAAAGGCATAAAATATCATCCATATACCTGTACCAAACAAGGTTAAAATTAACAATAGTAGGCAAAATTCTGCTTTCAAAAAATTCCATATATAAGTTATCCAATACCGGTGAGAGGTGATTTCCCATCGCCAATCCAAACGACAAGGCATAAAACTTATTTTCAAACTGAAATTTACAATCTTTGACGCAAAGCTTAATTAACTCAATAAGAGTGTTGTGTTGAACAGGGAAAGAATATTCAGAGAAAGAATATTCAGGTAGCTACACACAACAAATATATGCCAGGTGTCACTATCTGCTCTGAAGAGTGTCCTAAGAATAATGAGCACAACTGTACATTTAATCCTTGATTAGACATGATTAATGAACAATATAGTAATGTACGTTTAGTCCTGGTGTTTATTAGTAGTTAAGAAAAACTATTAATACAATTTTTAAAATCTTACAAATTTCCCGTTTGAACAATGTACACAATTAATTAATTTTTTATATAAAAATATAAAAATAAAATACAATAAGAATTAGCTCATTTTTAAAAAATTCGAGAAAAAAGTTTTTAAAATAACTCCTAAAGCTTTTATAATTTTTTAAGTTAATTTCTTCTAAAGGAAAATACAATCTCAGGAAATTTCTTTCAATCTGCAAACATAGCAAGATACTTCATATTTTGAGATCTTGTATTAGATATAGCTTGGTTAACCTTGGTTTTCCTTCCGCTCGAATTGTTCATTCTGACGAAGGTCAAGCTTGTCACTCCACCTTAGACCTACAGTTTAACGTGGAATCCGAACCACGCCCCACCAGCAGCTCAGCGTTTTAACCACTAGGCTACCCAGGGTACCCATTTATCTACCATCTAGTTTTTCTATTGTGTGGAAGGATGATCAGCTGAGTTTTGTGCTGCGCGCCGTCTGCCATCACCGGGTCTCGATCCCGGGGCCGATGAATTCGTAGTTAACGACATTAACCACTACACCACCCAGGCGCATTTTGCTTTTTAATGTATAATGAATATTATGTTGAGTGATGGACTAACTGGGAGTAATGTGTCTTGTTATGTATAAATAGTAATTAACTTAAAACAACAGATTTTTTACACTCCTCTTTTCTCCTTACATTCAACTCTTTTCTACCTTTTTTCTCTGTTGTATCAATGTTATCAGTATAGCTTACAGTCAATTTGTAGGTTCTCGCCGTCCAAGGCGCTATATACCTTGAAATGGAACAGGTTCTATACGAACATTCATTGCGATTGGGAAATAAGGAAACTATGTAGAAGTGAGGTCTGGTCAAAAAGGAAAAAGGAAATCTGGAAAAATATCGAGACAACGAGAACCTGAAACATTGAGAGAGATTATAAAAGAAACCAATTCCTCCAATCAACGATGAGACATCTTTTCAGAAACAACATGCTTGTTGAACTAAATCATTCACTAAAGTTATACAATTGTTATTCCTGTTCATTTCCTGCTCAGACCGAATCTTTTCTAGAAAGTAGTGGAAAAACATTTTCTTTACGTACTTACTCTAAAGCTTCCTTATTCTGTTTAGATGCGCAGAACGATACTAAAAAATTATATAAAAAAAAAAACCATGATATTTACAAAGAAATGAGCAGGAAAATATTAATGCTATAAATTAAACGAAACTTATACGCTCAGAAAAAATGTCATTTTTAACAAAAGTTAAAAACGCTCCAAGGAAAAATGTGCTGTTTTAAGTAATTTTGTTGCTTGTTTTTAGTAATTTTTCTCTTCTAAAAGGAAAAGAGCAACGAAATTAACTAAACCAAACTGCAAATGCAAATTTTTTCTTGAAGCATTCATTTTTAGTACACTTTAGTTAAGAGGAACACACCATTTTGCCGAGTGCATATTGTTTAATTATTAAAAGATAATGGTTGTTAAATAGAGCTAAGAATCGGATTAAAGTACGAACAAACAGTTTTAATCGATATTTATCGTGTTTACATAAAAGTAAAACTATATTTTCAACCCAGAAAAAACAGGTAACCCGATCTCCTGCATATAAAATATACTTCTATAACTGCAAACCATGTTTATCAATGGCAACAGTCTCATTCGAACTGAAAATATTTTGTTCACAAAAGTCAATATTTATAGTCTTTCATTTTTCTTCACTATTTTTTTTTTTACATCTGAACCCGAGCTGTATTTCTGTACCAATTCATAATCTCGTGAATTTTCTTCATTTTTTTATTTGTCTTCCGATTTTAATGATTTTCCTTCCCGCTCTCAACACTATTCGCCGAACGGAAAAGTGTCAATAAGGGTTGTTATGGCTAAAATTTATTGTTCGTTGAGTTACTGCTTGAATGCGTGTTTCCTCATTTGTAGGATCTGCGTTTTCAGCTCATGGCTTTACGGAACATTTCTTATTATTGATGATTCCATGAATGGCATTTCATTTTGCGAAGGTGTAATAGCTAGTTTTGTGAACTGTATAAATGTAGGTATATTAATCGGGATTACGCCATTTGATCGACTTGACATTCTCTCCACAAATATATTGTGGATTAGATTAAGTTAGGTGATTAAGTTAGTTTAGGTTAGGTTGGTATAGGTTAGGTTAAGTTAGTTTTCTAGTATGTCGAACTAGATGGTTAGAGGTCGACCCGATGGTTAGAGGTCCATATTAAATGAAAATGAAAATGAAAAGGTTTATTGGCAGACTATAGTCCATATGACAAATATTATTAATACAATGACAGTTCATATACTAAGGATAGAAATATATACAATTGATTAGAAATAATACTGCACTGTCGAAGTTAAGTGGAGCTACAGACAGACGTTTTCGTACCAAGAAGTCCATAGCTTAGAGGATAAATGGCAGGACTCATGGATAGCTTGGATGATCGGGTTGGTTGATTTTTTAATTCTTTGCATTAGACTGTATTGAGCACTTTTTACCTCCGGGAAGCTCGGGACATTGCGGGTAGCAAACATTTGCGAAGCTGAGCATCTCTGGGGTAATTTATGTAAGAGTCTAAAAGACCTGTTGTACAGCAAATTTAGGGTTCTGCCAGAACCTTTTTTATAATTCACCCACAGTTGCTGACCGTATATATTACTGCAGAAAGTACGAAAGAGTGTGTCTTTAGCTTCACTTGTACAGAATCGAAAGTTCCTTATGGTCATATTCGCTTTAGCACACAGGCTTCGAGATTGTTTTCTAATATCCGAGTCATCACTCAAGGAGCTGGTAATAGTTTGACCCAAATACTTAAACTCTTGTACTTCCTCAATTACTTCACCATTCATTTTAAACCTTATATCAGCTGGCTGATTACAGGTTTTAGGATGAAATTGTATAACCTTAGTTTTTGTAACATTAAAAAGAATATCATGTTTCTGCGAATACACTTCGCAGACATTTAGTAGCCGATCCAGACCTTTAACAGAGGGACTTATTAACACCATATCATCGGCATAAACTAAGTTATTTATCCTTGTGTTATCTATACAACATCCTACTGTTGCCTCATTAAGTGAAGCAATTAATCCGTCAATATACACATTAAACAGCATAGGGGAGAGCAAGGAGCCTTGTCTCACCCCGCAAGAGGAGCCAAAACACTCGGATAGTACATTGCCCCACCTAACAGTGAAAGATTGGTGGGAATACCAAAATTTCAATAAATTTAATATGTACATGGGAACCTTCCTGTCTTCTAGTTTTGCAAATAAAATATTGTGGTTCACCCTATCATATGCCTTATTTTTATCAAGGAAACAGCTATAAATGGTTGAATTACTGTCAATGTATTTAGATATTGTTTCTTTAAGTACATAGATACACAGGTCAGTTGAGTGGGACCTATTAAAGCCAAACTGATTAGGAGATGTCCATAGGAAATCATTTAATCGGAGTAACAAGAGTTTTTCTAGTAGTTTCGAGAAGCAGGAAGCGACAGCAATAGGCCTGTAATTATTGCTGGACAGAATGTCTCCGTACTTATTTTTGACCAGGGGCAAGATATATACCCTCATGAACTCTGCAGGGATATAGCTATGAGCAAGTATGGCTGATAGGAGCAATGATATATGCAGACATACTACGTCATTTGCATATTTTAAGTGCTCATTCGATAAGTCATCTACCCCTGACGCAGAACCAGTCTTTAACTTTTTAATTAACCTCTTTACTTCAGAAAATGATATCAAAATATTTTCGCTTGTCCCTCCCACAATCGTTTCGCTGCAATCTATCTTAAGATTATCCCTACTCACACTATTAAGAATGTTAGAGTAGTGGTTTTTCCACAGCTTTGCAATTTCATCCTCTCCCGACACCCCATCGATTGTCGGAGGGAGGATATTTTTTACACCCGTTTGATTCTTAACAAATTTCCAAAATTTGTTATTATCGTTATTTATGCGCGCTTCACAGGCTTTTGATGCTCGAATAGACTCTTCTTCCTGTTTACATCGCCTTATGGCCGCCTTATACTGACCCCGACTTCTACACATATTTATATATATTAATGTATATAATAAGAAAAGTTTTACATAGTTTTTTATGGAAAATATGATGAGTGGGAAATTTTCAGAAAGTGCAATTAATGCATTACGCCAATCAAATAAAATCTATGGGAAAACTGACATTTTTAAAAATCAGAAAGTTTTTATAGTTGAATAGAAAGTAAACTGAACAGTACTAATAATAATAATTATAATAATAACTTAGAATTTACGAGTTATTGTTCCAAATAATACATGTATAGGACAGACATTAGGTGTAGTAAGAAATATGTGCTCGTACATGTACGACAGTGGGACAGTTAGTCTTCCTAAATATCCATAGCATAGCATACTACTATTACTACTAATAGTAATAATAATAATAATAATAATAATACAATAATATATTTATTGCTTGATTTATACAGGGTGTCCCAGAATTAACTATCTATTTCAATGAAATCGGACAAATTTTTTAAAAACACTTTTATTTATGTTTATCATGTTTATATGTGTTAAAAATGTATAAATTTCTAAATTTTGTTCATAATTTTATTTTCATAATTTTTTCATTATCTGGTCCAATGAAAGACCGTCTGAAGTCATAGAATGGCAAAGAGACTCTCCAAAAGTTAACGTGTGGCTTGGAATGACCAAATCCAAAATTTATGGTGCTCCATCTTGTTCAAACACAACATTATCAAGAATGCCATCATCAAGAAGCTGTGGTTCGAGAAACTGCTGAAGCATATCAAGGTAGACGGTACTTGTTACAGTTGCTGCCGCAAAGAAGAATGGGCCATAAATTTTCATTCCAAGCCACACGTTAACTTTTGGAGAGTCTCTTTGCCATTCTATGACTTCAGACGGTCTTTCATTGGACCAGATAATGAAAAAATTACGAAAATAAAATTATGAAAAAAATTTAGAAATTTATACATTTTTAACACATATTAAACATGATAAACATAAATAAAAGTGTGTTTTTAAAAAATTTGTCCGATTTCATTGAAATAGATAGTTAATTCTGGGACACCCTGTAGATGGTGAGGACATACATTAGGTGCAACAAGAAATATATATATATATATATAGTGTTTCCACCTCATGGTGTACGGACGCATTGTTCCCGCTCTGTGTAACATCAAAATAACTGGTGATTAGCAACTGGGTGGTTAATTCTATCTATATCAGTGTGTGAGTGAAGTATCAGTGAATACGTGAACATAATTTATTAAGTGAGGGCTACTGCTAAGCAGTGTGTACAAAGGAAAGTAAAGTAAATCGAAAATAATTCAAAAGGAAAACGGAGCCTCACTGAGGTTCTGTACACATAAGAGGAAGAAAGTTCAGAACGAAACTAGAAAAGCGGAAAGGGAAGAGAAGGAAAAAAGTAAACCAAAACTATGGCAAAAAAAAACCCCGAAAAAAATGTGTAAGTTGCTATAAATCCCGAAAAGTGAATAGAGATAGATTATGTTTGATGGAATGCACCGCATACCAGCTCTGCGACCGTGTAAATGAAGCGGACATGACCGGTGAGTTAAGATGCATTCTGTGCAGTACATTTAAGCATTACGAATGCATAAAGTTAGGAAAGATGGAAAGGAAAATGATGAATAGAGCGAATAACAAAATCACTGGCAAACCACAGACAAATAGGCCAAACAGTATGACATTGGCAGAAGATTGTAGACACCAATCAATAAAAACGAAAGCACACCAAAAATTAAAAAAAATTGAGTACAACAGAAGATTTAAAGAAAGTAAATTGGGAGTTGCTACTTCTCGAGAAATCTACCGAAAAAATACTGTATCTATAATAGAAAATGAAACTAAATCACTATTGCTGAACCATGTTACGGACAGACAATAAAGAAAATGTAGCAAACGCGAGAGAAAATTAGGGACATTACTTAGACAACAGAAACAAAGCGCAAAAAATCTCCATAGATGTAGAAATGAAGTAAGGAGACTCAAACTAGAAGAAAACTCTGCGAAATAGAAATGGATCTAAAACAAACAAGACAAACTAAAAGGAAAACAAGTTAACTGAAATTAATAAAAAAATCACCCAAAATACTTTAACACATTTGCGAAAGGAAAAATGCAGTGTAAAGAGAGCATTGGTCCGTTAAAAGATGTAGTGACCGAATACATAAATGACCCAGAAAAAAATTAGCGAACTGCTTAAGAAACAATTTAACTTTCTGTTTAGCACTCATAAGCCCGAAAAAAATAGAAAATTCAGATTTTATATACAGTATATATACATGTATATATATATATATATATATATATATGTGTGTGTGTGTGTGTGTGTGTGTGTGTGAATTATGATGATGGCTGTTTGTTTATACACCTAAATGGCTAGGGTAATCTGCGACAAATTTGGTATATACGGGGCTCCAATAAATCTTAGCCCCCCTCGCCCATGGCCTAAACCATTAGAGGTACAGTAAAACTAAACATACCTTACAAAAGAGAATTTAATCCTGCACTTAATGAGGAACAATTAAAACTTGGTGTTCCCGCCATTGGCTTCCAAGACAGCCTGAATTCGCTTTGGGTAGCTTGCCAAAAGTGACGTGAATAGATCTTGATCGTTACGCAAATTTGCTAAAACAGTTTCAATGTGTTGCGTCATTGTATCCTTCGAAAATCGATTTGCTGCAGGTTCTTGAAACAAGAGACATTCAACCTTGTCCTTTATAACTGATCCAATGTGTTCACAGACGTTCACAGACGTCCAAAGAAATCGATCTCATGGTTCCGCAACAACTGTTGAGTGGCTAATGCCTTAAAGTAGGGGGCCTTATCGTGCAGAAGTGTGACTTGATCGACATCCATAACATTGTTGGGTTTTTTAGAAAAGGAATGACATGCTGGGATAGAATAATATCACGAAAATACTGTCCATCCCAACTCTGACCATTTGGCTTCAGCACCCACATGAGCTTCTTTGCAGTGAACAAAACAAACACACCAACACAGTCTGGACTTTTTAATAATTCGCGATAATGTTCATTGTCATCGATTTTATCTGGTGTTGTGGCCCACACTCGATCATTTTGGTAGTTAGGCCGACGTGTTACGTAAACAAAAAATTCATCGGAGACAGCTAAATGCATGAAATCATCCACATCCCAATCTTCAAGATAATGGGCAAACCACATTCTGTCATCGATGTTAAGTTGAGTTTTTCTTGGCTTTGGAAGTTCATGCCAAGGTTTTAAACCTTGTCTATGACGGTACAGTCGAATGATCTCACCACTAACGATCTTTCCTCTCAACACTTCGATCTCTCTAGAAAGTTTAGCACAGCTGTTTTTCCGCTTACGCGTACCGCTTTCAATGATGTCCTTTCTTTCCTGAGAGAGTGGCAAATTTGAGCTCCCAGATTTGGTTGTATCCATTTCACATTCATCCAAAGTTTTATTCCAATTTCTTTTGACGAAGTCCTCACTTCTTCGCAACTTTTTGGCAACCCATGAACGTGTTATAAAGGTGGCTCCAGCATCACGAGCTTCCCGAAATGTTATTGCTCGTATGCGATCTATCACACGTTGCCTCTCCGAATCACCAATTAATTGAGAAGCCATTATATTATCACTTTATCAGCTAGAGTAATTTTAATACCTGCAATAAATAAAGAATTTTATATATTTTTATAATCACTAAAAACTATTTCGATATAAGTAAACATGTAAGGTGCAAATGGGGGGGCTAAGGTTTTTTGGAACCCCTTACATCAATGGAAAACCAGGGAAGGTTTTTTAGTAACACATTCGCTCCTCCCAGTTCCCCCTCCCCCTTCGGAGGAAGTCATTAAAAAAGGAACACAAATTAAGTAAATTAACGAAAATAAATAAACAACGAAAATTGAATAATAAATAAATCCAAACAGTACAAGCACCGAAACCTTTTTCAGTGTGAAGAAGGTTTCCTCAGCTGAACGTGCCATAACTCGCATAAAATAATAGAATTAACAAACTTTCTTTGTTCTTTGCCAAATCAAAACTGACGGCCGTAACAGCTATACTGTCTAGGGGTACTTCATTTATTAACCTGCTTAACCTAAACTTATAACAATGCACCAACTAGCCTAGCCTAGGCCTAACCTGAATCGACGAGTGTTCCCCAGGTTGATCGTAAAATTACGATTTGACTATTCAGTGACATAAATTTAGCATTTTTTTTCTACTTTCGTATTGTCAACTTTATTTTTTAATAACTATCGTTCAAGCTGAATTTGTTAGCCCTTTACTGCCGAAAAGGACAAATTTCTAACCTTTCGAATACACGCATTCATTACTTAACCCTACAAAATATTTAGGCAGTGAAGGGTTAAAAGAATACTCATTCGATTTAAATAAACTGACTCATTTTAAGGACAATATAAAGGGTTTAATATGATTTCCGTTTCATTTAATTATGATATTATCTTTGGAATTGTGGTTTTGTTGAGTAGTATGACCGCAAAATGTTAGAGTGCAATTGCAATGCAATGTTGATCATATGAGTGCCAGTGACACCCTCACCCCCTTGTTGCAAGGTGACAACCCCTCCCCCCACCCTCAGGGTGCCAGTGCCACAAAAAAAAGGAAGCAAGGGAATCCCCCAAGCTGCCACAAGCTAGGGGGAATCCCACCCAAACGTAACCTAAGAGAGAGAGAGGAGGAGAGAAAGCATCCTTCGCCTGGGAACCCCAGACACATAATAAAGCTCTTCGCCTCAGCACTTGGCTTAGAAGGCTTAAGTCACGGAATAAACAAAGATTTTTAGGAGGTCATCCCATCAGCACCACATGGTGGAGATGAGGGCTACACCAATTGTCTAATTATAGACTTTTAGGAGCTCATCCCATCAGCACCACATGATGGAGACGAGGGCTACACCAGTCGTCTAAGTATAGACTTTTAGTAGCTCATCCCATCAACAACATGTAGCCGAGATGAGGGCTATACCAATCGTCTAAGTATAGACTTTATGACCTCCAGTATAGACATTAGGCGCCCACCCATCAGTAGCGGAGGCCGAGATGGGGCTACAACCAATCGTCTAGAACTTAAGATCTCTCAGCAGTAACACAGTATTACATAGCCGCCTTGCCTACGGCATTACTTACCAACACCTGATCGACCAAAGCCGCCTTACCTATGGCTTTTACTTACCAGCTCCTGATACACCCATTTAATAGACAAAGCTATTAAGCATAAACAAATACCTTTATAGGGCCATGGGTAGAACAACAAGGTCTCAAAAGTGGGCAACACTAATAGTTTTATCCAATTGAGTTTCTCATGGTAGAAAACCACCACAAGGCCAATTTGATGTTTAGTGGGCAATATTTTAAACAAAAGTTCGAATATGATAAACCAAATTTAATACAAAAACAAATTTTCACCTTAATATACAAATTTATCCTTAAACTATAACATAAAAAATTAATATAATTTTTAAAACAAAATAGAAATTAAATTAAGGCTAACTATTTAATTTTTTTGCATTTCATTCCCATCATGTTTAAAGATTAGATGCCAGATTGCTCTATTTAATTTATTTGTATATATTTGACAGAGAACATCTCTGTATTCATATTACAAAAGCTAACGTGTTATTTAAACATTTTTCACCTTCATATACAATTTAATTTTAATCAAAAACAGTAATTAATTAACGCATACCGATAAAATATTTTATTTATCGTAACAATGTTAAGGTATAGCTTCATAGGAATAGTTTTAGTAGGGCATTCCCAGTAAATATCATTTTCCACGCATATTTATAAAAAATGGAATTTATGGCATAACTCAATTATTTGCACCTTCTACAATTCAATAAATAAAATTAACATGATTTTACTCTCTAGGGATACGCAAAAGGATTACAGCCAGATTTGAACGATGAGCTGAAATACACCGACTATATATATATATATATATATATATATATATAATATATATATATATACGCTCATAGATCCCCTATTATTAAAAAAATATTTACTATACCCGACAATTTTTCCCATACAAATCTGGAAACTGTCCCATCCAGCTAACGCAAAAGTTGCCAGTACCCATTTACAACTCAATTTAAAAACGTAGAGAATTGGGGATTGCTCTCCAGCAATAAAGAAATATTAAAATGCTTCGTTTTATGTAAAAATTAAATTTCAGAAGTTTTATTTTTACAGAGAGACAAAGAGACAGACAGACAGACGGATAGACAAATAGACGCTTCGATGTTTCAATCAATCATAATCGCTCCTCAAACACACTCTCTCACACGTCGCGTTAAAAAATGATTATGATTTTGATGATCAAGGATCATTATAAATGCGAAGAGAATAAACAGCAGTTCATAAGGCTGGGTTGTTTTTCAAGAATCGAACATAGAAAATGTAGAGAGCTTTATTCATATTGGTGGACTTTAATAGAAATAAAATTATATTTCAGACGGTGATATTAGGATTGAAAATGTCATTATTTTATATTTTAGGTTTAGCAGTGCATTGAATTAATTAAGTAATTCTGTTATTTGCACATTTTTGTAGAAGAATTGAATTATTGCAGTACCAGACTTATTTCATTATTTAATTTACATTAAATTCTCCCCAAACTCTAAAATTCAGCATTTTGAAACTGAACTAAAACAATTATAATACTTAGAATATTCTAAATTATTATTTCAATAACTAAATCAATAGTTGGCCACTATCAATTATATTAATATTTAATACATTATATAAGGCTAATTCTTTTTATATTAAGGTCTCTAAATTTTTTACATTTTCTATGTTAAATAATATTTCATAGAGAAAACAAATAAAATTTAAAGTTTATGAAAAACAACCATGCTATATAAAATGATGTTTGCTGTTTTCGAAATTCCATTAAATATATACATATACACTCAAATTCTCTCTCTCTCTCTCTCTGTGGGCTGCTTAAACCAATTCTGATAAAGACGCCCTCAGAATCGGTAGCGGCGGCCAATCAGAAATTCTCGACTCAACGAATGGGTCGTGAGATCGAACCTACGACATTTCATTGGAACAAAGCCCTCATACATATGATATAGCCACGCCCTAGAGACATTGACCGCCAATCCGGAAGCCTTCGATTATCCGATTGGACTTCTGACAGCGGCTATAATTCAGCAACGTACCGTATATAAAAAGGGGCATTTTCAGCTGGGACCCAGAGCAGTTATTTTTATCAGTGAATAAACACGCAATCCTACCCATCATGGTCACAGCCAGTCAAACAGAACTCTATTCTTCACCACAGTTGTTTGAAGTTGAGGACATTGGGTAAGACCACACACACACACACACACACACACACACACACACACACATATATAATTCGCGAGTTAGGGACCGGTAGAAGTCGTGAATTATCAAATCGCGAATTATAGTTTAATGTATTTCAATGGGAAAAATTAGTTTGGCTCTGGAGGCCAAAGAATACACCCAAAAATAATGAAAATACACTTAGCCTTGAAAAATGAGGTAACTTTCCTTTGCTGGCTCGTGTAATGCTCTCAAATCTCAATCACTCCCAATGCCCTCTCCATGTAAGGATCCTTCTCCATGGCGAGTTTCTTTGCTTCATTCATGTAGTACATGAACATCCGCAGGTCCGCTAAGGAACAGTCACTCTTCTTCCTCGTTGCCTGTTCGTCCTCGGTCTCGCCTGCTTTTTCTTCTTCCTCGGCCTCGCCTGCTTCTTCTTCCTCCTATCGCCTCTTTGAATTTTCTTGCCATCTGGAGCACCTCCTCAGCAGTAAGACTCTCATTCATGGTGACGATGAGCTCTTCGAGCGCGAATTATGAAATTATGGCGCACATTATCGAAAAAGGGACTTAATTAGGTCGTCACGAATTAGAAAAATCTAATTATAAAATCGCGAATTATCGCCAGTCTACTATATATATACACACACGAAATAGTAATTTTTATCCTGTCTTCCTTCAGGGTTGAAGCCACTAGGCTGATCTTCGCAGCAGCCGACCGGAAAAGCCTTCTTTCCTCACAATCGGTAGCAAACATTTGTGAGGCAACGGATGGAGATACCTTGAAATGTGTGTATAAAAGTAGTTCCGGTCCCTGTAAATTAAAGTAATTGTATTCTATTAAATATTTAGTTAGAATTTCAAATTATTTTGTTTATCAAATAATTAATAATTATGCAATAATTTTAAAAACTAAATTTTTTTAGTATTATTTATTATTTATTATTATTATTGTTATTTATGAATAATATATATATATATATATTATATATATATATATATATGTTAATATGGCTGCTATTTTACTTGATAGGCATTCAATTAAACCAACCGTGCATTCATTAATTTTTCGCATACGAAAAACTTATTTGGAAGTGCAGAGTTATTCGTCGTTTTTCTCTTAAAAGGGCCTTCAAAATTTCCACTTTTACGTTTGGAGCATTTAGACATTTTAAAGTAGTCACATCATAAGTTAAATTCTAATCTTTACTAAACTTATGAAATGTGCATAAATCTAACTACCGCTTTTCGTCTATATATATATATATATATACACACATCGTGTATCATTCTGCTCAGTGATTAATTCGGTCCTACATTATATTAATCAAGAATCCATTGCAAGTGTTAATTATATTTATAAAAATCCATAATAAACTCATTTTGAAGTGCAAAGCTATTTGACCGGGCTCGAGACCCGGTATCGGCAGGTGGTGCGTAGCATGCCCAGCTAGTTATCATTCCGCACAATAAAGAATGAATCAGAGTATATGTGAATGAACCGATTAGGTTAACTGCTTACTGTTTATTTTTCCGGGTTCCCTATTCGGCATTTTCTCTCAAAGAGAACTTCAAAATTTCCACTTTTACGTTTGGAGCATAAATTAGATATTTTAAAGTAGCCACATTATAAGTTAAAAGCTAATCTTTACTAAATTATGAAATGTGCTTTAATCTAATTACCGCTCTTTGTAATCGTGTATCATTCTGCTCAGTGATTAATACGGTCCTACATTATATTAATCAAGAATCCATTGCAAGTGTTAATTATTTTTATAAAAATCCATAATAAACTCATTCTGAAGTGCAAAGCTATTGGACCGTACTCGAGACCCGGTGTCGGCAGGCTGTGCATTGCACACCCAGCTAGTCATCTTTCCACACAATATGGCTATCAAATAAATGGGTACCATAGCATATATGATTAGATTGCTCATTTGAAGTGCAAAGTTATTCGTCATTTTCTCTTAAAGGGGGTCCAAATTTCTACTTTTACGTATTAGTTAAATCATAAACCATAGACTGCAGACTTTCTTCAGAAACTGTATGAACTAGCCAAAAATAATTTTAAAATTTCTGCCTACATCCGCGTCCCTTTCTCTTTTAAGGACCTATGAGGAACTCGTTCGTGTTATAGAAACATTTCGTGATAGATTTGAAGAAACTCAAGTCGTGAACAGTGACCTGAAGGGGGAGGCAGAAATATTGAAGCACACTCGGACCAGTGATTGCCCTATCATCCAGAAGTGATGTAAGCTTTTTTCTTTTTTCCACTTTTTCGGGATAAGCAGAAGCAGTGTAATTTCAGCAATTTATTAAATGATAGAACCATAAGGAATGTTTTATAAAATAGTACATAATAACATTTACTAAAAACAACACAATTTTACGTAACATTTCCTTCAATATTTCGCACGCATATAAGAGTGACATCGGTATCAATTTTTTTATACATCATATATTTATGTCCAACTTAAATTAGTTACAGAATTAGTATACATTACATTTTAAATAAACTACAGAGCATAAGACTCGTCCTTAAACGCTACACAAACTAGCATTATTGGAGACAACTTATATTTTACACAATATTGTTACAATTATTCAAGTTACAATTATATATATATAACTTCATTGAAAGGTTTGTTCTAAGGGAAACGTAGCTTCGCGAGGAATAAGAGGACGAAGAGATGGTACATGTTTATTTACAAACGTTTCGAAAATTTTAATTTTCCATCATCAGTGCTAAAATTTTAAAAACAGATAAAAATTAATAAATATAATGAACAATACATCGAGTGCGGACAAACGGGAAACGTTTTTTTTATCTGTCTGCACACCAGAGCATCATTTCGCGCAGTTTCACACAAATCGAATAAATTTTTAAAAAATTTTAAATTCCTTCCCACGCGCCATATGAGAGAGAAATGAAAGGCAGTACATACGGCAAGTATTGCTAAAGTACCCCTGTAATTGGTAAGGGCTCCAGACAATTTGAGGAATGTGCAGTTGCTTGAGAAATTTTACAATAATAGCGTCATTACATGGATGAATCCCCACTAAGTTAAATAGTACATTCGATCCCTATTTTTAAAGTAGACGGCAATCCAGTGAAGTCCTTCACCACCGCTAACATCTGTATTTAGAATAAGTGCGCCGCAGTGTATTGTAGACGGGATCTTCAGCGTTTCGTTCCTTCCAAACACTCCGATAAATTTGGAGCGTGTGATTCGGTTACTATTCATTACTCTCTGGAGTGTATTCGCATCCATTTTAAAAGTCTGTGACTACGCCTCTAAACCTGTCTATCTCCATTAGGGCTTGTGATTCAAGGTATACTTAGATAGGGTGATTCAAATATGGGGGTAAAATTTTTTTTTTATATTTTAATGTGTTCAACCATTTGAATGGTTAATTTCAACATAAAAATAACTATCCTAAAATATTTTAGCAAATTTTTAATTTTTAAGGGTTGCTACCAGCAATTAAAAATTGACAGAACGACTCAAATTGTCAAATTTTTCCACACCACCCAGGAGGTACAGTACAAGGCGCATTGCTTTTTTTTAACGTGGAAAGCTCCCCCGTAGGTCCTACCATATCCACAAGCATGCATAATTAAACTAGCATGATATTTGAGACATTAGCTGTCCTTACTTAATCAATGTTTCTTTTTTTCTATCAGGGTAAACAGCCCTATAGTTTTTCACTACTTGTAGCAAGAATTGTTTTTGATCTTCGTCATGTGTTAGTATTTTATTATATTCATCCATTAATTTTACTCCTCTTTCCGCTATATCATTCACGACTTTCCACTGTTTGATAGATTTCTTAGCGGAGTTAAACTCTTCATCATTATGCCATTCTTTAGCATCTTTGAGTACGAATTTTGAACTAAATTCTGTTATTGTAAAGAATCTTTGAGTATTTGATGTGACAAAATCTTCTAATTTCTTCGTTAGAATAAGTGCAGGATCTAGAAAAGCCCGTTTTGCAGGAAGAGTTTCTGTTGTATTTTGCAAGGCCTTTACCATTTTGTTTTTTGTTTCAGTAGGCACTTCATCATCATAAAAGGTCAACGCTACCAGTTCTTCTGATAGGTACCAGAGGTGACCTAACAGTTTTTTAATAGCAACAAATGCGATTGTGTCATTTATTTGTTTGTAGACTACAAGATTCTGTAATAATTCCAGATCAAGACGAGGAGCGCAAGATGGCACAGGAGCTGTAAACCATGCCTTTACATATAACCGAGTAGCAAATAGACAGATGTCTTTGTCCTTTTTTGTCTTTTACTTAAATTTTGAACTGAGATTTGAACAAAAAATTTTAATGAATATGTAATTTTGGCCATCCACCTAGCCCGATGAAGTCCCGCTGGATGTTTAAATTTGATTCCACCTTTTGGTTCACCTCCCAAAAAAATAATTGTTAACTGCAATAGTTCTAGGTAATCGTCTCTTGGTTGGAATGTGTCTAGTTGATTTGCTGCAAATATAATTGTCATCTTTGATGTCATGAATATTTTCATAAATATCTGGATCTGATAATACTGTTTCGTAGTCCTCCTTATTAATGCTTGACAATTTTTCTCTGAACTTCTTAAAAAGGACTATATCTGGGCCAGAAGATGGTGATAAAGACTTTGAAACAACAGCTTCCAGCATAATTTCAAATATGTGGTGTCGACATGCCAGCCACAATAAATCGTTGTCGAATTTTTGTTCTAGAAGAATAGCTGCACCATTTCTAGGACCAGTATTGGCTGCCGTTGTATCGAAACACATGCATTTTATTTGTTCGCAGATGCCCCATTCAAGCGATGTCTGATTGTTGGCATTAAAACTAGAGACGCATTTCTGCCACTCAATTTTGCAACATCAAGACTTCCTAATAATTTATCATCAAACAATTTTCTACGTTTGCCTACCTTACTTTTCCATGTTGAAGGTTGTGCAGCAGAGAAACCAGATTCATCACTTTTACTCTCCTCTGATTCTGATTCTGATGATGTACTGGTGAGTATGACAGCCTCTTCATTCTTCTTTCTTTTGATCTCTTCTCCTGCTTTCCTCTTTTCATAATGTTGCTTTTCTGCTGCTCTTTGCTCTTTTTTAGCAACAGCCTTATCAATGGTACCCATTTTTCCATGACGTCCTTTCTCATGTTGCATTTTCAAGAATTTCTTATCATCTTCTATTTTTATAAGCTGCATAGCATTCTCATGAGCAATGTCAAATAAGTTTTCCAGTTTATCTTTCCATTTTTCTTCTTTATTATTTAAATTTTGTGATCTTTTCAATTTG
This sequence comes from Bathynomus jamesi, assembly GCA_023014485.1. Taxonomy (NCBI): domain Eukaryota; kingdom Metazoa; phylum Arthropoda; class Malacostraca; order Isopoda; family Cirolanidae; genus Bathynomus; species Bathynomus jamesi. The sequence continues at coordinate 646,741 of JAJOZX010001096.1, read as the reverse complement.
TTTGCTGTGTTTCTTAAGCAGCTGCCATTCCTTCAGTATTCCTTGAATTTTATCTACTACATGTACTCTGTTTTGCTGGTATTCCTGTTTTTTTCCAAACTGCTAGCATATCATCCGCAGTAGAGTAGCATGATTCTCTAATGCCTCGCTTTTTAATATTTCTGTAGTGCATGAAGAAGGCCATCATTTCCTTCTCTGATGGTAATACGGATGTTTTAGTACTGCAGAAGGCTGCCCAATTAGCCATACTTCAGTTTCTTTTCTCGTAGAACTTCTCCCAACTGAGCAACTAGCTGATGGTGAGTTAGGCCTAGCTTCCATAATCGATTAATTGGTATCAAAATTACGAGTTCCAAACAACAATTAAAAGCAAGCTAGTATATAAACCATTAATTAAAAATTCTGAAATATAAACAATTAAACATAAAATCATAAGTTGTGAAAACAAACAAATTGAAAAAAGAGAAACTTTGACGCCTGGTAGCACAGTAAATTTTATTTAGAATTCACCAAATTTGGCATACACTACTTTTTTGTCATAGGGAACAAAAATACAGGTTGAACAATTAAAAAAAAAACTTTGATTTTTTTGAATCACCCTAGACTATACTATGATAGTACACTAATAGGCGCGTCTAGCGGCTTGGCGAATTCCAATCTGACTGAGATGTTTCCACTCTCCTGTGAACTTAAGTGTGTATTTACACTAGCAGGTAAGTCAGGGGTGAGGTCAAAAGGGTAAAGGTTAAATTGTTCGATGAATTCCTTCTGCGGTACGCCAATTCATAATTCATCGCAAGTACCGGCAATATGTGCAAGATTACTATAAGCTCTCGAGCAAAGCGGCAACACAGCGTCTGTTGAATAATCCGTTTCAAATGTCCCCCCTAAGGTGACTTCGTTGACGTATAGGGTTATATTTTTAAGGCCGAAATTTTTTAAATTAAAGGCGTTCTTTTTATATTTTTCATTCAGAGAAACGTGTTTTTAAATTCCAATTAATAACCGTTTAGGTAGCGATCCGAGGACGAAGTTTTCTATCTGTTTCGATGCCAACCCTGCTGGTACCGTGTATAGTTTCATCTGTACTCTGTTAATTGGGTGTTTTACTGTGGCATGTAGTAAATATTTTTCAATTTCTAATTGTTTAGCCGAGTTTAATTTCACTCGGCGTATGAGAAGATATGTTTCCATAAAATGAATTACCACAGGCTTTGCGCTCTCTTCTTGGTCAGCCGCCAGATTTAAACAGATTTCAGCATTCGTACGAGTGAGCTTTATTTTCATATCGACCCTATTCACAAACAGCTTCTTCTGGAATGTGAAATCTGTATGCAGGCGTTCAAAGCATTCATATATCTTCTTTTTAGAATTTTTAAATTTTTCATTTATACTGCTTTCGTCTTTAGCATGATAATAGCCCTCGGCAGTTAAAAAGGTGTCCTTCGCTTCTTTTGAAAAGTTGAGGACATTTTCCAGATAGGCTCGTAGGTGATAGTAACCCGTTCCTGCCGAAATGTTGACCTGGTTTAAATACACATCACACTGACTGAATATGGAGTGTAGAAAGTTTGTTTCTGGAAATGCAACATATTTGTTTTCGCAATCCGTTCCATCTGAAAATGAAAATGAAAAGGTTTATTGGCAGACTATAGTCCATATGACAAATATTATTAATACAATGACAGTTCATATACTAAGGATAGAAATACAGGGCGTCCCAAAAAAATGTATACACACTTTAAATAATTATAAAGGCAGTGTTTATTAAAATACATTTCATTTTCAAAATGTAATAGAATCTACAGACATTATTTAATTGCTTTGTCAACGCCTGTTTTCAAACTGACGTCCGTTCTGGTCCAGGCACTGCTGATAACGCGAAGCAATGGAATAGCAAACATCACGAAACATTTCGTTTGGTATTTGTGTGCATTCTCGTTCAATGGCTGCTCTCAATTCAGCGACTGTTGCAGGTTTTATAGCGTAGTCTTTGTCTTTTAAGTATCCCCATTAAAAAAGTCTAGTGGTGTGAGGTCTGGTGAACGCGGAGGGTATTCTACGAAACCCCTTCGTCCAGTCCACATCCACATCATGCCAAGTACCACTCGCAATACTCCACTCTTCGGTCCGGATCATCTTCATTAATAGCATGGACTAATCTTGGAATGTAACTTTTCCATTGACAGCGCTTCAAAATGCGTTGGACAGACGATTCTGAAATTCCTACCTCACGACTCGCTTGCCGCACAGATTTTCTTGGACTTTGGTGATACGTTTCCAGTACTCTTTCTTGCTTTGTGGGGCTTGTCGATGTCCGTGGTCTTCCGGAACGCTTCTTGTGGACATTCTGAACAGTTCCATCGGCTTCAAACTTATCTCTAATTCGAGTGATGGTAAGTCGCGTTGGTGGATCTGTTTGAAACTCCCTCCTAAACTGTCTTTGCACTTCAACTGCGTTTTCACACTTCCAGTAGCATTTTAGAATGAATTTCCTTTGTTCAAAGCTTAGTCTGACTGCCATTATTAATTCTAATGGGTTTAACTTGGAAAGAAAGAAACATCAATTGAGCTATCAGCTGTTAAAGTGTGTATACATGTTTTTGGGACGCCCTGTATATACAATTGATTAGAAATAATACTGTAATGTCGAAGTTAAGTGGAGCTACAGACAGACGTTTTCGTACCAAGAAGTCCATAGCTTAGAGGATAAATGGCAGGACTCATGGATAGCTTGGATGATCTGGTTGGTTGATTTTGTAATTCTTTGCATTAGACTGTGTTGAGCACGTCTTGTTACCTCCGGGAAGCTCGGGACATTGCGGGTAGCAAACATTTACGAAGCTGAGCATCTCGGGGTAATTTATGTAAGAGTCTAAAAGACCTGTTGTACAGCAAATTTAGGGTTCTGCCAGAACCTTTTTAATAATTCACCCACAGTTGCTGTCCGTATATAATACTGCAGAAAGCACGAAAGAGAATGTCTTTAGCTTCACTTGTACAGAATCGAAAGTTCCTTCTGGTCATATTCGCTTTAGCACACAGGCTTCGAGATTGTTTTCTTATATCCGAGTCATCATTCAAGGAGCTGGTAATGGTTTGATCCAAATACTTAAACTCTTGTACTTCCTCAATTACTTCACCATTCATTTTAAACCTTATATCAGCTGACTGATTACAGCTTTTAGGATGAAATTGCATAACCTTAGTTTTTGTAACATTTAGTAGCCGATCCAGACCTTTAACAGAGGGACTTATTAACACCATATCATCGGCATAAACTAAGTTATTTATCGTTGTGTTAGCTATACAACATCCCACCTTTGCCTTATTAAGTGAAGCAATTGCTACACGCAGCTTAATGTATATGTGCACACAGCTTGGATCAAAAAGGTAAGGGCCTGAGCTGGGGATCACGAACTCTATAGGAGCACTCGCGGAGCTAATTGTGTTTAACGGATTAATTGTATTAAAGTCACTGTGCTCAATAGAAACCTGAGTTGGGGGCATGTCAAAGAGGGACACTTCCGATTTACAACATTGTGAACTACACGGATGGATGAAACTGGCCAACACGACTCAGAAATAGTGGCACCTCTCTCGGCAAGTAGTAAACAACCTATGATTCATGAGAACAGTGTCCTTACCTTATATCAGTTAAAAAAATGATCAACCATAAGTTTCAGACGCTTAGAACACTTCTTTTTGGATGTCCTTTTACGTTTAACGCCACGTGTTGGTAACTCCTTTTTTTCTTCTTCTTCCCACCACCGCGCATTTTTCTCTTTGCATCTTTGATGATTTCATCCTGTGTATGTTTTAAGTGCTTTTTTAGATCTTCTTTAGGCTTAGCCCCCGCCATTATGTCTTCTACCGTGTTGAGACCTGATTATAGCGCTTTCCTTCCGAGATATCTGGCACCCATCTTCAGCAAGGGGACAGCCGTACGCAGTATGGTTGAAAAAATGGATCCAGTCCCACTCCCTCGCTGGTTACCTCACCCCTCGAGAGACTGTGAAAGGCCTTCGGGTCATTATAGCACAGTACGACGAAAGTGAAGCTTCACTGTTAAGCTCCCGTCACCGAATGGAAAAATTTTCCACCCAATCGCTCTTATATAAATTGAAATATTGGTTAATAGATTAGTTGCGACATTGACTAATGAGGTTTGTCATATGTAATGCTCAAGCTCTGTCCTCTATGATTGGGAATGTGAGCGATACGCAGCAGGCGCGCCTGGGTATCCCCCAACAAACTGATGCTCCACAATATTGCTGTAAAAATAGCACATGTCTGGTAGTGGATTGCCATCACCCAATTTCTCCAATTTCAGCTGATACATTAGGCTGGACAAGTCCTGTTGTGCCTCGTGAAAGGTATCTTTTTGGAAGGCTGCTCCATATCGGCCCTAGGTTATAATTTTGAACAGTCCTTTGTCTTTAATATTTCTGTTAGCCTGTGATTTTAGGGACAGAGTATGTGCAGGGTTTCTTTGTTTACGATTTCGTATACTAAATCATCCGTAAGATTTGAGCTTTTCAACTACCGTTTAAGTCTCTAACAACATCCTCGGCCGCACCATAACGACCCGGGCCTAGTGTTACTACTCTAGTGTAATACAGTGCCTCCCCACTCCGGGCGGCACGCATGGTTTTATCCAGAGTTACCCCGGCTTTTTCACACTTATCACGGTCTCTAAGAACCGTAGAAACGGCTTCTTTATAATCAATACTTAAAAAGTTGGTGTCTAGTTGAATTTCGCATATTCCAACCTCATACCCAATTCAATGAGCCAATGGAGTTCTGTTACAAAGTTGGCCAGGGTGTTGTCAGGATGTACAGTCAGAGAAGAAGACGAAAGGATTGTGACGTAGAAGTGGTTAGGCGCCATGTTACATACTATTTAATCTTCATTATTGCATCAGCTTTTATATAGGTGTTGAAGCTTTCTCAGTACCCTAGCCATTTCTCAGTACCCTAGCCATTAGGGTGTCCCACTTATGACCTTTTTTGTTGATCCATTGAACATATCTTTATCCTGTTAGAAATGGTTGTTTTACTAGACATATCAAAAAAATATTTAATTTAACAATTTTGGGGTCCCCGACCCACCCACCGAAAGTGGGCCCCCTGAAAATGCTAGAAATACCCATTTTTTGTATTGTAATCAACCTAAATGAACAAGATTTTTGGCAAATTTCAACATATTTGATATCAAAAGAAAGGTAATTCGAAGCTTTATTCAGTAATTTACAAGAAACAGTAGTAGGGTGTTACCGTCCCCCTTAGAGCATTATTCCAATGCAACTCTGCGGCGATGGGCCTCGAAAGGATAAGACGAGTAAGAACTTTATTCATCTTATCGAATCGAAGTGCGAACAACTTGGTTAACATTAGGTTAAAATTATATACATTAAAATACTTTAAGCTTTTGACAATGTTAACAAAGCCCCATCGTTTTTTTAAATTTATTTTTAAAAATAACAAAAAAGATCGTTACCAATAACAAGAAAATAAAGGTTAAAACAAAAGAAAGTAATCTTAGGAACCTTTTGCACTTAAAGCAATGAACAAACTTTTATTCGCTTGAAACAAAGCTTAAAATAAAAAACAAAAACAAATAATCTTAGTTACATTTTAACCTCAGAGCAGTGACCAAATTTTTCTTTTGTCATGTTTGGGATTGCATGTCTATTTTGCTCATTGACCCGCAAAAGTTGTTGAAACTCACTTTCATCCTTACAATGCCCACGAAAATCTTGCATGAGCTTGACGCCACGCTCTGCCATGTCATTTACTACTTTGGCAGACGAAATAAGGCCCCTCATTCTTTTAAAATCGTCATCTTCTTCCCATAATGATATGGGTTTTTTAAGCCAGTCCCTAGATGAGTTGAGAAGTCTGAATAGGTACCAAGATCTTCGACCTATGAGGCGATGAAGTCTGACACCCTGCTTCAGAATAGGGAAGATAGGCTGACCTAGTGTGAACTCTTGAGGAGGATCATATTTTGTTAATTCTTTGGCCATCTTAACCTTTTCTTCATTATTAACAGAGCCAAACAAAGCCATGGGGACGAGCTCTTCAGTCAAGTACCAATAATGACCTCTAAAAATGGCTAGGGCAGATTCGGCAACCTCATTCTCTATTTTTTTGTATTTTAGCAATTCATTGTATGATAGAATCTAAGATCATTTACAGGAGCGTCGGATGATTTAGTACAGGACAACCAATATTTTCCATAAAAAGGGATGTAAACTGACAAAATCTTTCAAGTTTTTGAATAGTGACATCATCGTAGCCAGCTTGGTGAGAGAAGGCATGCATTTTATTGGTGTAAAGGATTGAAGCCAGCCATCTTGTATGATGGAAGGCTCCTGGCTTAATCCAACGAATTCCTCTGGAAGGCACTTCATTCAGAATGATGAGAATTGTCTCTGCCAATTCTCTATAGTCATCGCGAGGAAGGGAATTCTTTTGGTTAAGAATATCATTCATGAAACTGATGCTGGATTCTCTCATATCTCTTAAATACCTATCTTTTATTTCAAGGTGTCTGTGAGGCAGTTTAGTGTCAATATTTTCCAAACACTTTCTCTAAAGTTCTTGAAGGCTTCATTTTCAGGTGAATTAGTTTTTCCAAATATTCTGATGTAGACAGTAGTCAAAATCTTCTCAGAAATATGATGACGGCATGCCATCCACAGTAATTTTTTTCAAGAAGTTCTTCCACCTTTTGGCATGCACCTTTTCTCCATCCGGTGTTTGAGGCAGTTGTATCAAATACTAGCCCATACACATTGTTTTCTAGCTTCCATTCTGAGATGGTTTCAAACACGCTTGATGCTTGAGCTGATGCAGTACTGTCTTTGATTTTTGCTACGGAGAGTAATTTCTCAAAATCATTTTCCCAAGTAACTAGTATTGCCAATTTTTCCTCCTTTCCGCCTGATAAATTACAGATCATTTTGCTATCGCAATGGATCAGAACATACTGGGGAGGAACGAAATCACCTTGGATGTCCTGCCACGTTCTTTTTCTTGATATTGTAGCTGCTCGAGCTGAAGTAGTTTTGGATATGATCATTTCTTCTATGTTTTTGCCACACTGCGACGACAACTGTACGTTGCCTTATGGAGAGTCCAAGACGATCTGCTTGTTTGATACTAGCGTTGATTGAAGCAAACTTCTTGGTCTTGGTTTTGATGGGCCTGGCTGGGGTTGTTGGATTGCCTGATCTCTTTTCCAATGCTTTTCGTTCAGCTTCTTTCATTTGTCGCTTTCTTTCTTCATCGAATCTTACTTCTTTCCTTTGCACTTTTGACACATAAGCTTTATCTAAAGGGCCAAGACACACCTTCCTCTCCCCTCTTTGGTCTTCTAGGAAATTTATGTCCTCTTTAATTTGTTCCTGAGTTCTTACGGAATCCGTTCTTATCTCATGAAATACGTTTTGTGTAGAAATATCAAACAGATTATTCAAGTGACCCAAGTAACTTTGTTTTTTGGTTTCATAACATTTAGCTTTTTTGCTCTTTATTACTGTTTTATGTAATTTTATCAAGTTTAGTAGTATGGTTCGTGGGGTTTTATGTCTTACGACATCCTTTGATGGAATGGCCGCCTTTTCCAAAATTTTTTGAACTTTTTTCAAAATATTCAAAATGTTTTCCTCTTTGGAAATATTAGGGCCTTGCATTTGTTTTCTTCTGAGGTAGAAAAAAATGCTTCAAAACGTTTCCTTTTGATGACAACATGCATCCCTCTTGGCCACTTAGATCATCCTTTAATCATGCAGTGTTTCCCAACCGGGGGCCATATGGCTCCCTGGGGGCCATGGCACATTTGAAGGGGGCCACAGGAAAATGTTATTTTGTAAAATAGAGTTAAATCTGCATATTACCTACTGAAAATAATGCTTATGGGGGCCACAGGAAAAAATAAGGTTCCTAAGGGGGCCATAAGCCAAAACCGGTTGGGAACCACTGCAAGTTTTAATGCACCAAGCAAAGAGTCGAAGTTTGTTGGATTGTTTCTTAATACAGCTTTATTTTTATTCATTCTTACAATACCGCATAATTAAACATATTTTATTATCTAAATACCTGAAAAAAAAAAAAAAAGAAGTTAATTCCACTATAAACTCTTGCTATTGCGCCTTTCTTAGCTAAAATAAAAGAAGTCCCTTTCTTAGTTGAAAATTTGAGCCCCACTAAAATGATCAAATGCCTGTTGCTGTACCTTAACCCATAACATATTGAAATTGAATCTTTTTCCGATATATTTAGTATAAGTGGACCATTTCTAATAGGAAAAAAACTATGTTCAATAAATCTGAAAAAAAAGCCATAAGTGGGACACAATAGGTTGATTACAATACAAAAAATGGGTGTTTCTAGCATTTTCAAGGGGGGCCCATTTTCGGTGGTGGGTCGGGGACCCCAAAAATTGTTAAAATGAATTTTTTTATATATATTTAGTAAAAGTGAACCATTTCTAACAGGAAAAAAGATATGTTCAATGGATCAACAAAAAAGGTCATAAGTGGGACACCCTACTAGCCATTTCACCAGGTACATTTTTCTCTTTTCTGAACCTTTGCTGCCTAAATTTTTTAAATTTTATACACGTCTTTTCTTAAATTAAATTTCACTTTCTTCAGCTCCTCGCTGTAAAACCCTCCTGCAATTTCTTCTTCCTCATTCAAATCTTCAACGTAATACAGCATTATCTCGTCTTTAGGTCTCATGGCCCTAACTTTAAAAATCTCTCATGTCCAACCTTGCTCAAATCCCTTCGCGAATTTATTACCCGAACGCGACAGCCTTACATAATCATTGATTTTGAAATGCACAGATTGTGGCGGCGCTCTACGAATATCTCTTCTCACCTCACGCTCTGTGTGCGTACCTCTTTCTAAAATCTTGTTAGGTTTTGTCCCAATCGCACGGTGGTGTGAACAGTTGGAGGATGAGGTTAGCGACTTCAGAATGCCTATATGTCTGTATGTGTTTTTGTGTGTAAAATAGCGATGCATGCGTTCCTTTATGGTGCGTTGAACTCTTTCAGCTAAAGAGGTGTTATGTAAAGAATTGCTAGTGTAGTAGCTGATATTGAACTTTGTCAGCATGTTCTGAAAATCTCGGCCTATAAATTCTTTTCCCATATCCGTACAAAAAATAGCCAGGAATCCTGTTTTCTTTCAACATCAGCGTTTTGGTAGCTTTAGCAACTGTTTTAGGTGATTTATTTTTCAGGGGAATTAATCACAGATATCTAGAGAATACATCTATTATGAATAGGATGTAGATGTTGGATGTCTGTTAAATCAGCCTGCCAAATGGGTTGGGTACGATTAGTCTAATGACGATTGGTCCAATACCAATTAGTCCAATACCGATTAGTCCATTTGGTATAATTGGTCTAAAGTAGGATTGGTCTAATGACGATTGGTCCAATACCAATTAGTATAATTGGTCTAAAGGACGATTCGTCGAAGGACGTTTGGTCTAAATACTATAATTAGTCTAATAATTATATACTCTATGTATTTATTATATTATGTATAATATATATGTATATATTATGCATCTATAAATGTATGTATAGTATCTAAAAATATATGGAAAAAATGACCAAATATTTCTGTTTATATATTGTATGGAAAATGGCATTCACATACAGCTCCCACTTGAAAGCCAATTGACTCATTAACATCCAAACAACCAACCATCTATGTGACGTCATGTGGTATTCATGTAGGCTATGCATCGGCTGTGCTTTGGCTGACTCGTTAGTAGTCGCAACTTTTGGTTCACCTAACCTAACCTAACCTAACCTAATAATGGTGTCATACGTTCTCGTTTATATATATTACCAAGTTATATTTTATATACGTTAACGGGTGTATTAGACGAATCGTTTTTAGACCAATTATACCAAATTATACCAATCGGTATTGGACCAATCGTCCTTTAGACCAATTATACCAAATGGACCAATCGGTATTAGACCAATCGTCATTAGACCAATCGTCATTAGACCAATCGTCATTAGACCAATCGTCGATGCCGCTGTTGTCTTGGCTGTTTTAAACCTTTTTCTCACCGGCTTATAAAGTGTATAAACATCCTGCTCCCGCAAAACCTCTCAACATAATTTTTTACTACTCCCTCATTATAAACGCCTCTCTACATTCTATCAACGCCGACGTAGGAGGTTGGGTTAGAAATGTAATAAGAGCGTTTTCTTAATGTTAGCCATTTGCGTATTTTAGAGGCACGTGGAGAGAGTTGACCGTTGTTGCTTGGTCTCTTCTTTCCCCTCTTCAGAGATGCTACCACTGGGGGTGATGTGATGGTGTGCTCAGTTGTGGCATTTGCGAGGTTTGCTCCAAGTCTTTTAACCTGTTCAAATTTCCTATCAATGTTTTGGGGACATTTATTTGTTGTAGTCTTGCTTTATATATGCTTCTATCCTGATGGTTTGGGCCTATCCCACTTTCTCACTAGGTCATGGACGATGTCAACGATATTCGATCCCTGTACCTATTATCTTCAACAATGACCTCACCTGTATCGGCCCACTGTATGATGAAGTCCTCACTCAATAGATTATAAAGACTTAAGCCCTTATTCCTCAATGTATGTGAGAGACTGCTTTTTAATACATGCTCGATATGTTATGGGGTCGCTCCGTTATTCTTTGACTGATCGTTTCTAGCCTCGATCCCAGGTCTTATGCCTCCATGTTCACCGTCTTCTGCGTTGTGTCTAATAACTATAGGGGCCTCTGTCGGGTTCTTATAATATCCGTACTCGTGAAGAAATTTCTGCAGAGCTTCTTGGTATAAGATTCTTTTCTCATCAGGTAACTGTTTGCTGTTTAATAGTTCTAACAAGTCGCTTTCCATTCTTTTAAGCCTGCTTTTACGGGGTGGGTTCTAGAAGCGTATCTTGACTCTTTGAGCTTTGCAGCGAAGCATACACCTCGAGTAGAATCATGACTAGTTTCTTCATTATATTAATCTAGTCAGTAAAGGCTCTAAAACTGAAAATAAGATGGGGAGGAATAAACCCCCTCTTTGTGTAATAATTCGTTTTTTCGTCCTCAGTTTGACTTTTACGAGCGAGTGTACGTATTATGTTCTTGTAACGGCGTAGTCGAGCCTTCTGAGGGGTTTTTATTGGTACATTACATTTTATAACGTTAAGACAGATTTCGCAGATGCATTTTAAAAAGTCGGAGTCAATATTTTTAACAAACAGCTGCTGCAGTGCCTGGGGCAGTCGATGATAGACTTTTATTAATTCATGGTATTTCTTTAGCCTCTTTGTCATTCTAGAATATATACACCGTTTCAGGCTCGTTTGGGAATATATTCGTTCTTAGAAGCAACCTAAACGTGTTTCGCTGGTGAAGGTCACAAAGTAAATATCTGTAACGTTGACTTGTAGCTTCTTCATAAACTTCCAAAAACTCCTTACGCTGATTCGGGAACATTTGATTGGCTAATACCCCAATTTGTGACACATCTCTACGTTGCGCGAATAAGACTAGATATTGTGTATTTAACGACACATCGCGCATGTATCTATTTTTGAAAAATAAATTTTGATTGATGTAGAATACGCTGAAGTTAAGATGGTGGGAGAAATGTAAATGTTTCGGCAGGCGTTTTATCCATTTCTAACATGAGATCGTCAATTACAATGACTGTATGTCCATTTCCTTTTAACGAATTAACGTCATATACACCTTTGTGGAACAAAATATCATCTTGGAACTCGTTGAACACTGACTGGTATGTCGAATAGCACCACATGACTTCATGCACAAATTTTGAGAACATCTCCCCCCTTATCTTTAATGATTTTAAGTATAAACACAGTTTTACCACAACCTGTTGGGTAGGGTGTCACTTTTGGACTTTTTTTTAAAAGTTATGGTGCTTACCTCTTATATTGTGAGAAATTGACAAAAAACCATGAATAAACAAAAAAAAAGACAATCGGGTAATATTTAGGGTCCCCGCCCCCCCATTTGAAAAATAAGCCCCCTATTCACACAAAATATGGTGATTTTTGGATATATCTTTGGTCATAGTTTCCTTACTAATCATCGTATTTCAAACATTTTGCTACCAAAATGTAGAGAATAATAATGAGCTTCAATCTGAATAGTTTTTATTAACCTTTGAGTTAAATTTATTAAATTTTTTATATCTCTGCTCATTTTGATGCATTTTCTAAGAGAAAAATGCTGCTGTTTTATATCGTTGGAAGATCTGAACTGCAATAAAATATTATCTTATATACTTTGGATATCACCGCCATCCATAGAGCATCATCCCAATGCAGCTTTGCGGCGATGGGCTTTGAAAATTTGAAAATATAAATCAGAAAAGCAGATGGGCTTAAATGAACAACATTTTTTTGGTTTAGAGATTCAAAGTGGGAACAACTTTGCACATGTTTAGTAGATTAAAATTAGTAAATTTTGCAAAAAAAATGACAACTGTAGACTTAAATGTTTATTAATCTAAAAAAACATGCAAAGCCCCATCGTTTTTTCATTTTATTTTTTATTATGAAATACAAACACAACACAATTTTAATCAAATAGAAACAAAGTGCTATTCTTGAAATTATAATGAAAAATTGTAAATGAAATGAAATTATAAATGGAAAGAAATTACAAATTCAAGAGACTTTGTTTGGAAAAGTTTGGGAAAACACGCCTGTTTTCCTCTACAACTTGAAGCAATGCCTGAAATTCATCTTCATCCCTACATGAGCCATGAAAATCCTGCAAAAGTTTGATACCCCTTTCTGCAGTGTCATTAATAACCTTAGTTGAAGAGAGTATTCTCTTCATCCGTTGAAAATCATTGTTGCTGTCCCACGTTACAGCTGGAGTCCTTATCCAATCTCCCGTTGAACCAAGGACTTTGAATACAAACCATGAGTTTGGACCAACTAATTTCTGAATTTTAATTCGTTCTTTTAGGATGGGAAATATCGGCTTACCTTGTATGAATTCTGGTGGTTCATTGAAAGAGGAAAGTTTTTTGGCCACCTTGTCCTTTTCACTATGAGGTAAATCTCCAAAGAGAGAAAGGGTTACAAGTTCTTCAGATAGGTACCAGTAATGAACTTTCAGAGTGTTGAGGGCAGCTTCCGCTACTTCCATGTCAATCTTTTTGTACTGAACTAATTCGTTGTATAGGAGGAGGTCATTTTCAGGAGCCTCAAGTGGGTTGGGGACTGATAGCCAGTACTTGGAGTAGATCAGCGATGTAAAGAAGCATACTCTTTCCAGCTTTTTTATTGTAACATTATCATATCCGGCTTGGTCTGAAAATGTTAACATCTTATTCGTATACGATATGACAGCCATCCATCTGGCGTGATGGAGAGCTCCTGGCTTGATCCAGTGTATTCTTCTGGCAGGAATTTCTCCTGGAACGAGCATAGTTGTTTCAGCTACCTCTTTATAATCGTCCCTGGGAAGGCTCTGGTTATCTTTGAGCAAATCTGTCATAAAGTCTATGACACACTTTTTCAGGTCCATGAGATGTCTGTCATTGATAAATAGCTGTTTCAAGGGTTGCTTAGTATCTAGCTTCTCCCATATAACATCTCTGAAGGTCTTGAAAGATTCGTTTTTCGGGTGAAGTAGATTTTCCAAATACCTTTAGATACATTGCTGACAAAACTCGTTCTGCCATATGGTGGCGACAAGCGAGCCATAGTAATTTTTTTCCAAAGAGGTCTTCCAGTACTTTACAAGCCCCTTTTATCCAGCCAGTATTGGATGAAGTAGTATCGAATATCATTCCGTAAACCTTATTCTGTAATTTCCATTCTTGGATTTTGCTAAAAACAGTACAAGCTTGTGTCGATCCTGTTGAGACACCGATATCGGGTATCGAGAGAAGTTTCTCAACATTCTCTCCCAATATAAGTATTGACAATCGATCCCTCTTTCCTCCTGAAACATTCAGTATCATTTTGCTGTCCCAGTGGACTACACAATATTGAGGTGGGTTGAACGACTCTTTAATAGTGTCAGCAGTAGCTTTCCTCGACTTCGCAGCTCGCGCAGAAGTACTTTTTGATAATGACATCTCTTTTAAATCTAACCCACATTCAGCTGCTAGCACGGATGTAAATGTCGAGCGTTGTCCGAATGATAGTCCTAAACGATCAGCTGTATTAGATGTTAATGTTGACTGTAGTAACTTAGGACGTTTTGATGGGCCTGGGCTCGGAGTAAAATCATCTTCACCATTACTTGAGTCCACTGACTCGCCTTCAGATAATTCAAGTTTGTGTCTCTTCTTCTAATGCCTTTCGCTCTTTTTCTTTCAATTTTCTTCGTTCTTCACCTTCTATTCTAGCAGTCTTTCTGATCAGTTTTGCTACATAAGCTTTATCGATCGGACCCAGAAAATATATTCTAGCACTTCGCTGATCTTCCAAAAAGCGAAGATCCTCATTCTTCTGTTGTATAGTTCTCAATGTATCATTTTGGATCTCATTACATACATTTTCAGTTGATATATCAAATAAGTTATCTAAACGAGACAGAAAAGATGTTTTTTGGGTTTCATGACATTTCTTTTTTATATTTTTACCCGACTTCTCATGCTATTTTATCAAATCCCACAACATTGTTTTGGGTCCTTACTCCTTTCTGCTTTCTAACGGATTTTGATGGTATGCCAGCAATAATCCACACCTTTTCTACCTTATCTAATACTCTCAAAATATTTTCTTCTTTTGACACATTGTCGCTTTTCATTTGATCCCTTCTCAAGAAGAAAAAATGACTGAGAACTTCACTATTCGTTGGAAGCATGCTTCCTTCTCTTGCGCATATGTCTTCCACTAACTTTCCCAATAAAGAATCATATTTTCTTAGGTCTGTTCTTAATATTGGCTTACTATTAGCCATGACTATTGACTAATTTTAATAAACTATGAAATTAAGCAAATCTATAATAGAATTCTGAAAGAAAAGCAAATTTATCATACATTTGATTATATTTGCATACTTTTTGTAGATAAAACCTGGAAATACTCTAAATAAATGTTATAGAAATGAAAACAGAGGGAAAAATTTCATAAGGTCCACTCAAATATCAGCACCGTATACAACTTAAATAGTTTTAAAACGTTCACAATAAGAGGATACCGTTATTCTCTCCATTTTGGTAGCAAATTTTTTTAAATACGATGATTAGTAAGGAAACTATAACCAAAAATATCTCCAAAAATCACCAATTTTTGTGTGAAAAGGGGGCTTATTTTTCAAATGGGGGTCGGGGACCCTAAATATTACCCGATTGTCTTTTGTTTTGTTTATTCATGGTTTTTCGTCAATTCCTCACAATATAAGAGGTACGCACCATAGCTTTTCAAAAAAAGTCCAAAAGTGACACATCCTACTTTAGGACCAGATATAATACATGTGGATGCGCTCGTGAACCTGAATTTTTGTACAGAATCCATCTCAAACACGTCACACTCCTAAGTGGAACATTTACAAAATATAATAAAATTTTAAGTGATGTTCCTTATATTTTACATCTTGTTTTCCTCTTCTTCAGCAGAATCGTGAATGACGACGAGGTACAGCAACATATCCCCATCATCGATATTACAGACGATTCCGATGACAATGTAGTTGTGACTACAGGCTCCATCCCCGCTAGCAAACCCACACCAGCGACAGCTGTAGTGCACCCATGCGACAATTCAAACCGGAAGCATGATGATGAAGTGCCTTCCACGTAAGGTATAAAGCGTGCCAGGAGTGCACCGGTTGTTACACCACAACTAATAGAGCCCCATCCCTCTACGTCTTACGACACAACCCCCACACTAGTTTCTTCCACCAATAAAAATGTGCCCCCTTATTGCTGTTCAATTCCGGTCGCATCCTTCACAGCAGCACCAGCTTCTCGTTCATTAGAAGCTGGTATAACATTCGAACTGGTGCGCACAGTCGCCCCCACCCTAGCCCTTACTAGAAATCGGTACGTATTCAGGGTTGACCAGCGAACCATGTATAGCAATGGTGTTCAGCACGGACTGCGACGCGTAGTTGAACGTATTGTGGAGTTTGCCCTTCAGAACAGCGACGAACGTGAAGTCAGGACGAGGCTGTATTTCGGGTTTGGGTCAGATGAAGGGGATGTAGATGACTTTTGGGTAGTAATACCATACAGACGCTTGGCCGCTAAAGATATAGAATATATTATTGGCCGTATAATGCAGGCCTCTCAAAGTAGTACAACCTTCAACATGAACAACTTAACAATAGATATTGACTGGGTATTCAGTGTTGCGGGTCATACGGCCACAACTTATACTCTTAACTTCAATTCTCAGGCTATTTACAGACGGCATATAAACTCCGAGCGTGGTTGCAGCTTTATAGCATAGTCTTAGCTCATATGTTTACTGTGCTAAATACAATCGCGTATAATATCTGGTGCAGCGTGCCCATAAACTGTCTTGAGATTGTGATATCGAGTTTGAATATAATATGGGTCCTGAAAAGCTGAGACGGGTAGAGCAAGAAATGAGTGTTCGTATAGTTGTATTTGGAATGGATGATCGTCGTAGGACTGTGTATATTTTTAAAAGCAGTGTGAGAGACCGTACAAGACCCCTACTTATTTTAGGGCTGTCAGGAACAACGTATCTCCCCATCCGTAATATAAGGAGCTTTACACGAGTTATGATAAAAGTCGAAAGTATGGAAGGCATCATGATTTGTGAAAGGGTTGTCTGGAGTTTGCAGATGATATAATGAAACATTGTAGGGAATGCCACATGATATGTGAACAGTGTAAAACCTCCAAATGTGAAAGTTGTGTAGCTGAAGCTGAGAAGAGGGCCTGTAATGTGTGTAGACGTACATTTTTCAATAATAACTTATTTTGCTCTCCATTAGTCAATTAGCACTTGCAGGAAAATGAGAGTCTGTGAATGTGGTATGTTTCATATGATGGATAATAATTGGGGGAAATTCACGCATACGTGATGAAATTCACTGTTCTACATGCCATGAGAAATATAAGGCAAATGGAGTAAAGCATGTATGTTATATGAAAGATGCTAAGCCTAAAAATAGACCTTGTATAACTGTGTACTACGATATAGAAACATATACGGTTGCTGAAACCAAAGAGGTTATCCCACATCTACATGTAAGCCAGACTGTCTGCGATGAGTGCATGGAAGTCGAGTGTGATGAGTGTCACAAATGTGGTAAACAGACAAATGTTTTTAAAACGATTGTAAACGACAGCCCCGTGAAAATCTTGGTGTCCTATATTGTCAAGTTAACGAACAAGTTCAAAAAAATGAGTGTGTATATTCTTGCCCATAACGGCGCAAAATTTAACACACAATTCCTTTATAAGGAACTGCTTGAACACGAGTCATCGAAGATATTTACAGGCGATCCCTTGAAAAGAGGAAACAAGCTTATACAGTTGCAAATAAGAGGTAGTGTTCAATTTAAAGGCACTTTATTATTCACACGTTGTAAATTAGGCAAGTTACCCAAGATGATGGGCGTAGCCACCGAAGTTTCAAAAGGTTATTTCCCTTACACTTTCCTCACTAGCGACACTTTAAATTACGTAGGCCTGCCTCCCCCAAAACATTACTTTAACTACACCAACATGAGTGATAGTGAGCGTGAAGATTTTGACCGCTACTACAATAGTTTTAATAAAGATAATCTTTACAATATAACTGCTGAATGTGAGCATTATTGCGTGAATGATGTGTGCGTGTTTAGAGTATGTTTCCAGGCCTTTAGAAGGATGTACATAGATCAGTTCAACTGCGATCCACTGCAAATCGCAACCACGATCGCCTCATTGTGCTTTACGGTGTTCAAGAACAATTTCATGCCTAAAGACACCTTAGCCGTCATTCACAGAAACAACACAGGCAATGGGCATAAAGATATGTACTGGCCCATACACCTACAGCAACAGACCGGTGTATACATAAACCATGCCAGCAACATGGGGCAAGTACCCATTAAGGTCGATGGTCGTGTTTTTTGGGTGGATGGTCTAAGCGAAGACCGTGCCACTGGTGAGAAACCAACCACGGAAGATCAGAGGTGTATATACAAGCCCTGAGCTGTCTCTAGCCGTTCGCCACAGCTACAGAATATTGAAGATATATGAGGTGTGGAGGTTTCAGAAGCTTCCCAACCTTTTCACGCCATATATAAACACTTTTTTGAAGGATAAGGTGGAAGTATCAGGGGATCCGCGAGGAGTTGAGACCGAAAATAAAAATAACTTTGTTTTTGTTTCTTGGACGTGAACAGATCGGCCTTATAGGATTTTTTCCGCTGATTCCGAATATAGCCGTAGAATTTCTCTATCACCCAAGGTTACTGATAAATTTGTATTTTAATATTTATTCAAAAAGTGTATATGTAGAAGTTAGTAAAAATACTTCATAAAAATTATATTAGTGGCAGATTGGCATTTAAAATATTCTTCTTAAAACTTCTTTGTCACTGATTTTCTCTTGTAGTTTTCATTAGGAGCTTCTCGCATCAATGTCCAGCAGTAATCAGCTAACATTGCCGGATCCCACCTCCCTTGGTAGCGTTTCTCCATAGTAGCTATATCTTGGTGGAACCTTTCTCCATGCTCATCGCTTACGTCGCCGAGGTTTTCAGGGAAGAAATCTAAATGGGAGTGCAAGAAATGGATTTTTAGTGACATATTACATCCCAATAACCCATATGCTTCAATCATGTCCTGCACTATTTTTTCATAGTTAGAGGCTTTGATGTTCCCTAGAAAATTTGTGACAACATTCTTCATGGCCTCCCATGCCACTTTTTCTTTTCCTCTCAAGGCATCATCAAACTTTTGATCTTTCATGAACTCTCTGATTTGGGGACCAACAAAGATCCCTTCTTTTATCTTTGCATCGCTAAGTCGTGAAAACCTTTTCTTCAAATATTTGAATGCCTCATCTTCCTCGTTCATTGCTTTGACAAAATTTTTCATGATGCCAAGTTTGATGTGAAGTGGCGGTAAGTATATTTTCTTGGGGTCAACTAAGGGTTCATGAGACACATTCTTCAGTCCTGGGATACATTTTTGACGAAGTGGCCAATCCTGTTACAAAATAATGCGAACTCTGGCTCTGCTGTCCCATTCACAAAGGAAGCAGCAGAACTTGTATAACCGAGCTGATTCCCAGAAGAAGCGCGACCCACTTTTAAATCCCCACATATATACAACGAAACTGGTCATAATTAATCTGCTGAAGGATGAGTTTTCATATTTTCGTAAGATTCCTTCATGTGGACAGCGTGCCCTACAGGAATGGAAGGGTATTTATTTCCATTGTGAAGTAGTACAACCTTGAGGCTTAGCTTCGAAGAGTCAATAAATAAACGCCAATCTTCAGATTTGTGCTCATGACCGAGAGCTAACAGCAGTCCATTTACATTATTACAGTAGCATAAACCACCTGACGAGGAGAAATACTGCATCAGATCTTTTTGGCGAGTGCGGAACGCCGATATGCTTGTATCTTTTGCCAGCAAATTCCATTCACGTAACCTGGAGCCCAATAATTCCGCTTTCTTTTTCGGAAGGTCCAAATCTCTCACGAGATCATTCAGCATAACCTGCGTTATCATACGTGGTTTATTTGATTCAGGTTGCTGAAAGTCTGTATCTTTAGTGTCATCAATTTCCATTGGTTCAACTTCAGACTCTTCATTCAGTGTCCATGACTTTGGGTGAGTTGGAATTGGGTTATCATCGTCATGTAGTACTGGTCTCATGGCAGATGCAAGATTTGGGTATTGAATTTTATGTTTATTTTTGGCAGAGAATCCTGAAACGTTAGTCATACAAAAATAGCAATCCGTTAGGTGATCCTTGGGCTCTCTCCAAATCATTGGTATGGCAAATGGCATAGATTTGCGGGTACCTCTAACCCCTAAGAGTGACGGCACAGGAAATGCATGAGATATGAGGTGCCCAGGATTTGTCTTGGTCGCATACCTTACATCCAAAATAAAGTTCGTAAGCCTTCTTCACGAGTGGGGTCATCGTCTTCCTCTGTGCCATTATGGTCAGTTCTCCACATACGTAGCAAAATGTATCTCTGGGATTAATACAGTTTCGATTCATGCTGGCGGAAAATTATTGAAATCACGGAAAACTTTTTTGAATGAAAAACCAATTTTTTCTACTATGAAAAATTTTAAAATTTGAGCAAAACTTGAAAAAAAAATTTCTTTTTTTTAAAAATCTGTTTGTTTAAATAGCTATATTTTTTTAATCCAAAAAATCTTATTAAATATAGTTAACCTGGAAAAAAAAGAGAGGTAAAATTAAATTAGTACACTTAATTTTAACTAATATTTTGGGAAAACTCTGAGTAAATGGAAATATTATTTCTCGAAAACTATGGGTGATAGAAAAATTCTGAAACCATATTTGGAATTAGCATCAAAAGTTCTATAAGAAACACCAAATAGTTTTCAAGAAACAAAAATGTTGTTCCCTAGTGTATTTAGCGCTACCGTGATCGTGTGTGCAGGGATACAACTTGACTGGTCCCAACTTGTAAAGAACCCTGGCAAGCGCTTTAATCGAAAGTTGTGCCTAAATAGTCTTTGGGGGAAAATTTGCATAGAATACAGGCAAGGGGAACGTTCATCTAGCCCAAAGTTATAACGAGGTGTGGGATCATGCCAATGATCCCGATAAAGAGGTCATGGAGATCGTGAAAGTAGGTAATACGTACATAGTAAAGTACAACATTACCGAATTGGCTACAGATACATTACGTGTTACAAACATACCTGTAGCCAGCTTCACAACTGCATACGCTCGCATCAAACTTTGGGGTATATTGCATTCTCTTGGGGGGAGGGTTCTGTACACAAACACAGATAGTATGATACTCACGGAGAGGGATGGTGATTACATGCCACCTATTGGGGAATTCCTCGGAGAGCTGATTGATGAGATCAAGGGTGAGTATGGACATAGTGCCTACGCTGATTCTATTGTTTCAACAGGTCCAAAAACTTATGGGGTGAGGGTGGGGGAAGATATGAAATATATCGTAAAGGCTAAGGGTATCACGCTTAACCATGCGAACCGACGAGTCGTTAACTTTGACTCGTTGAAGGATCTAATGTGCTTGGAAGATGAGGGCAACCATCCACCCCAACTGACTCTGGTGACCCACAATTTTCGGGCGCAGAAACTGGGGTGTGTGAAGGAACTTAGGGGCACGAAGGTATGCCGTAACACCTATAGGAAACGTTACCAGGTGCCTGGTACCTATGATACTGTACCCTTTGGATACCTTAATCTTTGATTGTTTTTATATATAGTACTATATATGTGCATTTTCTTGGTAATAAACAGCAGTGATTTTGGCATTTTCATCAACAAAAACAATCTCTGACTTCCCTAACTTTGAAATAAAGATGGAAATCATGACTTTTTGAGAAAAATGCGGACGTTCCCTGCAAAGTCGATCTAGACTGATATATTTTTTGTCGTCTTCCATAAACTCTGTCATTTTGTGTGTTTATTGTTGAAGCAACCGTAAAGGTCTTCTCGTCGCTGAACCATATTTTCGAAACTTCTCGTCTGGGAATCGATCTAACAGAGCACGACATTTTTCAACTCTTGCTTGCTTATTTGATGCAGAGAGCTTATGAACTTCGACTCTTTTAAAACATTTAAGACTCAGATCATCTTTTACTATACGACGAACACTAGAGCGAGAAATATCAGTAGTTTTTTAAATTTCTCTAACGGATTTGTGAGTGTTGGGCCGTTCTTCTTGACTGCATATCATGGATGAAACCGTATCAATATTTTCCTCAGTATGTGATGTTTTTGGCCTTCCACTGTCTTCTTTTCGTTTGGTCGACCCTGTGATATCGATTTTCTTTATGAGATATTGATGTCCAGGTATTGTCCATCGTTTATTTGGAAACTCTCTCTTCATTCGTTTTGCACCACAGTGATTCTCCTTACGCAGGTTCAATATCAATGCTTCATCTTCCAAAGAGTATTTCATTATGTTATAACTTTTCACCAATCATAGCAGAATGATGGTCTGACATGAAAAAGGAAACAAATTAATTATTTCGTGTAAAAATTAGAAAATTAATTATTTATAGAGAAAGTGACTGTCATCTGAAAGTATCAGTTGCTGACTTTGACCGCCTTTCAATTGAGCACCATATTCTGATACCTCCCTCCAGTTGTGAGGCTGTACCTCTACTCCTGGGACGTTGAATCTAGATTCAAAGCCAGCGTTTGAAAGACTAAAAGTATGGGTACAACATACGGCCTCAGCAGTAAGATCAATATACAGAATGAGCCACAATATTTTTTCAGAAGTTGGGTAATAGTTTTTTGGCCCACTCGGTATATATGTGTCTATTTACTTGTTAACGATAAGTTTATTGTATTTATTACGCATATTCGAATATATATAACCAATTATTTAGTTGTTGATGATATGTTTATTAAATAAATCATGTTTCAATTAGTGTTTCATTTTCTGCTTCGTGTGTGTGTGTGTGTGTGTGTAGGAAAAAATTCTAAGCTCCGCCTACTGTATGATCAAAGGGTCACGTGATATACCTGGGCATATCTCTACCCTTGCGTGCTCAGTTGACCGCAGCAAGCCCTGGATCTCAGATGTGTATTTTGAAGAATTCTCGCGTAGACGATAAATAGTGATGGCTACCTTTGATATTGCGTGCTCGGCATTTATGAAGTGGTATTCGATAAAGTCTACAGATGTGGTGAATACTGAAAGAATCCCATGCCCTCCCTCCTTGGGACTTTTAAGGCTACATTGAACTGTGTGAAGCGTAAGGAGCAATAGGTTCAAATATTCTAATATGGATATTCTGGCGAGAGCATTGCCGGATTTCGTGGCAGAAACGATGTAATGGATTACGTCGTAGGTCGTAGGACTAAACTGCGTAAAGGCGTACATATATCGTGAAGTGAAAGAAACAACACGTGCAGAAAAGAAGCAACGGGTATGGGTAGTGAGTCTTGTTCATGACTGGTATGACAAGCGGTATTATGTCATGCTGCATCATACCGAGTACGCATACCCAACGGCTGGAAATATAAATCTTGTCATCATGGACAATCTGAAATATTTTTATCATTACATTCATATATATCATGACGAGGTACGCAGTGAGGTTGTGGCTAAAAGCCTGTGCGAGTTTTAATAGAGTTTAGAGACGAGTATCGCTTACTAAGCAAAAAGGACGTATGTGGGCACAAGTTTCTCTGAAATAGTGCGCCAGGAGTGTAAATAAAATGTGCGTAGTTCGAGAAAATACAATGTTGAATACTCCTGAACGAAGATGTCTAGTGCGCATTCAGGGGAGTGGGAGTGGTAAAACATTAAAGTCGTTATTACTTCATGCATCAGGAAAATTCTGATTGCCCGGCATAATGGGACACAAGTATTCACATGACTCTTTCATGCTGGAACAAACCCGTACACGAATCACTAAAGCATGGTATGACATGCCTGTGTGACTCGTTCCCCCACACCTCTCTCTGTGCCAAACCGCGCACCGGCAGCTCATTATCACCTCAGAGCTTAACCTGACTGGACGTGCACTCTTCACAATAGAAAACGATGGAGCTTCCGTTGACCAGCATTCTCAATGTCGTATACGATGTGTCCGTGATAACGTCATTGCGCGTGTTCAGGCGTAAAACCGACGGTGTTAACTATGTACTTGAAACGACTTGTAGACAAACAAGCTCTGGTAAACGGAATGTTATTTATTTAAGTGTTGAGGAGACGAATAGAATCTTCGTGATAGTTGAGAAGTGGGGCGAGGACCGTTATAAAATACCTGCAGGTGTAAGCACAAGAAGAGAACAGATTAGTGATGCACCCTTAGGGCATATCATACTTTTCCGAGCCCGAATTTCACTCTGGCTAATATGTATTTTTATGTAAAATTTAATTCTAAGAGGGGTTTCTTTTCTGCAACTTTCCCCCAAAATCGCGTTATCATGTTCAAAATTGCGATTTTCTGTTCTATGTTGAAATACCGAATATTCACTTGAACACAACCTCATATTTTTAACCCTTTGTGGTAATTTGTTGCCAATTAGACACATTAACTTTGCTTAACTCTTACACAGGTTTA